>OW026524.1:13475822-14083322 GCA_932274085.1 Protocalliphora azurea | reverse complement strand
AGATATAGATATAGATATAGATATAGATATAGATATAGATATAGATATAGATATAGATATAGATATAGATATAGATATAGATATAGATATAGATATAGATATAGATATAGATATAGATATAGATATAGATATAGATATAGATATAGATATAGATATAGATATAGATATAGATATAGATATAGATATAGATATAGATATAGATATAGATATAGATATAGATATAGATATAGATATAGATATAGATATAGATATAGATATAGATATAGATATAGATATAGATATAGATATAGATATAGATATAGATATAGATATAGATATAGATATAGATATAGATATAGATATAGATATAGATATAGATATAGATATAGATATAGATATAGATATAGATATAGATATAGATATAGATATAGATATAGATATAGATATAGATATAGATATAGATATAGATATAGATATAGATATAGATATAGATATAGATATAGATATAGATATAGATATAGATATAGATATAGATATAGATATAGATATAGATATAGATATAGATATAGATATAGATATAGATATAGATATAGATATAGATATAGATATAGATATAGATATAGATATAGATATAGATATAGATATAGATATAGATATAGATATAGATATAGATATAGATATAGATATAGATATAGATATAGATATAGATATAGATATAGATATAGATATAGATATAGATATAGATATAGATATAGATATAGATATAGATATAGATATAGATATAGATATAGATATAGATATAGATATAGATATAGATATAGATATAGATATAGATATAGATATAGATATAGATATAGATATAGATATAGATATAGATATAGATATAGATATAGATATAGATATAGATATAGATATAGATATAGATATAGATATAGATATAGATATAGATATAGATATGAAATGAAAACTATTTTGGAAAAAATTAGTTTGTCATAAATAGAGAAAGGAATGATGAATTTATCTTCAACATTTTCTATCCACAAATTTGCATCTTTTTTCGAAAATATTTAAGTAAATCAATAGGTTTTAAAAATTGGTACCTGTTTAATAAAAAATTTAGGAAATGCACATTTCTAAGTATTTTTATTTTACTTTTTTTTCAAATAACTGCATAACATATTTATGAATTAGTGTAAAATGTTAAATTCGTTAATTTCGTAATTTCATTTATTTTTCTTGGATTTCTAAAATTCCAAATTGTCCAAATTTCGTTAAATTTAAGCTTAAGTTTTACAGTCCATGCGATTAAAAATGTATCTTTCGATAAAAAAAAAAATAATTTGTCTAAGTACTAGTTTTATCAGTAAATGAAAAATATTTTTTATTTTATAAATCAAAATCTATCCAGAACTTTTTGCAAAACTCACTTAAGTAACAACACAGAAAAAGTTTTCTCCAAATTGTTTCATACAAAATATAATATTTATCCTAGATATTATTAAATTATACATGATGAAAATGTTTGCGTATTTTTAGATAATTTTATTTTGGAAGCCAACATTTGATAGACATATTCTTCAAAAAAAAAAAAAGAAAAAAGCCAAAGAATGTTCTTTCAAATGATAATAAACATTCCCCATTAAATTTGAATTTTCTGTTTTTTTTTTTTCTTTAAAAAAGTAGGGAACCTCGAAATGGATCACGTTTTACAAATATTTACACATAAATTATCATCGATAAATCTCTAAAAATGGTAATTTTTCAATTAAAATCTTTAAAAACGGTTAAATGAAAATATGCATAATTTTGAATTATTCTCAAAAGACAGTTTTTTTTTTTTTGGTAAGTTTCTGCGTAAATTCTGTTATTGTTTTGTTAATTTCTTCTTTTTAAGATTTTTTTGGAAAGCAGAAGAATCAAGTTTGTATTCCATATACATTTGTATATGTTCTGGTCAAATATTGAAAGAAAAATTTTAAACAACATTTAAAAAAATGAAATTTTTCAAGTCCTATGCAATTTATTATAAATTTTTATACAAAAGGTTGTATGCAACGATGTAATATTTTTTAAAAACTTTTAAATAAGTTTGCAGTCGTAAATTGCCTTGATGTCTCTATTTGGCAGTACCAAAGCAGTTTGTGGACTATAATTAGACACCAGCTACACACTTCATCAGCATTCAATCAGCATTTGTGTCTTATCCATTTACACTTCGTTGAAACCTAAATAACTTTTTTTCCTTTTTCTAATTTTAGAACTTATTCGATTTTATATAGAATGATTTATTTAAATTTTTTATACGTTTTTATTTTATTCTTTACTTAAAAATATATTAAAAATAATTTGATAAAGTTTTCAAATTTTTAAATAAATGTTGGAGTATTTAAACGATTTGAAAAACTGAAGTCTCATTTTATTGTAAATGAAATAGCATTTAAAAATTTTTATTCAAAACAATTTTTAAATTATTTCTTACACTGCCGGCCACTCGAATAAGGAATAACAATTTTTTTGCACAACCAAATTTCAAAGTGTTGGCTTTAGTTTTCTGAAGAAATAAAAAATATATATATTTTGTTATATTGAAATTATCCATTTATTTAAAGACAGGTATTCTGTGGTACTATTTCGTGTGTAAGGAATTGAGTAAGGAATTATTTTTAATATTAATCAGGAAGGCTATGATTTAAATTTCTTTCAATATAAACGTCTAGAGAATTTTTAATTTGATAGTTTTTAAATAGTTTTTATTCAAAATGAGAAGTGGTAAGGCGTTTAATAACTCTGAAAAAGAAAAAATTCTGATTTTGAGTAAAGACAGTTGTGTACAATTATTTAAATAACGTGGAAAGATATGGAAAAAACAGTGCCACTCTAAGAACAGTGCACCGTATTTTAAAGTCGTGCCCATACAAAGTCCGACGAAAACTGCAAAAAAAAAACTTCCATTTAATGAAAAACGCCAAAACAGTTTGCCAAAAATACAATAGCAATATCCGACAAAAATAAGGAGGAATTATTTTTGAGCCGCAGACACAGCCGAGAGGGCGGAATAATGGTATGGGGTGCCATTTCGTATTATGGTACCATAGAATTGGTTTTTGTATCCAACAAAATGACTGCAACGACTTAAAAAAACACTCTGGAGGAAGCATTTCCAAAATTTAATGATTTCTTTGGAACCATACCTTGGACGTACCAACACGACAACACTCTGATTCATACCGCCAGAGCAATAAAACAATGAATTAATCAACAAGGTGTTCAACTTTTGGATTGGCCCCCATATTCACCAGACATGAATCAATGAAAGATGTCTAGGGTTGGCTTGCAAGAAAAGTTTATGAAGGAGGAAAACAATTTGAGACGATAGAATCCTTATAGGATGCAATAACAGAAGCATGAAGTTCAATTTCGCTAAATTACTTAGAGTCATTATACAAGTCGATGCCAAATCGCATTTTTGAGATTATTTCTAAAAATGGTGGCAGTACTCATTACTAATTAAATGCTAGAAGATAATAACTTTCATTTTTATAACCTAAAATTTAAAAATAAATTACAGTTTGCTTAGTTTTAAAATATTCCTTATTCAAGTGACACACGAAATAGTACGACAGAAATACATGTCTTTAAATAAATGCATAATTTCAGTATAACAAAATATGTATATTTTTTATTTCTTCAGGAAACTAAAGCCAATACTTTGAAATTTGGTTGTGCAAAAAAAAAATTGTTTTTTCTGAACTTTAGGTTATGAGATGTACTTAATTAAAGTTAAAAAAATGTTATTCCTTATTCAAGTGGTAGACAGTGTATATATATATATATACAACGGCTATCAGAATTCTTAGCCAATGCCTCGGTAGTTCCATCATGAAGTTGGATCGAAATTCATCATAATGGAGCCATATTTGCCTCGAGGTTGAACATGTGGATTCAATTGTCCATCTATCTTGTACAATCCTCGATAAGTTCCGCAGAATTATTGACCTGCAGTCCGAAAGCGGTACTGCAACCAGTTGGCCCCTATCTTCACCTCAAAGAAGGAATCCATCTCTGGCTAGTGCATCTGCAATAAAATTACCCAGGGTGCTTGAATGACCCCTAACCCAAACAGCTCCAGGTTTGAATGTATCGTCAACTTATTCAGAGATGTCCAGCATTCATGTACCAATCTGGATGTCGAAAAAACACTCGAGAGCGATTTAATCGCGGCTTGACTGTCTATACACATTTGGATATCCGATCCGAATACCCTGTAGTACAGTAACCACTTCACCGCCCTCTTTATGGCCGAGATCTCTGCTTGAAGAAGGCTGCAGAGATCTGGCAATTTAAAGGAAATGTTTTTTCTATAAACGGAAATATAGACACCCCTCAACCCCTTCAGCGGATTTGGACCAGTCAGTATAAACCTCAACTGATCTAGATTTAAATAAAGTTTAAAAACTACGAGTTCTTTAGTGCACCAGCTATCATCAAAACGTTTTGTTTTTTTTGGAAATATTTCAAAATTTACAGGATATTTGGAATTTTTAAAAAGTTGTTAGTTTTTCGCGTTTGACAACTTTGTTGTTTTTCTTACAATTTCTCACTTTTTATAAGTAATAAATAGTAATGAATCAAAGCTCTTATTAACTGAAATCAAATAAAAATAATCTATTATCAAATTAGTTCCAAATATTTGCATCAGTAAGTTTTTGGTATTAAAGAATATAATTATTAAAATCTATTCAATATTCCTTGAAATTTTACGACACATAAAAATTTTTCTTTGTATTTTAAAAGCTGAAAAGGAATAATGGAGTAAAATATCAAGTTTTTTTGGTGACAAAAAGAAAACAAACTAAAAATTTAAGTTGATAAGTGGCGATCAAATTTTATACAATACTTTAGTTCTAAAGTTATTTATAAAAATATTGTATAAAATTTGATCGCCACTTATCATCTTATATATATATATATATGTATATATATATATATATATATATATAAACAGTTTTCTCCACTTTGTCCACGTTTGTATGGAGAAGAAATAATGCTTCGCTGTTCCCAGCTCAAATGAAAATTTACTTAATTTTAATATACCGTTTTCCAAAATTTTCGTCCCAGAAATATCATTTCGTGAGTTTTTTTTTATGTCTTTATATTTCTGTCAATGGAACTATACGAAAATTTGACATCATAATAAGGTCTTTGAGAGAATTTGATGACGTAACAAAAATTTGGGACTAGGTCCATAGGTGTCCAAAATTTAGTAATTTTTCATATAAAATTTAAATATTTTAATTATTTACACATAAATATTTTTAAGAGTAAGATCAAAATAATAATTTTGAGAAACTATATCTTAAAATGAAATAAATTTTCATTTGAGGTAGCAACATCGACACATTTCATTATATCGCAAAAAACAAAGTAAATAAATAAATAAAAATCATATATTGCTGTTTATTCATATGGGTATAATTTCTGTTTGTATGTTAATGCAAATAAATTGTATTTTTCATCCTTAACTAAAACATTCTTTTTTTGTCGACTTATCTAACTTAGACCTGACTGTTTTGCTGCGCACATGACGAAATGAAACAGGTGGCAGCAATTAAACAAAAACAACAATACGACGAATTCATTAATTTTTTTTTTTTTTTATATATGGAGTTTGACACTTCAGTGGGTAAGCAATAATTGTGTTTATATATAGTTTGACAGTTTGTTTAATCAGCTGAGTAAGTGATGTGACCTGTTTGAATTCGCCTTAGTTTCGCACTTCAAGAGCTTATTATAATAAGAAAATTTTCCATTACACTATTATTAATCGTATCCTGTTAAGATCTTGAAACAAAGTTATTAAGAAAATGGTGGCAAAAGTGTGATTGGTGTATTAACTGTGTAATAAAATCTCATTATTCAAATGTCAGTAATATTTATAAAATCCACTAATCATACACTATAAAATGAGTATACACATTGTTGTATTTACAATCACAATACAAAGTATAAGTTAAAGTGCTATATTCGGCAATATCGAATCTTATATACCCTTCATCTTACAGAGAATTTAACTCAACATGTTGCTACCATGGATGTACTTAGTGCTGCAAAGTAGCTGCAGAAATTATTTTTTAACCCATGGTTGTCATTGATCCTTTCTTATTCACTGCTTTTGAAGTTCTTCTCTTAAAAAAAAAAAAAAAATAATAAATTAATACTTTTAAATTTGTGAAATTTTAATTTTCTTAGAAATTATTAATCTTTTTTTTCTTCAAAAAATATATTTATTTACACTTTTTTGGAAGTAATTATTAAAAACTTCTAAAAATGTACAAATACAATATGCACTTAGTGCTACTTTTGAAGTGGTGAATATGTTCCTTTTTTAGAACCACTTGATCGTTTTTTACTGAATATAGTTGCAACATGTTGATGTCATAATTACATACTCGTACATAACATGAAACACTTCAACATTACTAGTCATAGCATAATAGTTATTCATAACCAGCACTCAAAAAGTGTTTTGACGTTTATATTATTCGAGAAGACTTCAGCTTTCCGAGATATTATAATATGTATCTGCAAGTTTCATTTTTTTTTTTTTTTTTTTTTTTTTTTTTTCTTTGAAACTATAATCAAAATTCAAAATTCTAACTAAATCAAATTTTATACGAATTTTTCGAAAACTCTTTTTCGCCCCATATTATATATTCTATATAATCAGAACTTATATTGATATACTATTATTTTCATAAGCTTTCTATTAGTATATAATATTTTATACTTTCTGTACATTATGAAGCAAAAATTTATATAAATAAGAAAACAACATTTTAAAAGATTTAAATCTAGTGCATGTGCATGATTCCAACGAACACACTGAAAATATCTTGGAATGCCAACTCATCAAATGTACTGGGTTTCTAAAAATGTTGTTGATAAACAGTTACATAAGCTAGCAGCGTTGATTTATTATTAAAAAAAAAAAAAAAAAAAAAAAAAAAACAACAAATACATTTGGGAAAAGTCAACAGGCATTTAAAAAGTGATACTCGTACTTTTACGAAAACTCCTGCATGTAAATTTATGTGGCGATGGATGGAAAATAACAAAGCATTTTACATTTATGGAAATGTAAAGAAAAAGTTACGATAAAATAAATTTAATTAAATTTACAAATTTCAATTTTACTCCAAAACAAGTAAAAAAGTTAGTCAGTTTCTAACAAAATTCATTTGAGGTAATTCTGGTGAAGTATGAACCAAAACTCATGTTGATTATAAAGATTTAAAAAAGCAACTTTGCTAACCTGTCAATTTGGTAGACATATTTATTTAAAGCAAAAAATAAAAAAAATAAAAAAAATAAAATAAATCTTTAAGAACAACCCACAAAATAAGCTAATGGAGTTAAATCACAAGTCTAAGAAGATGAAATAATTAAAATATATATAAATGTTCCGAAAACATTCCTTTAAGTGTGAAGCATACACAATTTTACCACAGTGTATTTTATGTGATTTAAATAAAGCTTTCAAATTAAAGTAAAACTTCATTATGATAAATGAAATAAAACAACCCCCGCCTCTCTACCTAAATATAGTCTATTTAAATATATATGTACTGGATTAGAAAGATGAAATCTTTTTAGTACAACAATTATAAAACCGTCACACCACTCGGCAATTGCTTTTAATACCACTTTATTACAAATTTTGTTGATCTGACTTTTGATGGCATAATTTACGCTGCTATACGTGGCTGTGTAAGTATAACCATAATTGCCACCCTTAATTTACCACCAACCAAACAATCTTATTTTTAAAACCATTGTGTAAACACGAACCACAATATTGTTACATTTGCAACATCATCATCATCATCATCATCATCAGCATCGCCTCGTCTTCTCTTTATTTTGTATAATGGATAACAATTTTATTATACAAGTATGTTTTTATAAAGCAGTTACATTAAGAGGAAGAAGATAACTTGAAATAAAAACCAGGAAAAAATAAAAAAAAAGAACAAAAAAAAAAAAAAAAAAAAAAAAAAAAAAAAGGACATGGCCATATGCACAAGTAGACGACATTCATTCTTATGCTCGTTTGCCACCCTCTTATTCATCGTTTTTCTACTACTAGTAGTCAAGTGTAATTGCCATTGTTGATTACATGTTTCAATATGAATCTGGCAGCTGCCTGCTGTCAAATGTAAAACATGAATATGGCTATGTGGCGTTATGAATTAACCCATTAAATACCTTTTTAGACAAGTGCTTTAAAATAAATTATCAAAGTTACATTCTTAAACAAAGAGAGGAGGGGGTGTAGTAGGCGGTGTAAGGATGAATTCTATACTTCATTACATTAGATAATTTAGAAGTTTGATTCGGAATAAAAATTGTTGGAAAGTTAACGAAACTTTATTATAACACACACACACATATATAGTATATCGAGGGCTTATATTCAAAAAGGGCTATCTGCAAAACTCGATTTGTTAAGAGAACATAAAAAAAATTAAAATTGTATTAAATTTCATATCAACAACTTAACTGCGATTAAAACATTCAAAGACGGTGTTCACAGATTAATTAATGATTTAAAATTTTGAACTATATCTGTGGACTTTAAAAAAATAAATCTAGTTCTTAATTTTTTATGAGAGTGAAAAATAGAAGAATTGTTATAGAAAAACGTTAAATCGACTCAGAAATTAATCCTGCGTCGATTCTGTGAGTCTGTGCTGTTTATGAAATAAAGGTAAATTGATCTGGAAAGTGCCAATAATTTATATTTTTCATTACCTTTGTACGTTTTACATCTCTAAAAAAATTTAACCGTTTTTTAAATAAATTTAATTTTTTAAAGAAAATGTTTTGGTATTTAAGATATTTTTCTAATAATCACGAATTTTATTTCTATCTTTAAATTTAAGGTATAATGCTCTCATTTAGCCTCATAATATTGAGCGAATGGTTTATAAACTTCCCAAATAAGGTTAAAATTCTAACTTTAATGCCTTTTTTCTTCAGACTGTATTAAGACCGCACAACTTTGATGAGACATTTTAAGATTCCAATTCGAAATGTTAAAAAAAAAGTTAAAGTCTGAAGGAAAGTTCTCATTTTTTATTTTACACTACTTTGATAGTCGAGAAACCTTGAAGATAGCCCGTTTTTCCTTAAGAAGTCTACATTGTTTGTAGATAGCCTTAAAAAAAAATAATGAAAAACATAGTGTTAGAATTAACGTTTGGTTTTAAAAATAATACCATAGATAAAAAACAAAGAGTTTGACTCTAAAAAAAATATATTTTTGGAAATTTGCAGATAGCCCGTTTTGAATATAAGCAATCGGTATTTATTTTTAAATCTAAATACGGCACAGAATATACCTATTCCGTTATGCTGGTATCTAATTTTAGTCCATAAACTCTGCTTTGGTACCATCAAACATAGGCAAATGGTTGCAAACTTGTTTATGGTCCTTCGATCTGGATGTAGGCTTACGAAATTACTATAATTACATCTATAACAGCGTTTACGATACTAGGTTTAACCTTTCCTTTATTTTCCCCAATCGCATGGCGCTGCCAACTGTGTCCCTTAAAATTGCACCCATGTTTAGGTATCAACGAAACCTAAATGGATAAGACACCACGAATGCTGACGAAGTGTGTAGCGGTAGAGAAAATACATATTTTTTTCGATTTTTGACAATTGTTTGTATATTCCCTTCTCTTCTTTCTCGTAGTGCCAAAGTTTTAAGTGGAAAATCGAAACGGAAATAAAAAATAGGTTTTAACACTTCAATGCGCAATTTTTAATTTTTAAGAGAAGAAAATTTTTTTTCTTGCAAAAATTATATAAGAATTAGGAAACAATAATAATTTTATTTTTAAAAACTTATAATATTTTTTTTTAATAAATTTAATGAGCCATATATGAATCAGAGACAAAAAAAATTCTTCATAAACTAAATAATTAACTGAAAAAAAAAAAAAAAAAAAATGCTGACTTCTATATTTTAGGTACCATTAATATTTTATACCAGTATTATTCGATTAAAATATTATAATGGAAAAAATGGTTAGTTCATATGGGGATCACGGCACACTAAAGGGTTAATTATATTCGAGTTACAATCTTGTAGTATTTTGAAACAAATTCTCCATAATTAAGATCAAATTATCGAGAATTTTGATTAACAATTTTTCTAATTATCCCACCATTGGCGGTTCATTGGACGTTAAATAATATATATATATATATATATATATATATATATATATATATATATATATATATATATATATATTAAATTCAGTCGTTCATTAGTTTTGGAATATCATTTTGAAGAAGTTTCTTATAAGGTAAAAATTATTTCATTTGTATCTTAAAATACTTTTTCGCAAAAATTAATCGATAACAAATAAATTTAAATCAATTGGTTTTATTTATATACGTATAATAAAAAAAAATATAATTTCTAAAATAAACAAATTAAAATCACAAAATTTTGTCTGAAGCAAGTATCAATAATAACAATATGAATCAAAAAGAAAGAACTAATCGACAATTGAATCGATTCGTTCATGAGCGACATATCTCTATTATAAACTAAGGCAATGAAAATACTTACCACTGACCATTTGACATCAGTTTGTCCGTTTTCCTTAGTAAATAACATTCGCAAATATAATAAAGGAATTAAAATCGTCTTTGCTATGTTTTTTTTTTTCTTTTCTCTATTTCTATATAGAATATGATTTAAATGAATCATTAAGATACGTCAACATCAAAAATCGTTATAATAGCACAATGTTTCAACATGAGAGAACTTGAAAACTAGAACCAATCTTGAAAAAAGCATTCGACACTTGTGTTATAGTCCACAAACTTTGCTTTGATAAAGTCAACAAACAGAGACATCAAGATAATTTACAATTAATTGCAAACTTGTTTAAATTTAATTGATATACATAAAATATAATGATATTTATATATGTATATCTATGGAAAATTATACCTTCAAATAATTAATATATTAACTTAATGTATAAATCGTGTGTAAATGCATAAATTGCAAATGTTAAGAGCAAAAAACCATGTTTTTTTCAAAATTTAAAAAAAAAAATCATACACATCGATTTTTAATTCGTCGGTCTAGCAAATTTAGGCGTTATTTATGTAGTGTAAAGTAATGAGGAAATAATGACCCCTCATGACTAAGTGGTGTGTTAGATAACAAGTTGCTATTACAAGAAACCGAAATGTTTTTGCTGGGATGATTTTAGTAGTGATGAACACGGAGTAAGTTTTTATCATATTAGGATATGTGGACCATGCCCGCCGATTACTTTTTGAGCGTAGAGCGCTTTGCGCCCACATAACGCTGGGGCAAAAATAGAAGAAGTTGTTGTAGATAATTAAAATCTATGACACTCATGCACTATGGTTCGAAATTGAAATCTATATGGACAAAATAATTTTATGAACCACTTTATTTGGGGCCCTTGAATTAAAAAAAAATATATATATATATATATTTTTTTTTTTGTTGTTTGTAGGGCCTTGATATGGTAACTATTGAATATAAAGAAACTGTTAATATTGTATGTCATGATTAAAACTTAATCATAAAATAAATAGTTTATAGTATTTAAAGCATAACTTGAAAGAAAATATTAGGATCTGCAGAATAAAACGTACTTTTTTGCATTTGCCCAAAAGTTATAAAGGTTTAAAGTTGACACTTTAAAAAAAGAATTTTAAAAATAGGGACATTGTTTTATTGCAACGGTTCTCAAATGGTGGTTCGCGACCCCTTGTGAAGATTTCACAAGATCTTAAATAATATTTTAGATACAGTCGTGGATCAAAGTTCATATTTTAAAATCAATTTCCATAAACTTTTTATCAGGCTGCCTGATTTAGAAAATGTTTGGTCGCAAATGGAATCCAAGTAATTTTCATTTCTCACTGTTTTTGTAAAAAACATTTTGATTTTTAAATGATACTTCTTCCTCCATTTAATAGAAAATTTTGAAATCATTTTTTTAAGCTTAATTATGAATTGACAATAGCATGTGATATCAAATTGAGAAAATACCTTTTGTCTTTTTCTTTCGAGTATTAACTTTTGACATCAAATTGAGAAAGTAATACGTCTTTTTTTTTTTTTGTTAAATTAATCCCAATTAAAATCTGAAGAAATCATATTTCAAAGGTTTTGAATTTGTAAGGATATACTTAATTTGTTATTCCAAAATTGCAGTGGGTTGTTCTCAAGTTGTAACGTATCAAGTGGGTCGTGAAGCAAGAGCTTATAAGAACCCCTGTTTTATCGCAATAACAAAATTTCATAGCACTTCAAAGCAAAAAAAAAAAAAAAGAATATGAAAAAGAGCTGGAAAAGTCATAATTTTAACATTGTGTTGTCATTGAAAGGAAGTACTTAGTGCTGTAAAATAGCTGTAGAAGTTCTTTTTTTTTAACCAATGGATGTCATTCAAGTTCTTCTTTTATGCTTCGTATACATTTCTTTTGAAGTACTTCTCTTAAAACTATGTTTATAAAATAAAAATTCTGTTCTTGCCTTATTGAAAGTAAAAAAAAATAGTTTTAAATTTTGAACATTTTAATTTTCTTAGAACATTTTATAATTTTTTCTTGATAAAAATTACATTTATTTTCAGTAATTATTAATAACTTCAAAAAAAAAAGCACAAAATATGCTCTTGGTTCTACTTTTGAAGTGGTGAAAAAGTTCTGTTTTGGAAGCACTTGATTATTTTTTTCTTTTTTTATTGCTGGGTTCTAAAGTGCTATCATCACATGTGAAAGCTAACAGCGCATTTTTAATATTCATCAAAGTACACTGAAAAGAAAGATCTTTAATTTTATTTTTTGCTCAATTTTGTAAATATTAAAAAAATTTTTATTGGCTAAAAATTCCTAATATTTTGGAATATTTTGCTGAAAACCCCAAATGAATATTAATTAATAATTTGAAAAATATAACCGTTTAAACCTTACTACTCATGATAATATTCCTTACGAAAAGCACGATTTAACGATATCTTATTTAGTGATAAGTTTATATCGAAAATAGTTTTTATTAATTTTGTTTGATTTTGAGGTTAAAAATATCTTTTTTTTGGTTCACACAATCATAAGTTGATAAAATATTTTAATGCCACCTGAATTTTAGTATTAATCAAATAAAATGCTTTGATTTAACATCAAAATTAACGTAATTTCTAATTCGATGTAGTGGTCAGCAAGCGAAATGTGTTTGGAGAAGAATTATGTTTCTTAATTTTTTTTTTCTCACATTATTAATTTTAACCATTAAGATGATTCCCTACAGGTACTTTTTGATAATCTAGCGTCATATCTGTTCTTAAAAAAATACAAAACAAAATTTGAAAATTTATTGAAAATTTTAAAAAGTGCCCAGCAAAAACTTTTTGGTTTTCGGTAATAACAACTACTTATTAAAGTAGTTTCTTGGTAATGAGGCGTCCTTATTATTTGCCTACTCTGTATTACATTAACAAGTACTCAATAGTATAACAGCACAACAATACTGCAATCACGTGGATGAGTTGGCTAGAGCACCGGATTAATAACCAGAAGGTTGTTGGTTCAACTTAAAGTAAATAGAGTTTTTGTCGCTTAAGATGCTACGTGCGAGATGGTGTACTGAGTAAGACGTTAGTCAGTAAAAACGAATGGTTAGTGTGTCCAAGTTCGAGTCTCACTGATGGCAAAAATTTTTTTTTTTTTTTTTTTTATCTTTGTTTTCGTTTAGGTACATATTTTTGAGTACCCTTAGAATCTAAAAATTCTAAAGTATGAATTTGTGGACAACCCGAACAAAAATAACTAGTTATTCAAGCAAAAAATAAGTAGTTTATTTTTGTTTCCAATTATACCTGCTAGCTTACCAAGAAAGCAAAGTTTTTGCTGGGTGTATACAATTTTTGAATCTTAAATTTTTTTTTTTACTCCCCATTGACTCGGAAGTGTCATTTATTAAAATATTCTGCTTAGGTGATATTTTGGGAAATTTCTATAAAAGTGGTATTTGTCAGTAATGAAGTTTGTTAAGGTTGTGGAAGTTTATGATGGTGTTATCCCATTCCTGGTTTCCTGACATCAACGAGATATACCTCAAACTATGGAGAATCACTTCTTCTATTAGATTCTGTTCTCTAAATTTAATTTCACTTATGCGCGCAAATTTTCTATCAAAGAAACTGCGAAATTTAATAAATCGTTAATTTTAACTTTCTACCAGATAGTAAACCGGTTACTTGTTATACAATATATGAATTTCCTAAGTGTTGCATCTCAATGGTAAATAGTTTGAATATAAAAGATGTAAATTTTGGATTTCTTAGTTATTTTGTTAGGTCTACCAAAATGCATCAAACAAACTTTAGAAATACAAGACACATGAAGTCATTTTCAAAGAGTTTCGAAACTTTTTTAAATTATTTAACTTTAGACCGTATTTTATTTCTTAATTCCTAAACTCAATGAATTTTCAACCTGAACAAGAAGAGAGCAAGGTTATGTTTCTTTTTAAAGGAATTTAAAATTTAAAATTTTAAGTAGTCTGGGTGCCCCGATGGCCTAGTTGTTAGTGAGCTATTCAGTCAGTCTGGGGGTTTATGGGTTCGATTCCCACCAGAGACTCTGGTCTATTTCACTACAACGAGCTTTATGGTCTTCGTTACTCTGCTCGGTTAGAATTAGAATATAATTTGTAATTGTATTGTAGTTATAAAATAAATAAAAAAATAAATAAATAAATTTTAAGTAAATTACACAGCAATAATATTGTTATCTCTAAAGTTAATGTACAGTTATAATTTTACCATGTATAATTCAGTTATAAGCAATTAAGCATGTAAACTTGTATTAAAATTCTAATCTTTCCCATTTTTTTTTTTTTTTTTTTTTTAAATATTCATACATACATATCGTAAAATGTATTTTATTTAAGACCAATTCAATTCGATTTGAACATCAGAGTGCCACAAAAGAAGTATCTAAAAACTCAAAAAATTAAAACAAAAACAAAAAGAATATATGATTACTGTATAAATAATTGTCATATTACCTAATGGTAAAAAGTTTGCGGTACTAAAAAGTGAAAGAAAATATTTGTTATTATTTAAATTACTTAGTTTCACGTAGATGTTCTAAAACCAGAAACTAGAAAGCATTATTCTAAACATTCTAAACTTTAATATAATTTGGGTAAATATATTGAAAATGTATGTTTTTCTCGACTTACAACCACAGTTACTATAGTATTTGTTTAAAATATCACATACCTTCGAGTAAAATTTTTAAATTTCTTTATGCATTTTTTTTTTAATATACGATGCATATTACTTTATAGCATTAAAGATATTTGTAGCTAATAATAAAGATGTTTAAAGTGGATAACATAAAAAAAACAAGTAAGAATTTTATAATAGGTTTGACCGAATCTATTATAGCCACCATCTGCAACTTTTTTTGTGTCGCCACAATTTTAAATTTTGCATTTATTTCCAAATTTACATTGTTTGTATTAAATGTCGTTGGCTTACATGCATTTGTTTAAGAGATATTAGCGGAAAAGTATGAACTGGAGATAAACGACGGACACAAGTTTTTTTTTTTAGTATTTGGCCTATAATTTTTTTGTATTAACCGATTTTGTCCATTTTCAATACCAAACAAACCTTGTGTGAAAGAAATATTTGAGAAAAATTTCGGCTCCTAAGTGATTCGCACAAGCCCTATCCCCTTTTCAACAGACAGACGGACACAGCTAGATCTCAGAATCTCAGAATCTTGCGGGGACCCAGAATATATACTTTATGGGGACAAATATTTGGACATCTTTTTTGGTGGTGATTATAAAAATTTAAGATAAATCCATGCTTTTATTTGTCAGCTGCATTAATCTCCAAACGCATTTCACACAAAAATCATCCTTACATATTTCACATTATAGTTCGAATTTTAAAATAAGTATTTCGATGAAAATTATAATACTATTAGATTTAATGTTATTTTTAAATTGTTATTTCTTACTTGCAAAAAAAAAAAAAAAAAAAAAATTATGCATTCATTAGAATCTCACGTTGAACAAAGTTTTGTAGGTAAACATCTGAAATGATGTGTATTAATGGTAAAAATACTCAAAAAGTTTTTAAAATTGATCTTTAATTTATTACCATCGATTGAAACTCAAGGGTCTACTACATTTTGTCCAAAAAAGTTTTGAGTTTTGTCTCGAAATGGGTATAAAAAACTCGTCATTTTGAGCTTATTATGAAAAAAATATTAAAAAATATTTTCGTCAAAGTTTTAATTACATTATGCGAAATAAAAATCTACGTTAATTTTTACAAAATGGATAAAATATTAAAAATATTTTCAAAAAATTTGTTCATAAAAATTCACTAAAAAGTCTTCTAGCGGAACAAAATTTAAAAACATTTTTACCATAACAAGCTGAAAATAATGAATTGTTGAGACCTATTTCGCGAAAAAATGCAATAATATTCTAGACTTGGGACTTTCGATTGCTGATAGGGAACTGAAGATGAATTTAAAAATTATTGTTAATATTTTTTCCGTATTCAGCTCATCAAAACACATCGTTTGACGGTTTTTCCCACATTGAAATCGAAAAAAACCGTTTCCTCGGACACTTTAGTATATATATATTTAGGTTTTATTTTTTATATTAAAATAATTTTTATTTTTATTTGTATTTGTTTTGGTTAAAAAAGTAAGAATATTTAAAATATTTACTTTTTGCTTGCAATATAACGATTGTTCATTAATCTAATCAAGTTTAACAAATAAAGTTTAGACTAGAGTATCTAAAGATGTACATATTAGAACTTAAGTGATTTGAAATCTTGTTTAACGCTGAAAGCAATCTTTCTCTGCTTGCTATGTATTAAGCTATTTTTCATCGACTTAATACATATTTTAAAATTAAATTTTGTTAAATTAATTTTTCTTTTTTTATTTCTTAAAACGTAGTCCTTACAATTATTACATTTAAAGGACACATTTTTTAGGTTTTAGAGAATTAAGACAAAACTAGTTTAAAGCAAATTTAATCTACTTATATCACCAAAGGTAAACAAAACAACAATACTTATTTTATTATTAAAGAGTTTTAGATAAAGAAAATATATATAACGAACTTTTCTATTTTCAAACAAGAAAAAAAAAAGATAATAATTTAAATATCAGTAGCAAAAACGGCAAACATAATAGTTGCATCTCATAAATATCAGTGGCAAAAGAACAAAAATAAATAGACGAAATAGCAACAAACTCACACGTGTGCTGCATTATCATCAATGAACAGCCAGCCATAACAACAACAACAACAACAACAACAACAACAACAGCAGAAGCAGCAGCAGCAACAACATCAAAAACAATAACAGGGACTACAAAAGGAATATGTACCTGAACAACTATCAGTAGCATAAACGCCCAATGGGTGCACGTTTTGCTTGTTGAAGCACTCGTATCTAAAAGTATAAAACAACGTCCAACTAACTACACATAACACATGTCTATCTGTCTGTCTGTCTGTCTGTCTGTCTGTCCATTTGACTGTTTATACTCCTAGTGTTCATAACGACTTCTATTATGATAAAGTGCACTTGTTGCGCAAAATTGCAAGTACCAAAGTAAAAAAAAATCTTAAAAATAAAACAAAGAATTTTGTTTAAATAATGAAATAATGAAAAAATGTACATATGTAGAATAACATTTAATATTTTGTTTCCTTTGTCCAGCACATGAGATTTTCGTGCTCATGTTTCTTTGTTTTTTTTTTTTTTTCGGATTATAAAACAAAGGATTGAATACAGCACGACGATATCTAAGCTTGAAAGTTAACGGCTGCATTTTTGCAAACAAATAATGCAACAAATATACAAACAACGTAAAACGAAATACAAACAAATATATTTAGCCTGATTTTAATATTAAATTGATATAATGCGTTGCAGATTTTGTGGACCGATGTAAGGGGTTCGGATATAGTTTTGTAAACATTTTCATCCGACACATGAGAGTATTTCAAGAGATGAAAACAAATATCCTAAATACATGTGAATAAATTAAAAATATATCTCATACACACTTACCATCACCTGATATGCTCCCTTGAGAACTTCGAGAATCTTCTGAAAAGATAGAAAATTTCATTTATTTAATGTTTAAATCAATTTTTCCGATTACACAGCCCTAACAATACTAAATGGATGGATGAATATTTCAAAATTGGCTCAAACTAAACATTTACAGAATTTGAAATTGTGCTAAAACTAAATATAAATAGTTGTATAATGATGTCTTTTACAACAACTGCTAAGTAAAACGGAAAAATTTAATTAGAATTTTATTTTATTTTTTTAAATACATACATACATACATACATACATACATACATACATATCTATCTATATTTAATGCTGTAAGCTAAATTACTTTCTAACTTGTGAAAGCTTTACTTGGTCGTTATTTACTGAGATTAACAATTGGTAGTAAGTACATTCAAAGATTAAACGAAATGATTGTTAGTTGGACGCCAATAACTAAAGAAAAAAAAAAAAGTTAAGTACTATGACAGCGATCAAAATGTGTTGAGAGTTATAATTTGTAATACAAGTAAAATGGATAGAAAAGAATTCTAAAAATCATTAGTGGTATGTACATGGATCAGTGTGAAATGATTACCCTGCAGTTCTGAAAATAATACTAATGTTAAGTTAATGTATTTCATTGAAAGAATAGAAGAGAACTACATATATAATCTAAGATTCATTAAGTTATATTGAAATTGGCTACATTTGACCGAAATTTTTGCTACCAAGTGTAACATCTTAGAACATCCCGTTCTTTAAGTAATTGAACACATCTAGTTTAACAGCGACATAAATATGTCAGAACTGTAGGGTCTTATCTACCATATATACATTCTGATCTGTTTGAATAAGTTGTACCTTTCAACTTTGAAATCTTTTTTCATTTGACATTGATAAATATTTATAATATTTCAACAAGTTTGCATAAACAACCCCATTTGAACTTTTAAATGTAATTAAGGGTAGCTGATGAAATAAAACAATAAATAATAATTATCATACATAAATTGTTCTGACAATGGTAGAGTGCAAGTACAAGCGCACTTGACTTAATGTATTGATTAGATCCTAATAATCGATCATGGTTACACGATAAACTTGCACCAATACTTTCGAGCTAAGAGGGAAAAATTTTTAAACTTTTTGTTGTTTTAAACGAACGCTGTTCTATATTGTTACTGTAACAACAACATTAATGTGTTTGTTGTAACTGTTTTGTGGAAAGTATTAAAACGAAAAATATTACCTGCATTATTGTGATTTTCATTCATGACTGTAATCCATTCGACTGCTGCTGCAGTTTGAGACATAAAGTTTGTAGGCACCTGTGCTGTTGAACCAGTCGATGTGTTTGTAGGAATCGTATTGCCATTGCTTGTCATGCAATAATCATCTAATTTGTGAACTTTAAAAGTAAAAAAGAAAAATAAAGTGTTAAAGTAGTTAGTTATTATGTACATTGAAATCAAAATTTTGTTTTACTTTCTAAGCACTTAATGTAACAAACTGAAACTAAAAATGTGAATAAATCCCTTTAAAAATAAAGATACAACAGCCCTAGTTAAAATATATATTTTTTGATATTTTGAGCCTAAAACAAAACTATTGACATGACATATGAGGTATTTTTTTGTTTCTTTTTTTTCACAATTTTACCATATTAACAATTTTACCATATTAACAATTTTTCAAATTTGGTATTTTATTTCATTATAAACGTAAAAAAAATAAATTTTTACCTTTGGATTTGACATTGTAAGGTAAAGTCTGCTCCGACTGCAATTGAGTTAGTTGTGTGTGACTGTTGTCGCTTGAGCTATTTTGCATTAAATTAGAATCTAAATGTTGCTGGATGTGGTGGTGATGAGGTTGTTGTGTATGCTGACCAGCATTGCTGCTGTTATTATTATTATTATTATTGTTGTTGTTGTTGCCAATGTTATTATTGCTGTGCTGATGATTGTTGCTGTTGTGATGCTGTCGATGGAGATGATGCGTGTGATTGTGATGATGATGGTGTGTCCCAACCGTGCTGCCATGATGAGTCAAGGCTGATGGGAGCGAACTAATACCATGATTGAGATGAGATCTTTGCATTTCCATGCTGAGCATATCTTGTCCAGCCTTACCTGTAATTAATAAAAATAATTAATAAACTACACATTCATATGTATGTATGTATGTATGTATGTATGTATGTATGTATGTATGTATGTATCTATTTGTATATTAAACCTATCCACGTTGTATATAAATTTATAAAACCTTCAGACGTTACTTGGATAGATCTAATTTTATTCTTTAATATTTACAACTAACTTGTGCAAAATTTGGATTAATTCCTATAATCGATTTTCCCTAAAAAATAAAAATGGTAATTTTTAAATATGAACACTTTTTTATTAAATCTGTTTTTTTTTTTTTTTGTTTTTGGTTTGCAAAAATTTCGGTTATAGGACTAGTGTTTTTTGAAACATTTACATATGTATGTATTGTGTGTATGCAATGTATTAGAGTACAACATTTTTATAAAGATAACAGGAAGGCAAATAATAAAAGAAAATAATATTATATTAATTATTAATTTATTCCCCGCTTCTTTTGTAATTTACGGTAGAAAATGATGATTATTTTCCGTTAAATATTCAAGCATGAATTTATTGTTCTTAGAAGAAGGGGATAAATATTTTCCTTTTTTTTTTGGGTTTTGTATATTTTTAGTAGAAAATTGTAATAATGTCAGTTGGTCATTGTGGCGCAAAATATTCATTATGGTGGTGGTTCACCTCACCTGCTGTTGATTGATGGTAATTGACCTTTACGCTGTTAATGTAATTGTCTTAATGCATACACACAAACAATATATATATATATATATATATATATATATATATATATATATATATATGTATATTCATAAAATGCAACAACTTACTGAAGAAAAACAAAAACATTATGAGTAAACAGAATAAAAATGCATGTGTTTAAGTGACTTTAAAATTCACACACATGCACAGGTGTTTGTGCATTAGTTGCTACTATTACAAAAATAATAATAATAACATTAACAACCACCTGTTTATATATGTAGGTTTATTTTTTATTTTTTTTCCTTATGGTTGAATTATCTTTCTAGCCAACAAACCCTCTGATAAAAATAGTGATAGCCGCATTAATGTTGTTATATTGTCTTGCAACACTGTCTCTTACCGTCTTATTCACATGTACGTATGTATGTAAGTATGTTTTGTTTTGTTTTAAATTGTTGTTTTTTATATCCATATAAATGTGAACGTTGTTGTAGTCAATACTCTAATAGCGACAAGTGTTATTAAAGGATTAAACTCAGATTAACAAGTTCAATTTTAAACGATCATCCATTAAATATCTGAAAATTATGTTGATTTAAATACATACATACATACATACATACATAATATATACATACATACTACGGTATTCTTTCGAATAATATTCGATTGAATCATTCGAATGATTATTATGAGAGTTTAAAAATTATGTTTCCGAATAATAAATAATTCGAATAAAGCGAATATTGATTTTAATAGGCTATTTATATTTATAAAAGATAACAAAATTAAAGGAATTAAATTAAACCTCCCAGTATAAAAAATAGTAACTTGCTCTAAAATCATTAGTTAGAGAACTGGTGTAATCAAAATCGCTTCAGAATATTTAATAACATCTTTAGAACTAGTGATGTTGCTATCAATTCTGGCACTTATGGAATACAACTGTATTGTTATTATATATTGTTTTTGAAAAAATGTTTATGAGAACTAATTGCTAGAATGGTTAAAAAAACTTTAAGAAAAAAAAAAAACATTTTAACAAAAAAATTGATAAAATCAAACAAAAATTATTTATTTTGGTAACAAGTTCTTGAACCGTCCTCTAACGCTTCTATGTGACAATTCTGAATGTGACAATTCTGAATGTGACAATTTCAAACAAAAATCATTGATTAAAGAACCAATTCTGGAATCCTTTCGTAGAATGATTACACAGAATATTTTTGGGGGTGCTATTTTCATGCACTTCGGAACTAGTTATAAAACTTATACATTTTATCCTGGCTTTTGACTAGGGTTGACAGATCCAGATATGCAAAAATCTGGATATTTAAAATAAAAATGCGGGATTTTTATAAAAAAGTTGGACATTTAAAAATAATATTTTTATTAAAAGAAAAAGACTTTTGCTTAAAATAAAAAACAGTAATTAAAATTTAACAATTATTAAAAATAAAAAAACGTATTTAGTGCACTTTCAAGTAAATTATTTAAATGAGAGACAGATAAACTTTGCTATATATGTATATATATATATATATATATATATATATATATATATATATATATATATATCAAGAATAAACAATTTGAAAATACACATCTATACATATTTAAGTTGTCAAATATAGTATAATAAATTTACGAATTGTGTAAATTTATCTGTGTTTATCTGATATGGAGAAAAAATACAACAACTTACAATACAATACCCTACAAAAAGCTGTAAAGAAAACAAACTGAAGTCAATTTGTTCAAGATATTTAATCGAAACATGTTAATTCAACAACCACCAAATTTTACTTTTTTACAAACTGTACACTTTTTTATTTGTTTATTATTTCTCATAGATAAATATAATTTGAAATAATTTTTAGCTGGTCATTTGAAATCCTAAATATGTATGTACAATATGCATTCATATGTATATTTGACCCATTGTGTTTTTACTCACGCCCTAAAACTAATGTTAACACATCCATATAAGTATGTTTTGACAATATTTCAGTATTATCAAGAAAAGTAATTGGAAAGTACTAAATTATTCTACAGCAGCAAACAAAATTATATTTCTTGCAACAAACAATTTTTCTTCAGAATTATTTGTAATATTTGAATATAAAGTAAAAAAAGTTAAAAGAGTGCTTATTGTTTGAAAAAATCAAAAAGTATGAAATTAAAAAATATTGTGAAAAAGTGATAAAAGGCATTTATCATATTTAGCATATATTTTCAGTGCATTTTAATCATTTCAAATGCTAAATCTAGAACTGAAAGTGCTAAAATGACAACATTGCAATATTTGTAAAATTGTTGTAATGGCATTGGAAAAAGTTTAATTAACCATGGGAAAATGTAAAAAATAAAAAAAAAAAACACCATCAAATTAATAAGAAAACTTGTTGGCACAAATTAGTCCTGTTAAAAAATACAAAATCTTAATTTTTACTTTATTTAAAAACTTAATATCGAATTCGTTCACAAGTATCATTTAAAATTAGGGGAAAACATTAAAATACATATAACACATACAACACGTTCACTCATGTAATCATAAAGAATCAAATAGACAATCTTGCAATGTCATGTACCACTTTCGATGCGTTAATCTATTTTAAAATTTTCTACAAACAACCACTTCCTTCCTCTGTGGTTTATAGCATTTACCACTACTAACATACATACCTACATGTGTACATACAGTATATTGCAAAAGTATTTTGAATGAACTTTTTTTTTTTTTTTTTTTTTTTTTTGGAAAATACGCTGCTAGTAGAGATAATATGCACTAGAAACAAATACATTTCACAATTCGGTAGAACGTAGAGTATGTAAAATATAGTGCACATTTATTAATAAATAATTTCATTTTTGATGATGATCACAAAATAATAATCCTAATTTAATAAAAAGCTTGCAATTCCTACATATTATATATAAGCGCAAGCAAAAATATGCTGTAAAAATGGAAAATGTTTCCCTAAAATTGAAAAACATGATTTTCTTTTGGGTAAATTTAAAATTTTATACTATTTAAAGAAAATTTTAAAATCACTAGATTTAATTAGAAAATTACAAAACATCGATTGATTTTGAAGTTGAATATAATTCGACATTTGAATTAAAAAAACTAAGAAGTGAGTACGAAAAACTTAGAGCACACTTTGACGATTATAACTTTTGCTATTAAACAAAACACATGCAAACGTATAATTCATATTTATAATGCAAACCCATGTCGGCAATATAAAAAAGTTGCTAGGATTCTAAAAAATATAATGAGTGCATGACCATATAAAAGCAGGATAAATAATAAGAATAGGTATATCGTAAGGAAAGCGGTTCAAAAATAATGAATGTTTTCCCAGAAAAGTTAAAAAAACAAAAATGTCCTAACACAAAAAACAAAAAGTTTCTGTTAGGAACGCTAGAAAAAAATGTTGAATCAAGAAAGTGAGGACGAAAGTGAGTACGTTCTGACAAATTTTTAACAACATTCTGATCTGGAATTCTATGTCGCAGGTGTTGTGGGAAATGTAGCAGATAATACACGTTATTTATCTTATCAAAAATGTTGCCATTTGTACATGTGGAGAAAGAAGCACTTTATTTATAACTAATGGCTTCATTATGCCTACAGAAAAGATTTCTTTCCATCATTAGAAACACAAAGTATCCTAATTTTTTTTCTCTGGTCTAATCGAGCTTCTTCCAAACTGTCTAGAGCCGTGACCATTTGAAAGATAGTGGGACTTAGTAAAAAACTTTTATTAAAGAGCACTAAAAGCTAAGCAAAAAATAAAATAGAGTTTAAAATAATAACTTTTTTAATAACTTTTATTAAAGAGCACTAAAAGCTAAGCAAAAAATAAAATAGAGTTTAAAATAATAGTAAAGATTAAATATTTTATTAAAAACTAACAAAACATGAATTTTGCTATTAAATTTAAAACGAATATAAGAGTCAGTATAAAATTCATTTTAAAAAATCCACAATCGTTGTATGTATAATAGCTCCAATGACAAAATATGCAAAAATGCTCTTAAAGTTAGAATGCATATGCAAAATATTTATAGTGATTTCTGTCAATAATAGAATATGAAATATATTTTTAACATAATACATAATAAAAAAAAAAAATTAATATATAAAAATTAAATTTTTGATTTTTTTTTTTCATTATTTTAAAAAATGCCGAATATATTTTTAAAAACTGCTAAAATACAACACCACAATAAAAAATGCTAAAATGGTAACAAGAAGAATCCCGCTATTATGCATAAAACATTTTTTTTTTTTTACATTTGGGAATATTTTTAAATACATAAGTACAGGCTTATATATGTACTTATGTCTAGAATCAAATGCCAAAAACACAGATGAGGCTTTAAATAAATATTTTACGTCTACAAATGTGTCCATGATATTTATTGAAAACATTATAAATAGCTATATGTAAAAATATGTATGTATATGCATATGAAAATTATTGGTAGTACTCAAAGTAAGTTAAACAGCAAATATATAAGTGTTATACATATGTATGTATTTGTATTTATTTAAAAATCTTATGCGTTGTAAATGTGATTTTAACTTTTATAAAAGAAAATCAAATAAAATATATAATTCTTTTATGCAACAGTTGTTTTCTAAATTTCATACAATATTGCATATTGCATAGGCAAAATATTTTTGTGATTCACTGTAAATGATTTAAATATTTTGTCACTGCGAATTTTCATCAACAACATTCAATAGTTCAACACACGTAGTAAATATTTAGCAAAGCACTTATGTATATGTGAATTTGTGTGTGTGGGTGTGTATGTGTGTGTGTGTATTTTTTTTTCAATTATGCGCTCTTTTCAAGCTGAAACAGGTACGTATGCAGCCAAAGCATTTCGAAGGAGAAATTTTATATTAATTTCAAAAATTTATAATTTTTTTTTTTTATCAATATTTATATAAAAAATTAAATTATTGAACAATGTCAAAATTTTAAGCTGTTTGTCAAAGAAACACTTAAATTTATTTTTTAATCAACATATAATATATTTTTATACTTTGTGTATAAAAATATCAATTACATAATTTAAAAATAAAAGAAATCACTTAAAAACCAAATAAGTGTAAATTCTTAGTTGAAGAGTCCTGTATACATTTAATTTTTTTCTTTATATTATCAACAGGTAAATTAACATATATACATTATGCCTGTACATTAAGGTGACTCACTAAAAAAAGTGTTCCTGTTATCCTCCCTGAAAATTAACCTTGGTATGTTACAAAATGTGATATCATTTAAAAGTTATTTGGAAGAGTGATCTCAATATTTGTATATTTCCAAAATATCCTATTTTTCAATCTTTCTTCACAAATTATTGGTTATTTTTCACAATCGAATTTAAAGTTTTACATAAACATACTTAATATGGGTATTAAAAGTCTTCTAACCATTAGAATTAAAATATTTATGAAAATTACTAAAACATTAATATAAAAGGAAAAATATTTACGGGGAATGTAAACAGCATAAAGCTAAGTTCACACTACGCTAATATTTGATAATTTTGCTATGTGTAAAACTATTTGCCCTTAATTAAAAATGCCGCTAATGTGAACAATAGTTGTAAAATATTTTCCATTATTTTGAGTGAATTTTTGTTTGATCTTACAAAATAAATGTAAGATCCAACAGCGGCAAATAATAGCTGATGCGGTAGACAGCTTGAGTTGAAACAATTTTTTATTTTTATGTACAGAAATTTTAAATTGACAAAAAAACGTGATCAATTTATATCTATATTTATTTTCTAATATTTAACCATACAGCTGAAAGTGGCGTGTAAAAAAAAAATAATAACAGTGTTGTTTTGTGAAGACAGGGCTGTTTTGTATATGACTACAAAAGGAAACAGGGTTGTTACTGTGTATAAACGTAAATTGCTTATAAAAAAGTTTTAAATATATATTTAAAGTAATCTTTATTAATGTGCGTATTAAATCTTTCAATTAAACGATTGATAATAGTTCATATTTCCATTATTATCTAAATATTTTACTTTGTAAATTTTATAAATATTTGTATTTGAAATAAGTAGCATTTTCGCTTTACAATAATAAAAAAAAAAAAAAAACGCTGAAAATATTACCTTGACATCCACATATTCCGAAATTCTCTCAGGAAATTGTTTTAAATTGATGAAAATAAAATAAAAATAACATAAGATTTTCCTATAAATTCATTTAATAATTGATGTCAAATAAATTTATGATTATGAGTAAATAATTTGCATCTAATCTGAACGGGCTTAAAATATTTTTCCCTTTCTCGTATTTTACGATATTTGATAGCTGTTTCATCAAATAAAAAGCATCAAATAAATGAACCTAGTGTGAACAAAAAAATTTTAAATCAGATTGACTCTCTGATAAACATTGAAGTTGTAAGAATATTGAAACGAAAGTATAACAGAAACCAGCAACTCATATCTTAAAGCAAGTAAAAATTTAAAAATTTGAATTTTCATTAAAAATAATAAACAATATTGTGAAAAATATTAATATTAAAGTCACTCTTGGTTATGTTTTATATACCAATGGACGCGGCTCCCAAATACCTTTTAAATATTACCACATTTTGTATGCATTTCTTGGAAGAAAATACAAAAATTATCAAAAAAACTAAACAAGAAAAAAAAAAACCTCTTTTTTAAAAACGGTACAGCTCTCGAACGGTCATCAGTAGAACTGGAATATTTTGGGAAACATTATAAAACATACTAAGATTTATTATCAAGGAGTAACAAAGCACTCTTTTCCTTTCATAGGGAGTGAGTTGAGTTGGGAGTGGCCCTAAAATTAAAAGTATCGATATTTTCAATTCAAATGAAAACATACTTCATTCTAAGATACCGTTTCTCAAAATTTTCATCCTTTCATGAACTGGATCAAAATGAAGAAAGGTAATTTTTCGGGCATTTCTAATTTTTTTTTTTTTTTTTTCATATTTCCGCCAAAGGAACAATATAAAAATTTTGTATCGCAAGAATGACCTTTGGCACGCGCATTTAATGAAGTAAGAAAAATTTGGTATCAAATCCAAATAAATCCAACATTTTTGCAATTTTTCGCAAAAAATTTGAATATTTGAATTTTTACACATAAACATTTAAAAAATAAAGTCAAAATTATAATATATAATCCTCTAGCAGTTATACTGAAACAGTTTTTTCCCTCCTTTAAAATTCGAACTTGTTGGAGATAGAGTAATTTCGTAATGTGAGGCACAATTGTAAAAACATACACTTATTAGCATAAATTTAAACTTAATTTACTTCGTTGTTTGTTAATAGACGTATAAAGTGTTATATATCATTAAAAAGCTTTTAAAAGTACTCGTATTTTGATGCTAAATTCATCATTTAATTCCATCACATATAGAAACATTTGAATATGAAGGAAATTATGTTCCAAAAAAAATCGAATAAAGTCCTAACAAGTTAGAATTTCGAAAAGCGGAAAAAAACCGTTTCGGTACATGCTAGAGGATTATATTTTATAATTTTGGTTTTATTTCTTAAATATTTATGTGTAAAAAATTCAAATATTCAAATTTTGTTGCGAAAAATTACAAAATTTTGGATTCATTTGGATCTGGTACCAAATTTTTCTTACGTCATTAAATGCGCGTGCCAAATGCCATTCTTACGATACTAATTTTTCATACTGTTCCTTTCGAAAAAGATTCGAAATGCATGAAAAAGCACCTTTTTTCATTTTGATCCAGTTCACGAAAGAATAATGTCAGGATGAAAATTTTGAAAAACGGTATCTTAGAATGAAGTAATTTTTCATTTGAGCTGGGTACATCGATATCTTATTTTCTCTCCACACAAACGTTACCGCCCTAATATACATACATATATTAATTTGAATTATTATGCCCTTCACCAGCACTGCTATTTTGGATTGAAGCGCAAATAAAAAATATTTACTAGAAACAAATACCGATCAAGGATAATTTAAGATACATATTTAATTTAACGACTGTGGATTCCATTTTATCTATCATGTAAAAGCTTCCTGCAAAGCAATGAACATATTAATTGAATATTATTTATTATAATTTTGGATTTAAAAATATGATAAATGTTGTCGTGATTATGATGCATCTTAGAAATTTTTATAACTCATGGTCACAAACCGCTTAAGTAATAAAAACAACAACAAAATAGATGATATAAACTAAATTAAAATTATAGTAAAAGTAGCAATAAATTTTTATTTTTTAAAAATTATTTAACATTTCTTTTATATTCGTCTAGTTTGAATTTAAAACATAGTTTTAGTTATTTAAAATATATTAAGAAACTTTAGTTTCTAAATTAAAAATACTTCATGTGAAAATTGTTGCGTTTAACTATTTGAATATATTCATTATTATGGCGCATTCTGTTGACGATATTTATGTTATTAAAGACCATATGTTCTCATATACTTACAAATATATATATATATATATATATATATATATACATATATAATAACAAATAATGCAACAGTTTGCTTCAGCTAACACGAAATGCTAGAGTGTTCACCCTCGATTAAAGCAACGATGAGGGTCTGGCTTGTCCATAAGAATTTTTATATTTGACTAAGACTTGATGACAATAGTGAAAATACCAAAACATTAAAAGTTGTAGCATTCTCACAGTACATACATACATACATACATGCTTAATTACTCTGTGCGCATATTATATGTGAAATATATTTTCAACCACCAACCACTTTATATACAAACAACCCTAAATTTAGGCTATTTCCCGCTTTTCCGTAACGTGCATCGTTAATTTAAATATATTTGCATCATATTTTCATGCATATGAAATTGTCCGTATGGTAAAAGGTATTTGTTTCAATAAAGGTATCATGTATAGTTATGTTTTTTTTTTTTTGTGTTACATAGAACTTAGTCGGTAAAAATATGACCCAACAAAATTCACTCAAATTTTACAAACATTAAAAATAAAAAAAAAAATAAAAAAAAAATAAAAATTCATTCATACACCCTTAAACCCTATTAATAAATTAATATAAAAAATATAACGTATTTAACGACTGTTTGTTTACTAAAATATTCTGGTAACTACTTTTTTCTTATTGTAAAAAAAAACTACCACCAATGGAAAAAAAAGGTAACAGGTTAAAATAGAGACCGCCAAAACATTTTCCGTTCGACGACAGGTTTATAAATTCCTATATATGACCTAACATTACTAAAAAAAACATAATTTTAATTTATCAATTCTAAGAGTAGGGTGTTTTGTTTTGTGCCATACATTTTGAGAAACTATAATTGCAATGTGTCCTTGTAAGCTGTTAAGATGGATTGCAATATGGCCAAATTACCCTGATTTGAAATTTTGTATGTAATTTCATGTACAAATTATAAATAGAATCCAAAGTGTTTATACTGATACTAAATATTGTGAACAATTAATATTATTTTGGTTGTATTAATTTGTATTCAATTGAAAAAATTTTATTTTTAATATGTATCTTTACAATATGTGACTATAATATTTTGATAAATAAAATCAATGACAAGTTGTTTTATAACTTTCAACAAAAGATATAAAAGAAAAGAAAAATCTGGCCATAAATAGTGGGAATTTTAGAATTCTATATAAGCTGCAAAGTCCGTAAAAACGGGAAATATATATAAATCTTTTCACCATAATATTGTTTTATTATTATTATTATTATTATTATTATCATTATTATTATTATTTTCACTGGCACAGTTAGTGACAAAAATAATAAATTGCACTTTTGTTGTTGTTAATTTATTATATAAATTTTTCAAACGACAACGCGAAATAAAAAAGTAGTAAACATCGAAAAAAATGTTAAATTAAAAAACCGCTTTAACACAAAAATTGCAAATTACAAAAATCGCTAAAATTCTAAAGATTATACAAAAATCGCCGAATTACAAATAAAATCGCTAAACTTCAAAGTCCAAGTACATATATGTATGTATATCGATCACTTTCAAACTATGAAAATTCGTTATCCATTACACTAACAACATATTTAATACTTACAGGATATCTCAACATTGGTGAAGGGTATAAATATAATATATTTTATATTGTTTTGTAATTCTCATGGCAGGTATAAAAACTTAGGAGATGTACCTTATAATTTCATGTTCATTTTATCAAAGAGTTAATTTCACAACTGTCAAAATGTATGGTAAATATCTTAATTTCAAATTTATTTCGGACGAAGTAAAAAAATTACTTCCTTTTAATTCTTAAATTAAAATTTAAATAGCAAATACGGGCAAAACTATTTATTAGAGGCATCAGAAAATTTTGTTTAAATTTCTTTAACATAATTTCAAATTAGAATTCTAAAAATGCTATCAAAAATTATCCTTTCTTCCCCACTTGTGAGTATTTGTAGAATTTGAATTTTGATGTAACCTTTAACTTGGTAATAATAAAGTTCAAGTTAACAAAAAAAAAAAAAAAAAAAAAAAAACACAAATAAACAAATAAACAAACATATTTTGTACATATTTAGAATTTGTATAAATTTCTAAATTTGTTGTACATATTATTTAATACAATGATGGGAAGAAACTTTTTTTTTATAGTGGGAAAATAAATTCACACTCTTAGTCACTTGGTTTTTTGTTTTATTTTATTTTTGTTTCACATTTTTTTTTTTTTTTCTTTTTTTGTTGTACTATAGTACTTTTATAAGTAAATACAGACTGACTGACTGACTGAATGACTGAAAAAGTATGTGAATATACATATCTACAAACAGACATACACCGATATTCGTATTGTATAAATTTTTAATGAAAATGGGAAATTAAGCTCAAGGTCAGTAAAGTTGGTTTAAAAACTATATAAGTACCCACCATTATCATAAAAACAATGAAAATGTTCAGGGAATATTTTGTTGTTTTCACGGTCATGTCTTGAACTTCATTCAGTTAACGACAACATGAAGGATTGTGAATTTTACATAATAAAGCGTTTGATAATGGTGAGACAACATTTGAACTAAGCTTGCTGTTAGTTAGCTTTTCGATTTCAGAACGTCTACCCGTGAAAACAAAACAAAGACAATATATATATATATATATATATATACATTTTATTTTCACACAAGCCAAAAATATACATTTTTTATACGTTTAAGATAGTACAACGTATTACTTATTAACTAGATATTTTAAACATCTTAGATAAGAGAAATTCAAAAATAGCTCTATAATTCAATTTCATTATATCATTTAAAATGAAAATTCTAAATTGCTGTAAGCAATTCATTAGAAATAATGCATAATTAATTATTTTTTGTTATGTATTTAAAGAAAAGATCAAATCGAGAAGCAACATTTACGAAATAATATTTAACAAAACCTTCAGCGGTTTCAAAACATCAGATGGCAGAAATATTTTATATTCTTTTGAAATTTGAAATATGATAGAGAAATGAAAATTGAAATCTATTACTAAAATATTAAAAGTTTTTCTATAGATAAATACAAATATAACATATAAATACATTATAATATGGTATTCTATTTATTGGTCAATCGTTTTGTTGGGTTGAATCTCTCCGACCTACAAACATAATAATTATCTACTTATAAAGATATTTTGATCAAATGTTCTTAGTTACGGTTATACAAATTATCATTCTTTGTCAAAGGGAATTCTATCTTTCATTTTACGATGTTAAAAAGTGACAAAAAGGAAATAATGTGATCATTCTGTTTGGATCTAAATTTATAAACATAAATGCTAAAACGATAAAGGACTTGAAAGGACTTGGCGTTAGTAAATTTCGTCGGTGCGTATTGTGTTATAGGCTGGTTTTAAAAAAAAAAACCAATTGCGTATTAGTAACATATTATCGCACAAGGCCTTAAAAACCAGACAAAAACACACATACACACACTAACACTTTGGTAACTCTGCAAACATTTATAGAATGATACCATCCTAATAACATTTAGATAATAGTCAAAAAATATGACCATCAAATAAATATCCATATTTTAAAAGTGGATTTAGAAAATGATTAGTTTAGTTTCTGTTAAAATAAAGTCCAACGTTTGATTGTTTAAAATTTTAATTTTATATATTACATAATTTTAAAAGCTTTTACAAATATTCTAATAAAATATTAAAAAAGTATTTATTGATAAATCTTTTGTTGATTATAACAAAAGGAAGGACAATTCTTAAAAATTAAATAAAAATTGTTTTTTTTTTTTTAATTATTATTATTATTATTTTTTTTTTTTATTTATTGCTTACCAATTAAAAAATTATTTTTATTTATTCACTAATATTTTAAATTAAATATCATTAATAAAATTTTATTTTGTTTGTTTTTATTTCTTCTTTGCCTTCCACTATTTTTTTTTTTTTTTGTTTTTTTTTATATTTTTTATTTTTTATTTTTTCTTTCTTTAAACAATCATTTTTGTAATGTAATCAATTTTTTATTGACTTGTTAATTGTTTGTTTTAAATTTAGTATTTGTAACTGACAATCACTATTTTGAAATTATATTTTGTTAATTAGAATCAATATGATCAAATTTAAAATCAATATTATAAAATATATATATATATATAAAAATATATAAATATATAAAATATATATATATATATATATATATATATTATATGTTTATAGGTTTTCTTAAACTGTTAGATTGATTTGTATATTGTTTTATTAAAATATATTTTATATAAGTATACATTCACAAATACATTTGTAAATATCTCTTTTATTTAGACGTTTTATAATTATTAATATATTTTGTATGAAATATTTTTGTATAAAAAAAAAAAAAATAAAAAAATGCACTTGTTGCTTTTTCGTATTTTTATCCGACAGGTTGTCCGCAGACGCAAAGATCTCATGCAGAACTGTTTTGTGATAAAAAACGTAGCGTTGTTAGCACAAAGCCAAGTCAGTCAGCCGTTCCGCTTCACATACTAACAAACTGTGGTAACAACACCACCGAGCAACATTGAGTTAGAGAACATTACGAATTAAACTCAATTTGAGCCCGACTTGTGTTGTATAATAGCCAATGTGTGTAGTTGCATACGGCAGTAAGAGAGCCAACAAACAGCACAAGGCAGCAACACGTTAATATGTGTATGTATAAGTGATCGGTTGTTGATTGTTTTGTTACTAGTATGTAGTATTTATGTGAAAGACTAAGATGGCAGATTTTAATTTTTGTTTATTATTTTTAGCTATTTATTCTGGCTAAAAAATAACGACTTTTATTGTCAAATAAAAATTAATTGCAATTCCGGCTTTCGATTTAACAAAAGAAAAATTTCTACCTACATACATACATACATACATACATACATACATACATACATACATAGATACATAGATACATATGTATAACTGCAAGTATATGATGGTTGTTCATAAACTTTTTTAAGAGAAATCTTAATAAGAACTTATAAAATTTTAAAATTAAATCACAAAATCAAATAATTCTGATCGATTATATTTCATCCTTGCGACAATAGTTCGGAAGTATACAAACTTCAAAATTAAGCCATTTACATATGTATCTACAATCGTATTTAAAAAACTTAACACCGTTGTTGAGCAAAACTCCTTAAAGATGTATTCAAAAACGATGATTCACTTAGTATACCTTTGATATATCATTGTTAATTTTAAAGATTTTAAAGTTCGTTCTACTCTGCTTTATAGCTACCTTAAGATTATTTCTATTATATTAAAAAAATAATAATAAATTTTAGAATTTATTCGTAAATTTTTGACAAAAATGTCACATTTTTAAAAGACCGAAATTAAAAAAAAAATTTGCCAATATAGCTATTTAAAAACGTATTAAATGAATTCCTAGATTAAATGAATTCCTAGGATAATATTTGCTGTAATTATTTTTAAACTATGTAGTTTAAACTATTTTTTTAAAGTAATAAACAAAAACAGAAAAAAGTATATTCTGGGGCTTTTGGATCTCAACCGAATGTTCGCCATAATCGCATATGTTCGACATTTTTATTGTTTGCTGTTTCCTCGTAATTCCAAATAGTACATTAATATCTACACGCCTTAATTTAAGGTGTAATTAATCTAATATATCAACTTTGGCATAAAAATTATACATTTTAACAGAAAAAAAGACTAAAATATTTATAAAAATTTAATTATTTTATTTAAAAAAAAAAAATGTAAACAAAACAAACAACAAAAAATAAATTTTTGCAGAAGCTAACTAAATAATGAGTTTTTCAAAATTCTAACTATTCATAACACTGACAATAAAAATTAGAAAGAAACTTAGAAGGGTTGCCTACATAAACAAAAAACAGTTTATTAGTTAATGAAGACTGTAAAGAGTTTTTTTGAATACGATTTTCTTAATAACGACTTTAAGAGTTAAATTGTGTATTAGCTAGTATGTGATTTAAATATAAATTAAAATTTTTTAAACTATAAAATATATACATTAATACGATATTTTTACGGAAGGTAAAGCTAAAAAATTTCGTTTTTTGGGTTATTGCGTTCTTGAAGTAAATTATTAATATAGTGGAAATAAATCTAGAAATTCTATTTCGGTTTTCACAGAGGTGTAGCAGAGGAGCATTTGAGTTTAAAAAACCACAGACTGCTCAGGATCAGATATAAAGAGTCTCAAAGTAGCACACCTCTGAAATGAAAATTTTTTGAACGCTTGCAAAATTTTAGTTTCTATTTCGAAATTAAAATTTTTTTAAAAATTAACAAAATTTTCGGTAACAGATTAGAAAATTTGGATTAAAAAAATCCCATAATTCCAAAGAAGCTAGCAAAAATTCATATATTTAGAAATTTTAGTTAATTGGAGACCTGTTTTCCATTTTGAAATCTACGGATTTCCCATACCGGACCAACATTTTATAAAATTGAGAAATTTGAACTTTTTTTTCAATGCAAATAACTCTGAAACCTGCTATTCTTGCATGTATTTTTAAAGTTTTAATAAAATGTCAGAGGTGCTTTAATATGGGACCGTTTATCTCCGCTCATATATGAAATTGCATGTACATAGAACCGGCCGATAAGAAGTTCCGAATTTAATTCGAAAATAATGTGATTTGTGTGACAAAACAAAAAAAAAAAAAAAAATTTCATATAGAACTTTTAAACTCCAATTTAAAACTTTGTATTATAATAATACGGTACTACGAGTACAAAATATAAAAATTAAAACACTTGAATGTAATATATATGGCGTTTATATGCACCTCTTACTCGCAATTGGAAATATTGCGACATGAAAAACTCATGAAAACTAATCCCAATTAGTCAAACTAATTACAAATAAAGAATACGTTGTTGCCACTTCCTTCTACTTTCATAGAATTTTCGATGAAAATATTTATGTTTTTCCCATCCGGCACAACAAATATTTCATTAAGCAATTTGACGTATAAACGGTGAGTTAATTATTTGCAAGTTATTTTTGTTTGCAAATAAGGAACGTATAAACGTAATAATTGTAGAATTTGTAGGTATTGGTAAGTAGATTATTACACCATGTTTAACATTTTCAATATACCCCCATAGTCGGGATTTATTTCCAAAAAACTGATTTTTCGATTTTCGCGTCTTTCAAAATTTGTATATCGAATACTTGTTAGCCAATTTTATCTTAAATTACCTATTGCCAAAGGATATACAAGTTTTAATTCATAGCTAAACTGTATAAGATATTCAAGGCACAAATTAAGTTTTTTTTTTTTATTAGAATTGTAGAATCTATGATTTTTTTCGTAGTTGCAAAATTCATAAAAACCTGTTATTTTACGTGTTTTGAAATGATACTCGTATAAAAAATCATTTGTTCTACAATTATAACCCAGTTTTAACATAAAATAACTCATTGTATTTCTCATAAAATATTCTATTTGGAAAAAATAAGAAAAATATGTTATACTTCTTTTAAAAGGGTAATTTCTGCTCTTTTTAATGCAGCTAAGGGAATTAAATTGGATAAGAGGTATTAGATATAACTATTTTTAAAATCTATAAGTTCGAAAAATCGTTTTTTTTTTTTTTGGAAATAACTCCCGATTTTGAGGTTATATTGAAAATTTTAAATATGATGTAATAAATAATCTACTCACCAACATTGACAAACCACACTATCGTTTTTTTTTTTCTCACATGCTTCTGGACTGAGTCATATCAGCATAATATCATAGGTCTAATAACAACCCACAATCTTATGAAGTTTTTGTATATTATTATTTTATCTAATTTTTGATAAAAAATTCCTTGTGTGAGATTTCGGCATTTTAGGGAGACAAAATTAAATATCTTGGAAGGTAATAAAGATATACATATGAATTTTGGTATAAAATAAGAGACTTTAGTTAAAAAATGGGCGAATTAGACAATTGCAACGCCCACTTCGTATACAACAGCTACATTTTATTTTTGAAAAAATGCTTTTTTAGCTTTTTTAGGCTTGATTAGAAATGAATTAAAAACCTTATCATTGATATACTAAAAATACATATATATCTGAGGTTTTCTTGAGAAAACTTTTATGTTACTTTTAAGTGAAACAATGGTACATGACTTTAAAAACAAATCATCTTCCAGGGCTAAAGATCGAATAATTCATGGTATGAGGTTTTGTCATTCATTATAGATTTTTTTTTTTTTTGGTACAAAATCGGTCAGTTACGGTAAACAGTTTAATTTGTACCTTCAATTTGAAATTAATTTGGTGATGGACGGTGATGGTCCCCAAAAGTTATATCTTATAGAAATTTGTTTTAAACTAGTAATTTCTCGAAAAAAGGTGTTCGAAGATCTATAAACGAATTTATCTGATATTAAAAGTGAGGAAATTATACTCTAAAATGGAAAAATAAATTTAAAATAAAAGAATTATTCCAATCAAAAGATATATTCTTTTAGAGATTAGTAATTTCAAGTAATTATCCTGTTATATTTAGTTCTCTCAAAAAGCATTCAAGTTTGAAGTACCGTTATGTTGTTACTGTTAAGAAATTTTGAAACAAATTTATATTTTCCTAATCAGTAAGATGTCCTCTATCAAATATGATTAAATTATTTACTAGACTTGAAAGTGAAAAAACCAAAAACCAAGCCTGCTAGATTGGCCAAAGCTTATACTGTGCGTTACAATTAAGTGCAAAATAGGAAAATAATTAACAGTGATATTCCATATTGAAAGGAGAAGTTTCTTTTTTTTTTTTAAGTCAATTTTAAATTGTATTTTACAAACACAAGACTTTTAATTCGAAAAGATTTTAACAAAATATGCAGTATATACATTAGGATGTCAAACTTTAATGGGTCAAAATAAAGATATTGATTTTTTTTTTTAAATACGCGTTTTTACTTAACGCATACTTGATAAAATACATTTAAATGGTAATAACAAACCTTGAATTGCGCGAAAGGCCGTATTGGGTCTTTTAGTAAACAGGAATTCAACTTTTTACTGAATCATGTGATCAAGTGTTTATTGAAAAATAGATTATTTAAGAAAATTACTAGTACTGGAACAGAGCTTATATTTATATTCTTTAGAAAAAAATTGGGAACAATAATCGAACAGTGTCATATTGTTGTTAAATTTAACTGTTGTTGGAACATTATATTATGTTTGAATGTAGTAACATAATATGACTAAGTAATTTAACATAAAGGTTTCAATATGTTCATTACATAATTGTGGTTACAACACAATTAAAATATTATATATAAACATTATATATAAACATAATATGGTTATTTCGCAAATAAAGCTATGGTTGTCTTGCTTGAAAATTATCTATTATTATTCTCTTGTTGGTATGTATTTTTGTTTGGGATGTTATAAAAAACACACTTACTTTTAAAACCCTTCATTTAACCATTCCTCAAATAAAAAGGAAGATGGGTTAACAAAGGTTCATCAATACAGGAGCAGGCATTTGTTGTACATTGGCGGCTTTTTGTTTGGTGTCAGCCTTGGCGGCACGTTTTTATTACTTGCTTTGTTCAAGCGTTGGTCTTGATGAACTTCTCATTTCACCAACAATAACACGTTAGAACTTTCGTGTTATGCGGATTCACGACGGTCCAAATAAACTTAAGGGGATTACTCTTCATCAATTAGGCGTATTCGAATTTCTTGTCCAAGAAAGTGGATGGATGTCTTGCTATAAACTTTGTCGATGATCTTACCATGGTCAAGGTAAATTTTGTATCCACTAAATTAACAGAAACCGATCTTCATCTTGCGTTGATGTTATTAGAGAAATAATGAAGTTAATTTATTATACAATTTATTAAAATAATTTAATAAATTACCAACAGTTTCTAGTTTGTTTTTTATCAAACGCTTTATTTTTGTAAATTAACATTAACATTTTGATATTGTTACTGCAAGTTTGCAAACAATTTTTTTATTTTTATGATTTTTTTTCCACTCAGAGTATATAAATATGTATTTTATTATAAAGCACTAATGTAAACGTTTTCTAAAATTCAATATCTATTTTATAAATTATTTAAAATGTTAATAATATATGTACGTTATACATATATTATGTAAACACAACAAGACCGGTCCGGAAATTTCCACGCAAATTTGTATGGAAAATGGGCAATGTGGCTCGGTTAAAAAATTATTTTTATTTTAAATTCTCCCCGGATTTTTCGTTGCATTCAGTGTTGCCAGGAAGTGGGAAAAAATAGGCCAAATTAAACTTTAAAATATGTCTAAAAAAAAGCTAAATGCTCCAAAAAAATAAGGCTACAAAAAAGCTAATATTTTCTTTTTATTTAAAAACTTATTTATTTATTTATTATTATTATTATTATTATTATTATTATTATTATTATTATTATTATTATTATTTGGAATCTAATCTAAAATCTAATCTAAATCTAATGTAAAATCTAATCAAAAATTTAGTTCCGCGTTATAAATTTAATGGTTGTTAACAAGAATTGACAACAGGTGTTTTAATAAATTCATTTAAAGTATAAAAAAAATTACCATTGGTGCTTAAGACTCCTCCTGGGAAGCTTTCGTCAGACTGCTGGTAGGCCACATCCAACTTATCCTTCAGAACATCGCAATTAGCTAAGAGATACTTACTAACTATGGATTTTTCACTGATGATTCTGTAGAAATGAAATAGCAAAAGCAAATAAGACATTATTTTCTTCTTTGTTAAAATACCAAAATTTTAGCCTTTTTAAGGCATTTTAAGATTCAAAAAAGGCTAAAAATCAACTAGAAGCTAAAATGAAAATTTTGAGACTAAAACAAAATAAAAAGGCTAGAATTAACCTTAAAAAGGCTAAACTGGCAACGCTGGTTGCATACATTTTCTCACAAAAAACATTATCATATTTTTAAAAATTTATATGAATTTCGTAAACAAAATCGAAAAAAGTTTGAAGTAAAAATAAGGAAATGAAAAGGAAATAAATAAAATTGTTTTTTTCTTTTCCGTTGCCGTCTAAGTTTTTGTTTAATTTAACAATGCGGGCTATGTAAAGAAATCCGGATTTGTTGTGTTTATACATATATATTTTTGCAATATAATTTTTCCATGCCGGCATGTGACCTATTCCATGCATTGAACATATATTCTGGATCTTGGTATTCTACTTGATCCTAAATTAGATTTCTGCATGCATTTTATAATGACGATAAATAAAGCTCGTGGTGTGTTTGCTTATATTAAACGATGGTCTAAAGAGTTTACAGATCCCAATGTTACGAAACAACTATACACATCCCTAGTAAGATCAATTTTGGAGTATGGGTCTCAAATTAATATGCACATAGATCGATTAAAATCTGTTCAAAAGCAGTTTCTCTTATTCTGCCTGAGAAGCTCATTTGGTCGTTATTCTGGGAATCTTCCTTCGTATACTGCAATGTTATCATTAAAAAGCCCAAGCAAGGACTATGCTAAATGTGGCATTTTTAATTAATTTGATTAATGGTGATGTCCTCTCCGACTTCCTTCTTCGTAACATAAGTTTTAATATTCCACGACGTTTTACCCAAACACCTAATACCTCTGCAACTTCCTGTTGTTCAAACAAATTATGCCGATGGTGATCCTTTGAGGAGAATATACAAAAATTTCAATGAATTGTATAGCTTAATCGATTTTTCTATTAATGTAAATGTAATTAAACGCAATATTATCGTGTTTTTAAATACTTAATATGTCTTAACAAATTTTTCTTTTTTCGTTAATAATTCCTTTATATAAAATCTTATAATATATAGTAGTCTGTAAGGATTCATATCCATAGATTTAATCAAATAAATAAATAAATAAATAAATAAAAAAAATGTAAAAATAGCGTCATATTAAAATACTACAAATGTTTATGGTTGTCGACAAAATTGAAAATAATATTATTATATCATAATAACAAGCATAATAATATTTTTGTCTAATGAAAATTGTTTTATTGCAATTACGATTTCAACAACAATAAAATGTTCCTTAAACAAACATATTGCTAAATATATTATATTATAATAATGTTATTATGAAACTAATAACAAAACTGTTATTTCAGTGATCAAATTGTTGTTCAAATAAAGTTCATTTAATAATAAAAGTGTTTGCGATAACATTATATCATTGCAGGGAAAAGAGTGTGATTTTTGATTTTTCTCTGCGTACAGAACATGTTTTTATAAATAAAATTACGGAATTAAAAAATGGTTGTATTTTAAAAGAATTAAGTTCAAATATAATAGGTATTATTAATTTTTAAACAATTCTTTCATAAATTTACTAATTAAAATGTGTGAAGATTTTTTGTAGTTAAAATTTTATGTATTCTGATACCAAAATATCATTTTGTGCCCATTCTGACCATTGTTTCACTCGTTTTTAATTAACTCGTATGTACTTTCTCAGGTCCCAACAAGCCACGTAAATCAAGGGTAACCTGTGTTTGTTGCATCCTTTAAAATAAGGACATTTTATTATTTTGAATATCATTTCGTAAATTTGTTGATATATATATATATATATATATATATATATATATATATACATACGTACATACATACATATATATATATATATATATATATGTACCCATTTATAGCACATTCATATCAGTAACGTAAGACAGAAATTATAGTATATTTAAAACTCGCTGATGTTTCTTTACCATTTTTTTTTTCTCTCTTTTTTTATGAATAAAACTTAGAGATTTATTTCGTTTTTTACATAGACTCATATATACATTTGTATGTACATATAAATTTATATATATTATATATATGCAAGTAAAACGCCCCGGTGCGTGATTCAACGAAGTCTAAAAACAAAACAAAAAAAACTTTTTATGCTTGGATAACTATCAAATAACTCAAGACTGTGACAATTACGTTGGGCGTAAAGGAGCGCGTGTGCAGCTCACATTTTGATTGTATGATTTTTACCAAAAGTCTGTATTCGCTAAAATCATATATTATCATATGAATGTACATTATGATGGCCCCTTTTGTATGGAGGAAAAATATATTTTCGATCTATTAAATTGAAATGAAAATTTACTAATGGATCAAAGGATTATTTTTTTAATTTTTGTTGTAGTATTTGTTTATATATTTTCTTATTTAATAGTATTTAATGGCATAAAAGAAATATATTCTTGAGTTCCCTAATGTTGATACTTAATTATGACTCATTTTATGTTAATAACTTTGTACTCGTACCTAACAAAATTTTGTTCCGATACAAGTGGAAGATTTTTAATGTTAAATTTAAAGATTGAAGCTGATACTACATATTTTTGTAGTCAAATCCAAATTAAAAAAAAAAAATTGACGTTTAACCATACGGTACATATCCAATTACTCGGGTACTTTTTCGACTTTAAAATGCTCGCATTTCTTTAATAATGAAAATATGGTCACGAAACTTCAGATTGTCACGATAAAAGTGTTTTTAAAGCTTAAAAACTGAAAAAATTTCAATTTTGTTAACTTAGTCTATATAGCCCGGTACCCCATATAAATTCTATGTGTTTTGCACTACAATTAACTTTTCTTTGTTGTACTTATTATTTTTATTGTCTTTTGATTCATTTAAACTGAAAATTCAAATTTCTTTGCTTAAACTAGTGAATAAGCCAGTCCATGTCAGGCAAAAGTGTCATTGTATAAAATCTGGCTCCGTTAGGATTTGAAGGAAAACTAGTTTCTTAGTAGGTTATTTAGGAACTTCAACAAGTGGAACAAAATATAATAATTATCAATGATGGTCTGATTTCTAGTAATTTTTACATCCTTCAATATTGACTGTGGTTTTTATGAATATTTTTTATTTTTTTATAAGTCATGTAAAAATGTTCAACATTTCTAATCTGAAATATAATGCAAAGGCAGAGCCGTTGATATCATTTCCATTATTCGTGTCAGGATATATAAACTTTCGATATTGTAGCTCCAAACATGGCAGGACTCTGTGCTATTACTGACAACATTCTTTAGGACTGTAAGATCGATTTTCGAAGAGGATCTTATAAATCTTTGTTCAATTCTTTTAGAATCTTACGTGTACAAGAAATATAGTGACTACTAATACTCATTTTTAGAAGTGGGCCATAAAAGGGAGCTATGAATTTATGACTAGCGAACAACATAAAAATTTCATACTGTGGTTTTTTACGTTTATAAAAATGATTCTATAAAATCAAATGGGATTTTTAACATCGTGAACTCATTCCAACAAGTTTTTTCTACGTGTATTTACCAGTTTGCTTTTATTTTTATAACCAATTGAATGATTTTAATAAATAATTAACATAAAATTATAATTTTTTATACAAAATCAACGAAAAACGGGGTACCTGGTAGGGTTAATTTTGAGGGTTTACATCGCTTCTGGTTTATACACAGAGTATAGGCAACTAAGTCTATTTAAATGAAATTGCGACCAAATTTGTGGGCTACCTTTTAATATAAGTACTAAAGCTATTCGCTAAAAATTTATCAGATATGATTTTATACCACCTTTTTTAAGCCATTTTTAATAATAACGAATTTTTTTTCCGAAATCTCCACAACTCAAATAAATTATAAAGTCTTAAGTAAACAAAAAATGAATATATCCCAGCAAAAACTTTTGGTTTTCGGTAATAACAACTACTTATTAAAGTAGTTTTTTGGTAATGAGGCGTCATTATTATTTGCCTACTCTGTATTACATTAATAAGTACTCAATAGTATAATAGCGCAGTAATACTGTAATCACGTGGATGAGTTGGCTAGAGCGCCGGATTAACAACCAGAAGGTTGTTGATTCAACCCCATTCTGAAGCTGTTAGTTTTTTATAATAAAATGTCTAAAAAGATATTTTAAACTAAATAGAGTTTTTGTCGCTTAGGCTGCTATGTGCGAGATGGTTTACTGAGTAAGACGTTAGTCATTAAAAACGAATGGTTAGTGTGTGTCCAAGTTCGAGTCTTACTGACGGCAAAATTTTTTTGTTTTCGTTTAGGTACATATTTTTGAGTACCCCTAGAGTCAAAAAATAACTACATGAATTTGTGGACAAGTCAAACAAAAATAACTAGTTATTCAAGCAAAAAAATAAGTAGTTTATTTTTGTTTCCAATTATACCTGCTAGCTTACCAGGAAAGCAAAGTTTTTGCTGGGATGCATCAAGTTAAAAAAAAAAAAATAAATAATTTTCAAACTTTATAAATCCTTTCTTTTTTAACCTCAGTACCTATGTCCGGTCTAACTCAAATGTTCTCAACTCAAAATATTTCTTTGAATGGTAGCATTTTTAAAACAAAGAGTTTTAATACATTCTCCAATAGTATTATCGAAAGTTTTCTTAATATAAACTGGAACATATTATAGAAACATTTATTAACTCGGGATTTGACACAATTTTCGAAACAGAATTAAATTCTAATAATGGACATATTGATATTTTATCTTAAAATGAGCTTTAAAAACTTAAATTTTCAACACTAACATTCTTTGATGTGGAAAATGAGTTTCTCAATGTATAATTCATTTTTGACGGATATACGAAACTCGTTTAATGCAGTAGTAATATTATAGATATTAATAAAAAGTATAAAAAACGTCGAAAATAAATTTTTCGTTTTCTCAATTTTTTTTTTTTTTTTTTTTTTCTACAAATACCAGTGTTAAATATAATCAACAAAATTGTATCATAGTAAATTACTTTTAAACAAAAGTGCTCCAATAAATAATACAAGACCTACCTATACATTATTTTTACAGATTTGAGAATGCTATTTGCACAGTTCTCAGAAATTATAGATTAGTTGTAACTCTTAAATGGCATTTCACTGCTAAAGAAATATATTTTCTACGTCATGTTACAATACAATTACAAATTATATTCTAACTGAGCAAAGTAACGAGTACCAAAAGCCTATTGTGGTAAAACAGTTCAGAGACTCTGGCAGAAATTGAACCCGCAACATTCAGACTGATAGACTAACTCACTCACTATCAATTAGCCTACCGGGGTACTAAACAAAAGAAAAATATAAATGCTATCAGTTATTTCAAATAATAGTAAAAATATATCGTTCATGGAATGATCTATATATTTGTTAAAAAACAAAAATATTACCATGTACTATTTTATATTATTTTCTTGCAACAAATAAGTAAATTAAAAATATAAACTCATTGTCAAAATTTTACAAACTTTACAATTTTATTTAATTTTTTTTTTTCTTTTTTTTTTTCTTTTTTTTTTTTTTTTTTTTTTGATACCAAGCTACCATACTGTTTTTGTTTAGAAATTTTAAATGTTCGTTAAAGTGTGACGGAAGGAACCTTTTGTTATTATTACAACTATATACAATAAACATATACATAAGTATATGTACGTATGTAGAATATATATACAAACATTTGGAAGATAGTTTTGTTGCCTAACGTCTTGACGTAACTTCTTAGTGATTTCTGGATGATTGTCAGAAAGTGTTTGAAATCTACAAAAATAAAATATATAATTATCACACTCTCTCATCTTTTAGAAGTGTAATTTGTAGTCACTTTTAATTAACAATAAATTACTATTACTATTTTGCTTTTTCTTTAAAGGCATCCGGAATTAATTAAAGATCTTTAAATGCATAAGTAATTAATTTCTATGTGAATTGTCTCTTATGTAATTTATGTATGAGCAAAGTTTTATCAAAATATTAAAAGGCTTCAATTTTATTTATTAGTATAAAAATATCAAAAGCACAAAATCATCTTTTAAAAATACTAAGACATTATTTTGTATCATCCGGGCATCATTCAAAAGACTCTGGATAAACTTTGGCGATGAATTTCAACTACTCGAAGAATCCTCTTAGTGACTTTCGCAATAGAAAATGTTTGCAGGGTTAAGGGAATATGAACACCACTGTATGGAAAATATTTAAAACAAATGTACATTAAAACATATTTACACACATAAAAGCAGTCTCGATAAAAAATATAGTAAAATAATTTCATGAAACGAATTTGATATATATAATATTTTTATGGTGTATGAGGAAGGAAAATACATAGTTTACAACAAATCAATATATCGTCATAATTCGAATGGACTTTATGACAAAGAATCTTCATAATATAATTAAAAAACATATATTCAATACATTACTCGACTGCAGGGCATCATTTTTGTTGTCAAACGTTAATGAAAGAAGTAACTTTTCAAAGGAATCACTTTGGTAATAGGATTCATCAAATCGACTTTCGAATAATCGAACAATCAAATTTTTGTTGAAAAAAGTTGAAATCGTTGAAAATTGTCGAGAAATTGAAATTTTTTTGTTGCCAGATGGTCAAAAAATCGAAAATAGTCGAAAAGTCGGAAAAAATCGAAAAATTTACTTTATTTAAAAGTAACAATTTCTTAGCAGTTTTTATTTCAACTACATCATCTAACATATTTTTTGTGTGTGTAATCATAATATTTGATTGTGTTGTATAAAATAAAATAAAAATGGTTAAAAGAGGCAAAAAATGTCGAAAATATTGTATTAAATCGAAAAAGGTATAAAATAGTCAGAAAAAGTCGAAAATAGTTGAAAAATCAATAATAACCGAAAAGTCGACTATTCCAAAAACTATTTAAAAATTGAAAAAAAAAAATCGAAAAATCGATTATTTAAAAATTGAAAAAAAAAAGAAGTCGTTCCAACTATAAAACTCTATTTGGTAAAGACTGACCAAATCGTGGAAGAAATCACGACTAACAAAAATGATTCCAAACGTGATACAAGGGACTTACATCGGGAGATATTTAAGATGTTTTTCAACATTATACATCGTTTTGAATTCGCTCTCACACAGAACATATTTATCCAGATTTCCATTAATTGAGCAAGCTATATATAGCTGATCACACTACTGTATCTATACATTATATATGTACTTATATGTTAGTATACCCAGCAAACACAAAGTTAATCATTTAAATTATAATTTCTTTAACATTTAATATCAAACGTTTTCATTAAACTATGTTCAAACATACATAGTCCAGAGTTTTGAATTTTAACTTTGAATTTAACTTGATTTCAAATCATTCATAAACTTAAAGCTACCTTCATATTCAAGGCGAAAGATTTTTGTTTCAAACTCTTTTTCAGTTTTAAATTAAATCTTTCTGTTTGCTGGGTAAAGATACATATATACATATAAATTTGTATGTGCTCATGTAAATATATAAGTACATATGTATGTATGTGGTGTACCTTTAAATAAAAATGCATACAAACGAGTAAACAGTTTTTTCGCTACACTTGGATGCTCCATGTAGTTGTATGTGTGTGCGTGTATATTACAAAAAATCAAACGAAGCATGATGTTAATGATGATGTGATGTAGCACGCGCGAGATAGTTTTTTTTTTAAACCAGCGAGCGAGCGCGAAGACATAAATGGAAGATAAGGCGCGTGCCAAGGTAAACTGTAACAATAGTATCAATAAGCACAGTCATACATACACGTTCATGCAAACTAACACAGATTGGTACCCTACCAGTTTTCATAGTAGCAATGTACCAAATTTACACAGTAATTTCACTAATTTATACTTTTACCTGACTCACTCAAATTTATGTGTGTGTATGTACATTGTGAATTAGTTGTTACTTAATTGTCTCTTGTAGAGGATAGGGAAGTCAATTGCCATTATTTTACTTTCGCCATGTAATGAAAAGTATAGTCAGATTAAATAGTTTATATTTTATTTAAAAAACTTATAATTTTAATTCAGCAAAGTACATATAATTATTGTATAATTTTTAGCTGAATATCGATTTTATTTTTATAAAAAAATTAAATTGAAATTAAAAAAAATAAAACTGATAAGGAAAAAATTATTCGTATTTTAAAAATTTGTCTAAAAATAACTTTCTACAAAGCAATATTAGTGTATTTATTAATCAGGGTAAATGTATATCAAGAGAGACATCATTTGGATTTAACATCTCTGATTCCAGGTTTTGTCTACTACAGTGTTTCTCAAAACATAAACTTTTTGACTCAAGGACCACTTCGGTTCAAAGGAATAACGTTTTAAAAATAAAAAAAAAATAAAATAAAATCTTAAAAGATTCACAAAAATATACATGCAATGTAAATTGACGAGCTAAATACATAAAAAGTAATAAAAAAAACTTACGATTCATCTTCAGATCCCCATCAGCTATCGAAAATCACGGGTCTAGTACTTTTTGCCCAAACAAAATTCGAGTTTTTTTTTCTTAAAATAGGTCTCAAAAAAATGTTTTTATTAGTTTGTTATGGAAAAAATATTTTTAAATCTTTCCACCAGGAATTTTCATCTTGGAGAATATGAAAATTTCTTTCCATGACCAACATTTTTGCAAAAAATATTATTAATATGTTTTCTTAACAAGAATATTTTGATAATAAATAGATTTTAAATATACCTTTTAAATAAATATAAGGCTTTACACCACAAATATTGAACCACGATATATAATTGTATTAATATATCGAAAAATGATATATACTTATGTATATTTTCTAAATATATATTGCAATATAAATTATTTTGCAGCATAACTTAAACTTTCATAACTTCTATCTTCATAATAAAATTAAACTTTTTTATAATATTTTTTGTTTTGGAGTTTTATCGTACAATCTATTACAAGCGGCAGGTAAAAATGAATTATTATTTTCCAAGTTTTTTGCTTATTTATTATAAAATTTTTAATACTACAGAAAATGCTATAAATTTATAATTGAGATATATAGTGTACTTGTACATATATACTAAGATTAAAAATTCTTAAAATTTATCGAAGGGAATATATGGAGGGTAAAATTCCCTGCTCGGATCGAAAAATAAAGTAGCTCATTTTAATTTTTTAATGACTTACAATAGGATTTTAAGAAAATCTCCCAGCAATTTAGGAAACCATAAAGTACAAACAAAAGCAGATTCATTTTTATAAATGTAGATTAAAAGATTTTTAATATATTATGTAGGTGTCTTTAGTTAATTGTAAATAAAATCAGAATTTCTTTGCAGAGCAATGTGAGTTCCAGATCATTCAATGTTTTCGATCTGGAACATAAAAATAAAAATCTCTTAATATGTGTTAACATTGCTCTGCAATATTTCATTTTAATTCAACAAGCACACCGGGTTAAGGCTAGTAATATATACATACATAGATACTTTCATTGTAAATATTTATGTCTTTAATTGCAACAATAAAACTCTATGACAATTTGATTCATATATGTATCATTAAAAAAATGCAATTTTGATATAAATTTTTGCAAAATTTCTATCCTTCTTATGTTAAATATTTTTACATAATAAAGCGTGATCCATTTCGAGGTTCTCTACTTTTTTAAGGAAAAAAACACAAAAAATTCAAATTTAATGGGAAATGTTTACTGTCATTTGAAATTATTAAATGTTGGCCATTGCTACGTCGCAGATGGTCCATCCGTTGAGTCCAATTTTCGATGACTCGTTCGAGCATTTCGACTGGTAACTGACGAATGACAAGCGTGATGTTTTCCTCCAAGGCCTGAATCGAAGCGGGTTTGTCCACATAAATTTTAGACTTTACATATCCCCACAGGAAAAAGTCTAACGATATGATATCATGCGATCTTGGTGTCCAATCGATCAGCCCAAAACGTGAAATTATGTGCTCACCGAAGTGTTCTTTCAATAAATCCATTGATTGATGCGATGTGTGGGAAGTGGCGCCGTCTTGCTGAAAACAAATGCCGCCGAGATCACGAGCTTCAATTTCAGGCATCAAATAGTCGGTTATCATGGCACGATAACGGTCGCCATTGACGGTTACGTTCGCGCTGGCATCATTTTTAAAGAAATATGGACCGATGATTCCACCGGCCCACAAACCACACCAAACCGTTGTTTTTTCTGGATGAAGTGGCAGTTCTTGAATCTTTTCAGGTTGCTCTTCGTCCCAAATGCGGCAATTTTGTTTGTTTACATACCCATTGAGCCGGAAATAGGCCTCATCGCTGAACAAAATTTACCTCGAAAACGTCGGATCTTCTTGGAACTTTTCAAGAACCCATAGAGCGAAGCGATGTCGCTTGGGAAGGTCGAGCGGCTTCAGTTGTTGCACAAGCTGTATTTTGTACGCAAAATGCGCCAAGTCGTTCCATACGTCAGTCCGAGTTGCTGCGTACGGCGCCGAATCGACTCTCCACGGTCTTCGTTTACACTCTCAGCTACGGCTGCTATATTTTATTCATAGCGTGCTGGACGTGATCTATTCGGTCGAATATTATCCAAAATGGGTGATGGTGTTGCGAATAGTACGCTCAGTAGGCCGATTATGTTGACCATAAGTTGAGCGAAGTGCACGAAACACATTCCTCACAGAACGTAAATTTTCGTAATAAAGTTGAACGATTTGTAAACGTTGTTCAGGCGTAAGTCTTTCATTATGAAATGCCAAACAATACTAAACAAAAATAATATGACAGTATAACACGACTCACATGTGATCTGTCAAAAAAAGACTATTGAAAAAAGTATCTCTACTTGAATCACCCATTATTAAAGAATATTTTCGATTTCTATATTTTCTTTGGACAATATATTATGCAGTGTTTAGTAAATATATTGTTATAATTACATATTAATAGAGAAATGTATCAAAATTTGTATTAAATATTAATTTTTAAATAAAATTTAAATAAATAATTTTTTTTTTTTTTTTTTTAAATTATTGCTTTTCTCAGTGGTATAATCACCTTCAATACGGTCTTTAAACTAATTGAATCGGCCAAGATCGGAGTGTTTAAAACTACATATATAACATCTTCATCTTTAGTAAAAAAAAAAAAACTGAAACCGAATGTAAATCGCGAATTAAATATAAATAGACTGCGCAGGGTGAAAAATTCTCAATTGGTGGAATCAAATCAAAAACAAACTACAATCAATATTGTAGTAGCGATGACAAAACTAGAATTTATTAGTGTTGTAAATTATAAATACATTGGACTTCTCAAAGAATTTTTAATTTTAGTTATATTTAAAAATTTATACCAAAAATATTTCTGCAAACTCTTGTAAAGTATTGTAGCTAATGATTTACTTCATTCAGTTTGTAACTATTTCTTAAAAATAAAAATACTTATTATTAATTACTGAGTCAACAAATACTCAATACAGTTACAATTATATTGTTTAATAGTTTTTTCATTAATTATTTATTGGTGTAAAGAAGTTGTTGTAATAAAAATAATGCAAATAATTTGTATTAAAGTTAAGTTTTTTCTTAAATTTATATACATTTCTAATTGATAATAATTTAATACTCTTATATTGAAATATATAATATTTGAAAACTTGTGCTACTGAAAGCAATGAAGATTAAAAAGAACAGAACCCTATTCCTAGTAATTTTTTTTTTTTTTTTTTTTTTTAATGAAGATAAACACAGCAAGTAATTGTTATTTTTCTTAACTGCATAATTATAAATACAATTATTTGAAAAACAATACCTACAATGTGAAAATATTATGTGTTTTTATATTTATTAGGGTTTCATGGGATTACTATACGTCTTAAAAAATGAAAACAATACGTTAATAAACTGAGAACTGCACGTTGTGACAATAACAACGTCATGTTTAAAAAATATGCAAAAAACCTTTGCCAAAATGAAAGTATTCGTTCTCTCTGTGACAACCATATATTTTTATCTAATAGACACCATTCCTTAAGAATGGAAAATATGTTTGTTTCACTATTGCCAACGGTTTTTGTTAATTTCGGTATTTTTCGACCGTTTTTTCCTTCTACGTAGGTATATTTCTAGACGTTGTACAGTTCAAGATTTAGCTAATCTAGCTGGGGAATTTCAATTTTAATAAATCACTTTTGAAACAGTACGTATTATTGAATAGAAAAAATACAAAAAAAAAAGTTCTATAATTTCACTTTGGGCCATGAGTTCAATATTTTGGTGAAAAGTAAAATTCAGGCTAAAATTTTTAATTAAAAAAAAAACAAAAAAAATTCTACAAATAACACATAAATACAAAAATTCGTGTTCGGAAATGATCTCAGCTTACAGAGGTGAAAATAAATATCTAAATAAAATATTATAAAACAATTTCATATAAAATAATAATCTTTTTTCTTTTAATAACATTTTTCTGCTAAACTATAAATTTTCAAAGCCTAGTTTCAAGGGATATTTTAATAACTATAATACTAATGGATTCCCTAAGCTATTTTCTACCTACATAAGTCAAATAATTATATGTGCAGACCTATAAAGTTATTTCATTTCCACAAAAGTTCACATTTTTAATGTAAATCAATTTTATAGTTTTTTTTTTTTTTCTATATATTTTATAACAAAAACTAATCGATTTTTAAAATTTTCATAAAAAGTAATTATTTTATTAAAAGTATTCATTTATATAACGTTAATTTTCTATATTCAAGATTGTTATTATTGTGTTGCCCTAATGTATCGTTACCAGATGCCTCCGTCGTGGCACAGATTCGCCCAATTTCCTTAAAATATATATGCATATCAAAATTGTAATATACTTATACAAAATTATTTTAGGCAGCTTAATGTTGCACAGTGGGGCAGAATCGAAATTTTTTGGAAAAAAATCTGTAACTTCTGATCGGCCGGTTGGATTTTCATGAAATTTGGTATAGGCGTAGCAGAGGAGTGTACAATGTTATGTTTGTAAGGGAGACACAACAATCCCCCCAGGGGCGGAGCTAAGGGGGCTCAAATTTAGATACCTCTGACATAAAAAAGTATATTACATTTATTTCCAAAAAATTTCGATTCTGCCCCACTGTTTGTTGTCATATAGCTTGGAATCTAAATGTATGTTTTAGCAGTCAGCATGCTCCAGAAATCCTTTATGGCATAAAGGTCTGAAACTCAATACTGGTCGCTGCAACGGTATTTCTTTTTTTTTTTTTTGCGACTATTTTAGGGCTTGCGCTAGTAACGTCGACGCATTATTTTGCTGGAGTATCTAATTTTTGCAGGACTCACTGCTTAATAAATTTATGTAGTCCTCTGAAGTCATTTTGCTAGGTATAATAAATATAGAACTATGATTTCGCTTGAAGCATTCCCTTTGTGGTTGTCGAATACACAGGCAATGTTTACGGTGAACACTTGAAACATTCAAATTGAACTTTTTTCATCTCTCATGAACATATATTTTAATCATAAAATGCAAAGTGTACATTTTTGTATCGATGTATAAGTTATGCCTTTCTTACCCTTGAGTCATAATTTTTATCTATATCTCTTTTTTTTATTTGTTGAACACTTCCAGTTATTAAAAAAGTCATAGTTTCGCTATTATTTTTCAGTAACTCACGTTACATATTTTTTTTTTTTTAATACAGAAAAATACTTCTAAATATGTCATTATGCCCCGCCTATCAGCAGTTGATTATGGGTTACCGCTCTTAAGCTATTAGCTATTTTTCAGATTCTTGTTTAAAATTTGCAACGATATTATGATATATATATATGTCTTTTCTGTGGTCAATATTTTTGAAACCTTCACATAAATAAAGAGCCAAACTTTAATAATTCCAGTACTTCTTCCGAATGTTTAGTACCAAGTGACAGTTTTTGGATATAAATTTAACTATAATATAAAAAATTACCCTTTTTAAGATCTCACCGACTGAACTACTTCCCAATTAATTGTAATTTTAACTTTAATTGGTTAAACAGTGGGCTTTATAACAGTCCGTTAAGTAAATAAATCAATTTGCACATATAATTATTTTCTATTAAAATTTAGTCAATAATTTTTATTTTATAACGATACTATGAGTAATATGCCAAGAGGAACCTTGACGAAACGTTCACACACGACAATTTTTCTTGTTTAAATCTGATTTTGTATTGTATTAGAGAGAGAGAGATAGAGAAAAGGACTATAAGAAGTTTAAACTTTTAGTTCGAAATTAATTTTGGTTTTTTCGTAAATCAATTCAATTTAACTAGTATTGGTGAAACAGAATTTTTGTGTGAAAAAAAATGTTATTTTATATACATTTGTATGCAAGTGAAATATTTCAAAAATAGATCAAAAAGTTTAAATAAAACCAATACATATGATTTTTTGAGTAATTTTCGAATTGAGTTTATTTTGCCTTAAATTAGGATCACCGGTCCACTTGATTTTTAAACTATTTTCTGTAATGATTCAGTAGTACTTTTAATTGTGATCAAAGAAATGTAAAAAAAAAAGATCACTCTTAGTTTACGAGTTATGGACTTCTAAGGTTTTGATATAATTTTCTGAATATCTTTATTAATACATATGCGATTTAAATTATATTAATACCGTTTAATGTACACGCTTTGTCGCAAACCATGTGTATCGATTTGTGTGTCATTTTAAGTCGGCCATACCCTGTATAAAGTAAGCTAGGCTGTGCGTATATTTCGAAGTACTTATGACTACTAAAGCACGGGTTCCCAAATGGAGGTCCGTAGCAGGGATGTCCATTGAAATTTTTAAATTGTACTAAACAGCTGTTAAAATTGTACTTTTCTGACCTCAATTGTACCAAAATATAAAATTTTTATAAAAACTATCACTTAAAGCTCAGAAATGTAGTATAACTTTCGAAAAAACTTAATACTTTGAAGTTATTTTCATCGACATGAAGAATATAGAATTATTTAACCTTTAATCTTTTTCATAATTATAATATTATTTATATAAATTTTGACAAAAATTCATAATTCATACTAAATGATTTTATTTCATCTTTACTCCTTTCATAAATGTCCTTCTTAATCTCTCCATAATTTTTATTAAACAATTAATATTAATAATACAAATTATTGACGGTAATATGTCTCCGAATATTAAAGAGTCTATAAGAAACAGATACAAGAATTTTATTTTAAAATACAAAGCTGAGACTGAATATCAATAATAATCATAGTGCTTTATCTTAATTAATTTGAAATTTTTTAAAACCTTTTAGCAATTAAAATTTTTCAACTTTGCATTCTAAATAAGATAAAATTTTCCATGGAAAATCCATCTTATTTATGGAAAATCATCTTATTTAAAATTCAAAGTTGCAAAATTTTAATTGGTAAAAGGTTTTAAATATTTATAACAAAAAAAAAAAAAAAAAAAAAAACCAAAATAGGCATTGGTGTACCATTGTACCTTTTAGGCTCGAATTGTACCAAAAAAGTACAATTGTGGCAATTTTGACATCCCTGGTCCGCGAAGAGGTCTGAAATAGTATATCATTTATTTATTATTATTATTATTTTTTATTTTTTTTTTTTTTTTTGGAATAAGTGGGGAATAAGATTATCAATGAATCAATTGAAGTCTTATGTATATTGCCTAGCACTCGTGATTATTTGCCAAGGAATAGAAGTGTAATTAAGGAGTTTTACTTTACTATTTTGTTTTTAAGAAAAGCGATGCGGAAAGCTTTCGTATATACTTTAGTTGAAACAACTTGTCGTGTGTAGTGGAGACGATTTAAAAGTGGCAATTCGAAAAAAGTTTGATAATGACTCGTTTCAAATGCAGGTGATGAAAAAGGAAACTATTATAATAAAATGCTGAACACAATTGATTAGTATGAAAGGAGCTTTAAACGAAAAAAGACCAGAATATGCGAACAGACAGGAGTCTATGACTATTAATCATGATCATGCTCTATCTCTATTGCACGACCAGTTAAAAAGTGTTTAGGAATTTTTTTTTTTTTTTTTAATAAAAAACGATGGGAATTAATGCATATATATACCATACTTTTTTGTACTCATTTTGCATTGCGTCATCTGCAATGCAAAAGGCCGTAATCATACTTTACATTTTTTAAAGCATTATGAAAATGCCAAAAGCAGTAACCACAATTTTTAATTTTTTGCTTTAAAATATAACAATTAAGTAACATTTTTAATCGTTCACTTAAAACAAAAACATATAAAGCATAAAACACTTTTCAAACCAATTTTTTCTTAAATGGAACAAATTTTACGACAATCGTTAATGAAGTTGGTGTTACGTCCTTTTGACTTTTATTAATATTGATGTCATTTCTGAAGATATGAATATGAAATTTTTTGTGTAGATTATTTTACACAGGCTATTGTAGCCTTACACACAAACACACACAAATCGATACACTTGGTTTGCAACAAAATATGTACATTCTACTTCTTTTATAAAATACTTGTGTATCGTGAAATATCTATTTATACTTTCTTAATTTTATTATATTATTTAATTATAATTATAATTTTATACACTAACATATAAGTTAAAACAGAAATTTAAAAAATTTTAAAATTTTTTTTTTGAATTCGTAACCAACGCATAGTAAAATACACAAGAACAATTAAAAATTCGAGTTCTCGGAAAATTTTTTGTAGGGATATAAAATAATGCTAGAAGTTTACTTTTTTTTTTGTAATATGAAGATAAATAGGTAAAAAGATATGTATTTTAATTTTTCCGATTTTTTTTCACGATTTCAAGAATATTTTGCCGTTTTTTAAGGGTTTTTCGTAAAATTTTAACGATTTTATATTTTAATTATCTGGTAACAGTGCTTGGAATATATAATAACCAGAAAACAAATATTGCACATATAATTATTTGACAGGGGTATGTTTTTACAATTGCTTATAAATTCATAAGCTTTAGAACTTGAACTAAAAAAGATCCTTCAAACCTCATTCAGTTATGCTGTAAAAAAAAAAAAAAAACTGTGTAAACATTTTTTATAAAAATTAAGAAAAATACAGAAATTAATTGTTATATTCGTTTTTGAAAATTTTAGATCAAAAATACAAATCAACAAAATGGCGAATCGAATGTGGGTAACATTAAATAAAAATCTACATAATTGCAGAATATTATAAATAATATTTTTTCTTTTTTAACTTTTCGGTGACTTAATAAAATATTGTCCTATGAGGTGAAAAATTCTATATTGGATCCGCCAATTTGATTTTTTTTCCTTCTTGCAGATTCATAATCAGTGTTCATTTCAATGAACAACAAAATTTCCAGCCCTGAAGCCAATTATTAATGCCCCCAAACCACAACCAACTTCAGCCACAATCTACCATCAAAAAAAAAAAAAATATATATATAACTCACTCTCGTAAAACAATAGCCTAGCGTTCGTGTCGAAGAGCTTCAATTATTTAAATATAATAAAATTTATAATAAAGTGTTTATAAAGTGTAAATAAAACGTACACTAAAATTGTTAAAAATTAAATTAAATTTACTAAAATACTTATTATAAATTGTGTACAATACTAATACTAAAATTGTTAAAATACTTACCCTAAAAATTCTCAACTAAATTACCCTAAAATATAAACAATTAAATTACTTGAGTTGAATAAACATACATATATTATAACGTTTTGGAAATTTGTGTTTTTTTTTTTTTTTATATACATAAATAAATGACGTTACAAGAACTACTCTCTTGCCCCTAAACCCGTTTCTTCAATCAATGTCCTCAAAAACTTTGTATGTAATATATTTTTAAATTAACGTTTTTAAAGTTTCTAGTTTGTAACGTCTATTAATTTGAATTTTAAGCTAAGTTCAGATTAGAAAAATATTTAACACGAAATATTTCATTGTGCTGTCCCACAATTTTTGCGAAAAAATACTGAATTGATTTTTTTGTTCACATTACGAGCAATACGAGAAGGAGAAAAATATTTTAAGCCTATTCAGAATAGATGCAAATTATTTAGTCAAAATTATTTGATTAAACACACAACTGCCATAAATTTATTTGACATCAATTACTAAATTAATTTATAGTTTTAATCAATTTAGAACAATTTTGTGAGAGAATTCCGGAATATGTGTAGGTCAAGGTAATATTTGTAGGGTTTTTATTTAATCTAAAGTGAAAAATGCCATTTATTTTAATTACAAATATTTATAAAATTCACAAAGAAAAATATTTAGATAATAATGGAAATACAAACCACTATCAATCGATTAATTGCAAAATTTAATACGCACATTAATAAAGATTACTTTAAAAAATATATATTTAAAATCTTTTATAAGTAATTCACGTTTATATACACGAACAGACCTGTTTCCTTTTCTATTCATTTACAAAACAGTCCTTTCTTTACAAAACAACACTGTTTTCATTGCACGCCAATTCCAGCTATATATATATATATATATATATATATATATATATATATATATATATATATATATTGATATATATATATATATATATATATATATATATATATATATTGATATATTGATATTTAATTGATCAAATATTTGAAAGATGATGTTCCTGTCTTTAAACGCAATAAAAAATTAGAAACACAACTATTCAAATTTCAAATCGTTTTTAGGGGTGCACGTTAGATCGAATGACTGGTTTTGAAGCAAGAAGTCCATTTCTTTGAAGTACGGATTAAAAACTCAAAATGTTATTTTCAAAAGGTACCAAAAACCAAATGTAAAGACCAGAGAAAATATTTTATAAGTAGTACTTTGGTAATGCAACGGTATTCACATATTGCACAATAAGGCAGAATCGACATTTTTTGAAAATAAATCTGTAGTTCTAATCGGTTTGTTGTATTTACGCAAAATTTCAAATAGACGTAGGAGTGAAGATATTGGGATTCAAAATAGAGTACCTCTGACATTAAAAATTTCTCATCCAATTTCAATTTTGCAAAATCTTGGTCCAATTTTTTTTATATATAGCCTAATATTTTTTTCCGATTTTGTAAAATTTTTATCCAATTACCTAAAGAACAAAATTATCTATAAGATAAAAAAATTATAGTCGAGATCTCTTCAGAGTCCAAAAATAAACGATTTTAAAGTTTAAAATTGTTAAAAAAAATATCTTGTTTTATGTGTTTTGTCGAAAAATGTCTACACGCTTTTTCTTTAAAATAAAATTTTCTTGAAGAATATATAACAGTTTTATACTTTTGTGAAAGGTATCTTCACAGAGATGATTTTCTAGTACAAATACTCCGAATTTGACAATATTAAAAAAAAAAAATCAATTTTTTGGGATTTTTGCAGTTTTTTTTTTTTTTTTTTTTTGTGGGAATTGTAAGTTTTTTTAGAAAAATCACACAATTTTTTACAAAAAATTTACTTTAATTCCAAAAATCCGAAAAACTATGGACTTAAATAAACTATCTTATCTAACTGGCATAATTCTTAATTATATACAACAAGTTTGAAGTTAATATATTTTATAGAAATAAAACTACACTATTTTAAAATTTAATACTGCATTTTTTTGCATATTTTACCACAAACACACATTTGAACTTTGACTACGGGAACAAATATTTGATTTAGTTGGGACTTTTTAGCATCCACAAAATGTTTTTAAAAACTTTCATGACATATTAAGCTTTAGCTTGGTTCGGTTCTATAAAAGAATTTGGCTTCAATTTTTTTGTATATAATTAAGAATTATGTCAACTAGACAGTTATTTAAAAAAAATTGAATCAATGGTTTTTCGGATTTTTGGAATTAAAGTAAAATTTTTGTAAAAAATTGGTTTTTGGAGAAACTATAAATATTTTATCTCTAATAAAATCTTTGTTTATTAAGATGTCTTAATGAAATTTTGGGTGATTTTTGATTTTACTGGGGGTTATATATTTAAAAGCTGTCCAAGATTTTCCAAAATTGTAAATCCAATACAATCCAAACAGATTAGAAGTTATAAATTTATTTTCAAAAAATTTAGATTCTGCTCCAATGTGTAATGTTAATTATGACTATCACTAGAATCATCTGTACTAAACTGCCCCCTTCTCCAAATATTTAAACTTTTAGTGCGTCATGAAACACATATGAATCAATCACTTCACAATATTAACTTTTTCTATAACAATACAGTAATTTTTGTTGTTGTAAAGTAATATTTAATTTATGACTGAATATCGAGAAAAAATGTTCATGATTTTTTTCGATCATGGAAAATTTTAAAAATATCAATTACATTGTGTTATGCTTATGTGTTTAATTAGTGAAAGAAAATATACAAAATTTATTCAATTACGATTTCTATATAAGAAAAATCTTTTATAAGAAATGATGTCGACAGGACGATGACAGTCTCTCCATCCGTCCGTCCCTCCAGCCGTCCGCGCATCCCTCCTTTCGTCGGTTGAAATGGCGTTTATGAAACACGCCGATAACTGCCATACGTAATATATATCAAATGATCGGAAATTCTTTCGAGAATTTCATATAAATAACTTCATTGATAACATGTACAATTGAAAGAATAATTTTTTTAAAGTAGGCGTAATAAATATATATATATTGTACTTGAATTCAAATATAATGGTTTTAACGGCTGGTTTAAAGTTAAATAATGTTTCTCAACCTTTCTCAATGCTTCTCGATCTTTCTCAATACTTTTCAACCTTTCTGTTTATGTTAACAGTAGTTAACTTATCTGTAGAAATTATTAACATAGCTGTAAACATACAACATTGAATGAAAAGCTTTCACCATTGCTTAAAAGTATGGCTACACTAAATGTATAAGCTGCTAACATTAACATCGAAAGCTCTAGATTTCGAATATACTAGTTTGTCCATTGAAAATAGTCTTGGGCTTAATCGTTCATTTTATTGATTGTTCTTTTTTTCTGAACAAATAAGTGAACAAGTTCGTTTGTTCGGTTCTTAATTTTTATTCTGAGCTGTTTGAACGAACTGTTGTTATTAGTCCGAACTGTGTGCCTTTATTCAGTCAATGAACAATCTACAAAAATTAGATGACTTTTTTATTATTGACATTTTTTGTATCTCTGCTGTTAGCAAGAAATTATAAGTAATAATTTCGATAAAACTTTATTACAAACTAAAGCAATTTTTGATGTGTTGTGTAACTAATTATATATTTTGAATAAAAAATTTACAATTCCAAAACAAAGGAACAAGAATACCGAACAGCTTCACATTATTCATATAATTGAATTGTTCAATTGAATATGTTCGTTCATGAACAACCCAACTATAGTTGAGAACATTGTAGAAAGAAATAGAGCTTTCGAGAAGCATCTAGATGGTGGTGCAGTGTATATAAATTGACCGTGAGAACAGCATTCAGTGAGTCTAATTGGAAGCATTGTTAAGTAAAGACAAATTAACTGTCTTGTCTGTATATTCTAGTACATTATTAAAGTGTGCTGTATAAAGTGTGTAATTTAAGTGAGTGTGTATTAGAACACATAGTGACTATTTAAACTGTAATTGTACATTTTTAAATAAAATAAAGAGTCGTTACAAGTTTTAAACTACTAAACTGTTTTTATTTGTAATCAAAGTATCCGGTTTATTTAAAAGAAAATAAACCACAGTTTTTAAAAGTTAAAAACGTAACAATTCGTGTCAGAAGTGGGATTGCAAAATAATAAGCAGTCATGAAATTTTGAGAGCTAAATGTTGCTCCACATTTAGCTCTCTCAAGAGAGAGTTGAATAAGTTGAAGTTACCTATAGCTGGTAATAAAACGGAATTACAAAAGAAGCTGATAGATGAATTCAAGCGAATTGATATTAACATCGGAGCTTACGAATTCGAGTATAAAGAAGAAATAAAAATTTCTACCCATGCAACAACAAGCAGCATGGATTTATCCACAATGTTTGCTGCTATGATGGAGCAATTTAAATTAGTTAAAGAGGAAGTTCAAGAAACTTCTAAAGTATATAACGAGAAACTTCTTGCAGAAGTTACCTAGTGCCTACATTAGGCAAATTTATATCAAAACAAACGTCAAAGTCAGTGCGAATATATACAAGGTAACCTTAGTTAAAGAGTTGATTATTATTTAAGTTGTTACAGTTGTCAAACTGCATATATAAAAAAACAATAATAAATACGCCATTTTGTTGTTTTTGTGCAACTGTTGCCACCTTCCACAAATTCACGTTAAGTTTGAAGTTTGTCTTGATAAAAAAATCTCTAATATAGACACTATGTTAAAGAAACTTCTAAAGCAAATAACGAGAAACTTCTTGCTGAAGTTAAAGAAAAAAGTAAAATAATGGAAATGAAATTTCAAGAAACTTCTAGAGCGACAGACGAGAAACTTTATCAAATTTCGGAGGTTATAAGCAGCAGAGTGGATGGCATTGAGACAAAGGTGTCCGACTTAGAGAGCTGCCTAGATATACAAGCCAAAGTCGTTGATAAAAAGCTGTCCGATTTAGACAATGAAATAGCCAGAGGTTTTGATAGAAAACTACATGATCTAGAAAAAATAATAAAAAGATAAATAATATTAAATGCCAAGATGGACAGGTACGAATTATTCCAGAATCCTCTATTAGAATAAAGACCCCTAGTTTTGATGGCACCACACCATTTAATGTGTTCAAGATTCAGTTCGATACAGTTGCCATTAGAAACATGTGGAACGACGAAGAAAAAGCTATAGAGTTGATATTGGCCTTAAAAGGAAATGCAGCGGTAGTTCTTGAAAGCGTGCCAGCGTGTAACGGAAATAGTTATGATGACATAATGGAGGCGCTACAACGTAAATACGGAGATGAACATAAAAGAAATTTTACCGAATGGAATTGCGTGATAGAGTGCAGAAGCCCAATGAAATACTACAAGGTTTTGCGTGAGAAATCGAGCGTTTGCTGTAGCTTACTTATCCAGGGGAAAACAACCCGTTTTTTGGACCATATCAAGATAGAGTCATTTGTTAATAGCATTCGCGATCCTGAAATAAAACACGCGGTTTGAGCCACACCTAAACCATAATTTGCTGAAACCGTCTCATTTGCAAGGTGCGAAATGTCGAAGTTGTTGCTGATAATGAGAGAAATATAGTCGACGAATTAAAAAAGGTGTAATGCACCAAGAAAACGAACCAGATCTGCCTCGCCTCAAAGACACAACTAGCAGTCAAATCATCAGTTATCCAAGAATCACCTTTAAACTAAAACGAGCTAGCACTATGTAGCAAGATCTAGCTCCCACATCTTAGGACCCCACAATCTCCATATCCATAATGCAGCAGAAAAATAGCAATCTTACTATTTCTGGGTACATCAAAGGTCAGAAGCACGTTTTTACTATAGACACCGGGGCATCACAGTCTATATCGCAGTCTATCGTCAGGCCCGATTTAGTCGAGAAAACATTACGTGGGATAAATCTGCGCACAGCTACTGGGGAGCCGATGAAGTAAATGTGAAATTAACCATTGCCAACGTCAGCGTCAATCATGTATTTATTGTTGCCAACATTGTGGATGAAGATACCTTTGGTGCTGATTTCATGATTATTCACAGCATTACTTTGGTTATGCGACAAAAAGTTATGATTTGGCGAAATGTGGAGATACCCCTTGACGTAGGTTATGAAAATAGGACTCAAGTAAGAAAGCTAATTAGCATCGAGCACCGGAAGGGTTTGAAACACGGCAATGCGGACGCGCTATCAACACGGCCCTGTAACGTGGAATGTAAGCATTTTACAAAAGCAGCGGAAAAGGAATGTGTCATCGATGTTCGACTAATGCATATAGAGTCCAATGAAGATTGGTCTGTAGCACAAAGAAATGACCCATACTGGCGAAAATAATATCGGCAAAGAAGAAGGTAGAAGGCCAGTGCGCAATGAAATATCCGATGAAAGTCCACTAAAATAAACGAAGTAATGAAAGAGTTCCATGACGGTCCCAGTGGTGGTCATCTTGGTGTGACAAAAACCTTAGAAAAGTTAAAACAACGTTTTTATTGGGTTGTCAGCAAGCAGTAGCCGATTGGTTTGCCAATTGTCCATAATGCATAGCAGCGAAGGGCTCAGTAAGAAGAAGTAGTGGACAAATTCAGCAGTATAACTCAGGTACGCCATTCGAGCAGATTGCAATGTATGTAGCAGGATCTTTCTCTGTCAGCGTATTTGTGAACAACTGGGTGTGCCGCTATGGTGTTCCACTTTAGTTGTATTCTGATCAGGGTAGAAATTTTGAATTTGCCGCATTCAAGGAAATGTGCGACTTATACGGAATAAGAAAAACCAGAACAATGCCACTATATCCTCAATCTGATGGCATGATCGAAAGATTCAATCGCACTCTGGAGGAATATTTAAGAAAAGCGGTTAATGCACATCAGAAGGACTGGGATGAACAAATACCGAAATTTCTATTGGCATACAGATCAGCTATTCATTAAAGTTAAATAATGCTTTCAACCTTTCTCAATACTTCTCGAACTTTCTCAATGATCTCGATCTTTCTCAATGCTTCTCGACCTTTCTGTTTATGTTAACAGCATTTAATATATCTGTAGAAATTATTAACATAGTTGTAAATATACAACATTAAATGCAAGCTTTCACCATTGCTTATAAGTATGGCAACACTAAATGTTTAAGCTGCTAACATTAACATCTAAAGCTCGAGAATTCGAATATATTGGTTTGTCCGTTGAGAACATTGTAGAAAGAAAAGGTGCTTTCGAGAAGCATCTTGAGAGCAGTGCAGTGTATATAAATTGGCCGAGAGAACACCATTCAGTAAGTGTAATTAGAAGCATTGTAAGTAAAGACAAATTAACCGCCTTGTCTGTATATTCTAGTACATTATTAAAGTGTGCCGTATAAAGTGTGTAATTTAAGTGTGTGTGTATTAGAATACTTAGTGACTATTTAAACTGTTATTGTTGTACATTTTTAAATAAAATAAAGAGTAGTTACAATTATTAAACTACTAAACTGCTTTTATTTGCAATCAAAAGTATCCGGTTTATTTAAAAGGAAATAAACCACAGTGTATAAAAGATTATATTAGTCCACTATTTCAAGTGCCACTTAAAGAAATTTAATTCTGAAGCTATAAATGCGGTGAAAGTTTAAATTTAACTCCGCAATTAATTACAGATAAATGTTTGGTATAAACATATATATAAACATATATATATATATATATATATATATATATATATATATATATATATATATATATATACATATATATATATATATATATATACTCAACATAAATGGTATAAAATATCTAAAACATCTTCTCGATTCAGTGTGTCAATATTAATACCAAAATTATTTTAGATTTCCAAATATTAAGGTCCGCATTACCGAGTAAATGTAAATGTATACCATCTTTTGTAGATATTTCGAACATAAGAATATGTTGGATTTCTGTGATTAGTTATAATATTGTTACGTTTTTACCTTTTAAAAACGGTCGTTTATTTCCTTTAAATAAACCTGTACTTTTATTGCAAATAACAGCAGTTTAGTAGTTTAAAAATTGTAACGACTCTTTATTTTATTCAAAAATGAACAACAATAACAGTTTAAATAGTCACTTGTGTTCTAATATAAACACACACTTAAATTACACACTTTATACAACACACTTTAATAATGTACAAGATTATACAGCCAATTCAGTTAATTTGTCTTTACTTAACGACGCTTCCAATTAGACTGACTCAATGGTATTCTCACGGCCAATTTATATACACTGTATTACCTACTAGATGTTTCTTGAAAGCTCTATTTCTTTCTACAATGCTCTTAACGGACAAACTAGAGCTTTTGATGTTAATGTTAGCAGCTTAAACATTTAGTGTTGCCATACTTAAAAACAATGGTGAAAGCTTTTTATTCAATGTTGTATGTTTAGAACTATGTTAATAATTTTTACAGATATGTTAAGTGCTGTTAACATAAACGGAAATGCCTAGAAGCATTGAGAAACCAACAGTTAAAACCGTTATATTTGAATTCAAGTACAATTTCGTAACACTGCCCCCCGATTAAGCCTGTTCGTCCCGAATAGGCACGAATTCACTTTTCCCATAGGCAGCTAGTCGTTCTAGATGTACGACCTTCATTTTAGATCTCGGGCTCTTTTCTTTCTGTATTCTGTGCACAACGTCGTTTAATTTCTTAATCACTTTGTATGGTCCATCCCAATGGGTTTGTAGTTTGGGAGACAGTCCTTTCTTACGTTGTGGGTTATACAACAGTACAAGCTGGTCTTCGTTAAATCCTTCAGAATTCGCTACTCGATCGAATCTGGCTTTCATTTTATCGTTGGTCATTTTTATTCGTCTGCGTACGAATTCATGTAGTTCGTTCAGGACATCTTGCTCTTGGGAAGTGTTTTCCTTATTTGTTGATGAGGGCTTAATACCGAATTCTAAATCACCAGGCAACTTGAGTTCTGTCCCGAAGCCAATTTTTGCAGGTGTTCGAGAGGTTGAGTCATGAACAGCTTATCTGTATGCCAATAGAAATTTCGGTATGTGTTCATCCCAGTCCTTCTGATGTGCACTGACCACTTTTCTTAAATATTCTTCCAGAGTGCGATTGAATCTTTCGACCATGCCATCAGATTGAGGATGCAGTGGCGTTGTTCTGGTTTTTCTTATTCCATATAAATCGCACATTTCCTTGAATACGGCAGATTCAAAATTTCTACCCTGATCAGAATGCAACTCCAGTGGAACACCATAGCGGCACACCCAGTTGTTCACAAACACACTTATAACCGTTTTAGCTTCTTAATCAGATATGGCATATACCTCTGGCCATTTGCTGAAATAATCCATAACCACTAGAACGAAACGATTTCCGGCATCACTGACGGGGAAAGGGCCTGCTACATCCATTGCAATCCGCTCGAATGGCGCGCTTGAGTTATACTGCTGAAGTTGTCCACGACTTCTTCTTACTGGGCCCTTCGTTGCTATGCATTGTGAACAATTGGCTACTTAATCGGCTACTGCTTGCTGACAACCCACCCAATAAAAACGTTGTTTTAACTTTTCTAAGGTTTTTGTCGCACCAAGATGACCACCACTGGGACCGTCATGGAACTCTTTCATTACTTCGTTTATTTTAGAGGATGGTACTACAATTAGATTTGTCACTGTTTTACCGTCAGCACTTTCCCATATGCGGTATAAGCAGCCATTTAACAACTGTAGACTATTCCATAGGGCCCAATATGATTTTATCAGTGGACTTGCGGCGGATATTTCATTGCGGGCTGGCCTTCTACCTTCTTCTTTTGCCGATATTTTTTTTGCCAGTATGATGATACATTCCTTTTCCTCGGTTTTTGTACAATGCTTACATTCCACGTTCCAGGGCCGTCTTGACAGCGCGTCCGCATTGCCATGTTTAAAACCCTTCTGGTGCTCGATGCTAAAAGCATAGCTCTGAAGCCGCTCTACGAGCTAGTTGTCCTTCAGGTTGTTTAAATTACAGCAAGATCGGTTCTTAATCGGAAGTGTTAGCCATACAGATATTTGTGGTAATGCTTCACACACTCTAATACTGCCAAAAGTACTCGTCGCGTTGCGCAGTAGTTTCTTTCAGGGTTCGAAAGCGTTCGGCTGAACTATCCAATGACCCTTTCAGTGCCACCGACTACTTGTGAAAGTACACCGCCTATTCCGTATCCGCTCGCATCGCTATCTACCACAAATGTTTCTCCAGGTATAGGATATGACAAAATTGGTGCCGTACATAATAGATCCTTGAGCTTCTGGAATGCTAGTTCTTGTGCTTCACACCATTGGAATGATTGTGACTTCTTGGTTAGCTCATGTAAGCTTACGGCTACATTGGCGAAATTCGGGACAAATCGTCTGTATTATGTGCAAAGGCCAAGAAAACTACGCAATTCGTGGAGATTTCTCGGACAATTATTATTAGCAATTATCTTATCCTCATCTGTTGATATTCCGTCTGCTGTTACACGATGTCCCAAATATGTAAATTCTTTCTGAAAAAAACAACGCACACTTCTTTACACTGAGTTTGAGTCCAGCCGCTGATATTCGTTTAAGGACTTCTTCAAGGTTATTCAGATGTTCATCAAAAGTCTTACCCATGACAATTATATCATCGAGATACACCAAGCATATCATCCCGTGAAGTCCTTTCAATACCTGTTCCATTAAACGCTCGAATGTGGCTGGAGCATTGCAGAGTCCAAATGGCATCACATTAAACTGCCATAACCCATCACTCGCGCTAAAGGCGGTTTTTTCCTTGTCTTTATCTGAAATCTCTACCTGCCAATAACCACTTTGCAAGTCCAATGTGGAGAACCATTGTGTTCCAGCTAGTGTATCCAGGGTGTCGTCAATTCTTGGTAGCGGGTAGCTGTCTTTCTTGGTGACGTCACTCAGTTTTCTATAATCGACGCAAAATCTAGTGCTGCCATGTTTCTTCTTAACTAAAACAACAGGCGAGCTCCAAGGACTTGAAGATGGTTCGATTATACCGTTCCGCTCCATTTCATTGACTAACTCCTTCACTTCACTTCGTTTTGCTAGAGGAACACTTCTGGACGCCTGCTTTATTGGCCTCGCTTCGCCAGTATTTATTTGATGCTTTACAATTGCCGTTCTACCATGGCTGTGACTTTTTAAGGCGAAGACGGAGCTATATTTCTTCAGAATCTGTTTGGCCTTATTTCTGTCTGGCGGCGCTAATCCTTCTACCCATTTCCCCACATATACCGCTAGTAGCTCGTGTTCTTTGGTGGATTTATTGGCAGGTTGCGGGTTTTTCTCGCAATTGATTACTGCCTCTGCTGAAGTGCATTGACCTATTTCGGAATTTGGCTTAACGACTTTTTCGCAGCTGGACAGGTTAAGCATTCTTACAGGAACTATTTTGTCGTTGCAGGGTTTAACGAGGGCTTTTGCTGTTACAAGATCACTTGTTATTTCTGCTGGTTCTACCACCCACAAACTGTTGTCCTCACAATCTCCCTCCATGCGAGCCCATACTAAAGTTTCTCACTGTGGTGGTAGCTTCTGATGCTCGACGGCAACTAGCTTTCTTACTTGAGTCCTATTTTCATATCCGACGTCAAGGGGTATCTCCACATTTCGCCAAATCATTACTTTTTGTCCCATATCCAAAGTAATGCCATGGCTAATCATGAAATCAGCACCAATGATGAGTTCGTCCACAATGTCGGCTACAATGAATACATGATTGACGGTAACGTTGGCAATGGTTAATTTCACATTTACTTTACCATAGACCGTGGCCGGCTCCCCTGTAGCTGTTCGCAGGCTTACCCCACATAATGGTTCAATTGTTTTCTTGACTAAATCTGGCCTGACGATAGACTGTGATGCCCCGGTGTCTACAGTAAAAACGTGCTTCTGACCGTTGATGTACCCCGAAGCAGTAAGATTGCTATTTTTCTGTTGCATTACGGATATGGAGATGGTGGGGCCTTCAGATGTGGGAGCTAGCTCTTGTCCCATAGCGCCAGCTCGTTTTAGTTTAAAGGTGATTCTTGTGATGATTGATGATTTGACTGCCGGTTATTTCTTTGAGGAGAGGCAAATCTGGTTTGTTTTCTTGGTGCTTTGCAGTTTCGCTGAATATGACCCAATTTACCACAGTTATAACATCTTACTCTGACTTTACTTTGCTTATCATTAAACTCCTCCAAAACTTTTTTTAATTCGTCGACTATATTTCTCTCATTATCAGCAATAACTTCAACATTTTGCACCATGCATATTTGCGGCTTTGAAATTATTTTCGCCGTTTCTTGTGCCAGTGCGAACGATACGGTTTCAGTAAACGATGGTTTAGGTGTAGCACAAACCGCGTGTTTTATTTCAGGATCGCGAATACCATTAACAAATGCCTCTATCTTGAAATGGTCCAAAAACGGGCTGTTTTCCTCTGGATAAGTAAGCTGCAGCAAACGTTCGATTTCCAACGCAAAGTCTTGTAGCGTCTCATGAGGCTTCTGCACTCTACCACGCAATTCCATTCGGTATAGTTCCTTTTTATGTTCACCAGCGTACTTACGTTGTAGCGCCTCCATTATATCATCATAACTGTTTCTGTTACATGCTGGCACGCTTTCAAGAACTACTGCTGCATTTCCTTTTAAGGCCAATATCAACTCTATAGCTTTTTCTTCGTCGTTCCACATGTTTCAAACTGGAACTTGAACACATTAAATGATGTGGTGCCATCAAAACTAGGGGCCCTTATTCTATTAGAGGTTTCTGGAATAATTCGCATATGTCCATCTTGGCATTGAATATTATTCATCTTTATTTCTAGATCATGTAGTTTTTTATCAACACCTTTGGCTATTTCATTCTCTAAATCGGACAGGCAGCCCTCTAAGTCGGACAGCTTTTTATCAACCTTATCAACGACTTAGGCTTGTATATCTAGGCAGCTTTTTATCAATGCCATCCACTCTGATGTTTATAACTTCCGAAATTTGCTGAAGTTTTTCGTCTGTCGCTCTAAAAGTTTCTTGAAATTTCATTTCCATTATTTTATTTTCTTCTTTAACTTCAGCAAGAAGTTTCTCGTTATTTGCGTTAGAAGTTAATTGACATTTCATTTCCATTATTTTAATTTCTTCTTTGACTTCAGCAAGAAGTTTCTCGTTATTTACTTTAGAAGTTTCTTGAACTTCTTCTTTAACTAATTTAAATTGCTCCATCACAGCAGCAAACATTGTGGATAAATCCATGCTGGTTGTTTTTGCACGGGTAGAAACTTCCATTTCTTCTTTATACTCGAATTCATAAGCTTCAATGTTAATATCACGGCGCTTAAATTCATCTATCAGCCTCTTTTGTAATTCTGCTTTATTACCAGCTGTAGGTAACTCCAACTTATTCAATTCTTTCTTAAGTTGCTCCACTTTTAGCTCTTCAAACTTCATGACTGCTTATTATTTTGCAATCCCACTTCTGACACCAATTGTTACGTTTTTACCTTTTAAAAACGGTCGTTTATTTCCTTTAAATAAACCTGTACTTTGATTGCAAATAACAGCAGTTTAGTAGTTTAAAAATTGTAACGACTCTTTATTTTATTCAAAAATGTACAACAATAACAGTTTAAATAGTCACTTGCGTTCCAATATAAACACACACTTAAATTACACACTTTATACAACACACTTTAATAATGTACAAGATTATACAGCCAATTCAGTTAATTTGTCTATTTATATACACTGTATTACCTACTAGATGTTTCTTGAAAGCTCTATTTCTTTCTACAATGTTCTTAACGGACAAACTAGAGCTTTTGATATTAATGCTAGCAGCTTAAACATTTAGTGTTGCCATACTTAAAAACAATTGTGAAAGCTTTTTATTCAATGTTGTATGTTTAGAACTATATTAATAATTTTTACAGATATGTTAAGTGCTGTTAACATAAACGGAAATGCCTAGAAGCATTGAGAAACCAGCCGTTAAAACCGTTATATTTGAATTCAAGTACAATTTCGTAACAATATTATTAAAAATAGTATGATCCAAAAAATATGATTTGTTTTTACATTTTAGCGATAATTCTTTACAAACCAATGATTAACTATAGAATTTGAAGCTCACTAATTCAACATAAATATATGAAGAAAGACTACATACAAATGCAAATGGCCTTTGTATGTATTGAAATTCTATTAAAAATTATGTAAAATAAAATTATTATATCCTAAATCTCACATAACTTTTGCATTTTTACTCAAAAAAGAAAAAAAAAAATATATAAATTCGAATTTCTCTTTTATTTAAAATTTTGTAAAATTGAAAAAATGCAAATAAAATTTCTGAAGTGATTTGCAAGAAATTTAATATAAATCCAAATAAAAACGTCTGATAAAAATAATGTAAATTATGTATTTTTTTTAAGAAAATTTAATAAATAAGATTTTTTTTTTGCGGGTTTAAAATGTAATCAAATTTATATTGTCGGAAGGATGTGTTATTAAAAATAAACGTCCATGTCTCGCATATATCAGAGAAAGTTTTCGGGTTCTAAAAAAAAATATTACATAAAAATATATAAATTATAATGTCTAACTCTAGTATTATTATTTTTTTTTAGTAATTATCTAATTTATCTAAAAAGATAAAAACATTAAAATTTATCGGAAAATATTAAAGTTATTAGAAATTCCCCAAACCATTTATATATTTTCAAACGCTTGTGTAACCAAAGTACAGACAAATTTTTATTTTTCTAGAATACTGCAGGATAATATAATCCCTTTTTCATGCTTTATTTAAAAAAAAAACGTTGATTCTTTATGGGTGTTTCAAATCACCAATTTTATTTTTTTTTTTTTTCAAAATTTCAAAAAATTTATAAAAAACTATTCTGTTTTATAAACACTACATAAAGTAAAAATAAAAAAAGGATTAGGCAAAAGGCATTTTTTAGTGATTTTTGTATTGTGGAGTCAATTTTTATGGACTAGAATACTGATTATTAAAAATTAAAACACAAGATTATATAGATTATAAAACAAGAAGGTCAAATTTTGAAATATTTGAGGATTTTATCTGATATATAACTAATTCATAAAGCTTTGCATTGAGTGAGAAATTTAATCGTTTTTTTATTTCAAGTATATGTTGTACTACAAGTATTTTAGAATACCTGTTGGTAACACAAGTAAATATATTAAATTTTATTGTGCAGTGAGTGAATAAGTGAATTTTTTGATAAAATTTGTATTTAATAATGAATAATATTGATATAAAAGAAAAAATTTATGGAAATGTATACAAAATTAGTGAAAAAATGGGACGAAGCACAATATGGGACTGTTTTTTGTAGCATCTAGTGCCCCTTCTGAAAGGATATTTCCATTGCTCGGGCACTAATAAAAGATAAAAGATCTAAAATCGACTCTAATGAAAAATCACTTAATGAAATTTTATTTATAAACATAAATTCAAAACACTGATATTTATTGAGTTTTTTTATTTTATTATTATTATTTTTTTTTTTTTCTTAAGTTTATATTGAATTTTAATAGATTACACAAGGCAACACTGATTTTATTAATGTTTTGAATAAGTGGAAAAAGTAAGTTTTTAATCAAAATCTATCAATTCAGATACATGTTAGTATTAATTGTTGAGTCTATAAATCACTTTTTTAATTAATTCTGGTTCTCGCATTAAATCGTTATTGGTAATATCAACGAGGTAACACCATATATCGAATCATATCTCGAAAGACTTTTCGGATATTTAAAATATTTAATTACGATTGCTTTCAATTACATTTTAATACGCGCAACATGGAAGAAAATATTAAGCCCATTTTGCGGGAAAAACTTAAATTTTATGATTTTTTTTTTTTTTTTTTTTTGTAATAATCTTTGGATATTTTGTACCAAATTAAAATTTTTTCATGAAATAGGCTTAATATCTCCATAACTTTTGAGAGTATTAAAAAAAATATTGTGTAAAACTTGGAAGTAATTTTAACTTAATGATATATTTCTGAATCAAATCCAACAAGTCCTAGAATGCTTTAATATATGCTGCAACCTCGTTAACTTTTCAAATAACGATTTAAAGCGAGTAACCGAAACAATTTAAGAAAATTGTTTATAAGCTTTGTACGTCATAATAACATGTATCCGAATAGACAAAAATATTCCGTACCGCAGAAAAAATTTTTCGCAATCTATGTTTTCCACCATTTCAAAACATTAATAATAAAAATAAAATAGTTCCAAAAAGTTTTAAAGCATTTGCCTTGAGCATTCTAACCCAAAGTTACAAAAATTATATGTTGCCGAAATCATTCATATATATATATATATATATATATATATATATGTGTGTGTGTGTGTGTGTGTGTTTGTATGTGTGTGTGTGTGTGTGTGTGTTTGTATGTGTGTGACTAAATTCCTTAAACTTAAAAGACTGAATTATTTTCTTAACTAAAAACTTTAAGTTTATTTAAATCACTAAAAAAAATGTTACTACATAAAAATATGTTTTTATTTAATAAACTAATTATTTTAACGTCTGCATTTTCATAATATGTAATAATACGTTTTATCAATACACAACAAGTACAAGCTTCAATGTCTACTTTATCTGTTTCAGCGAATAATAGTAAAACAAATATGTTACTTTTATTCGCTCTTTATTTATTCACACCTAATCTACTAAAGAGAATAACAATACGAACTAATAACAAAAACACAAAAATACTCATCAATACGCATTCAAACTGGCAGACAAAGAAATTTGGTGTGGTTTGAGTGTAACTGTCCAAGTGTTTACTGTGAATCTGGCGGACTGTTTTTTAATTCAACAGGCTCAATTGGACATTTCGTTCATTACAGTTATAATAATACAATGAAACACTTTACATCTTACAGGGTTTAATTACTAAGGAAATAAAAATGACAAAGAATAATATTGTTACGAAATTATACTTGAATTCAAATATAACGGTTTTAACGGCTGGTTTAAAATTAAATAATGCTTCTCAACCTTTCTGTTTATGTTAACAGCAGTTAACATATCTTTAGAAATTATTACCATAGCTGTCAACATACAACATTGAATGAAAAGCTTTCACCATTGTTTGTAACACTAAATGTTGAAGCTGCTAACATTAACATCGAAAGCTCTAGAATTCGAATATACTAGTTTGTCCGTTAAGAACATTGTAGAAAGAGATAGAGCTTTCGAGAAGTATCTAGAGGGCAGTGCAGTGTATATAAATTGGCCGTGAGAACACCATTGGATCAGTCTAATTGGAAGCATCGTTAAGTAAAGACAAATTAACTGCCTTGACTGTATATTCCTGTACCTTATTAAAGTGTGCTGTATAAAGTGTGTAATTTAAGTGTGTGTGTATTAGAACACAAGTGACTATTTAAATTGTTCTTGTTGTACATTTTAAATAAAATAAAGAGTCGTTACAACTTTTAAACTACTAAATTGCTTTTATTTGCAACCAAAGTACCGGTTTATTTAAGAGGAAATAAACCACAGTTTTTAAGAGGCAAAAACGTAACAATATTTTAATTAAATGCTAACTAGCGCACCATAATTATCATCAAATTTTTATAGTATATGCTTAAGTTATTCCGTTCGAAGTTTTTAAAGATTTTTATATTTTTAAAATAAACTATATAAAATATAACATTTTCCATAAACCTCCCAATTTACTTAGATTGCAGTATTTGAAATGATAATTGATATTTTGATTAAATTTACAGGTGGCAAAATATGTAGACTCTTGCACTTTATGCTTAGGTTTTTTCGTGGACTGTATAAGAAACAAAAAGTTAAAGAAGATTTAGAAAGTAAAGTAAGAATTTATAGAAATGGTACAATAATACATAAAGATAAAATTAAATAATCGATGGTTCTAATGATTACAATATTGATATCGATTGCGTTGTATACAACAAATGCCGATATTATTGATTATACAAAAGAAGAATACTTAATCTTAGAAAAAGGAAACGTGGAATATTTCATGCGACAAATCTCACTTTTTACAATGATATCTTAGAAGAAACGAAAAACATGATAAGTAATGCAATTATATCTGTTGCCAAAAGCAAAAACTACATAACTTATGTTATGTCGTTTTCCATTTTTTTAATATTTAAAACTGTTGTATTTTATTATATATTCTATAAATTTTTTATAAAAATCTGTTATTTAGATATTACGTAAAAAAAACTATTAATTTGATAAAGGGAAAAAACTACACCTTTACTTTTTGCTATATTTTTCGATACTCATTTTACATATCGGTTTCAAAAAATATTCTATACCTACTACCTTTAATTTTAATTATATAAATATCATTTACTAAAGCCAACTGGTAAAATTAATTATTCAGAAAACATTGACAATAACGAATTATACTCAATAGATTTGAAAGTTAATTTACTAGAAAAACAATTAATGGAATTGATGATTAGTATCAAAAAATTAAGTCTGACTGTATGGATTTCAGGAACATCTGATTATATTGACTTCGTCCGTATAAATTATTTTATATCCAAATTATTATTATTATTATTATTATTATTATTATTATTGTTATTGTTATTATTATTAGTTTTTTTTTCATTAAAAATGTTTCTAAATTCTGTGGGGTGCTAAATTTTTTCTGGGGTGAGCTTATCTTGTATAACATCAATAAGCATATGCATACAATGAGCTTTTGAAAATGATAAGCCAATAATAGAACTATATGTACTACGTGATTCAGCCGTTATTTTAAAAAATCATTTACCAAAAAAGCAACTCAACTTTGGAGTCGAAGTAAAAATTCAATTTGTGGCCATATTTCTCTTTTTATTTCTGAAATAAAACTAAAAATCAGCAAAAATAAATAAAACATAATTTTTATATCGTCTTGGAAAAGAGAAAGTTTTTTTCTTCTATAGCAACTTTTTTTGCTTTTTAACAAAAGTTTTGTGCTTTTTTCATTGGTTACATTATCAAGTTGCTACCAAACTTGGTCTTTTATTTGTCGGTTCTACACAATCTACTAGGAACCTCCCGTTGGAACGCAATCGGCAAAACATTGATCCCTCGAACCGGATATCTTGGTTGGTGGTACAAATCTTCGTTGGATAAAAAATAAAGTGATCTTTTTATTTAGATTTATAATTTATTTTTCTTGTAACATTTTTAAAACACAATATTTTACAAGAATACGAATACATCAAGGTGAGTCCGTTCATAATACTTTTCGAATGTGAAATAGTTTTTTAGTTATTTTCTTCGTAACTGCGTTTTCAAAAGCTGTTTAACTATAATAAAAAGAGCACACTGTTACCCAGTTTTAGTGCACTGTATTATCAGAAGGTATATGTATTGACTAAAACCAACACAAACACCCGTTATTAGTGCATTGCTTTATCGAAGTATTTGGATGTTGATATTTAGTTTTCAAAATCCGTGACTACTTCATCAAGACGGTATGTGTGCTAGATCTTACCGACATCATAAAAAGTAATTAAAGGGTTACCTGTGTTTAACTATAACAATTCTGTGTTCGGCACTTCGCACACCGCTTTGTTTCCATTCAAAAAATTAAATGGAAATATTTATGGATTTCGGAACGGCTGTTCCCACTTCAATGAAATTTCACATAGTGATAATAGCGGTATAGAAAAATTTATCTTTTGAGCTTGGACCATATATAATTACAGGGGTGGGTCCACAGGGTCCCAAAGTTGGGCACCTCTGGTATCAAATTTGATTTGAAAGATTTTTATATATGAATATCTTATCTCTTTTAGTTCAAGAGATATTAGACTTTAAAAATTTAAATTTTTACTTTTAAACCTGCCTTGGTGTAGTTTTTTCGCTAAATCGGCTCCAAATTTCACTCGATTTTTCTTTCTTTTTATTTCATTAACAACAAATAGCAAAATTGTGCAAAGAAAGAATTATGAAAAAATATTTACGATGTCAAGAAGTTATAGGCATTTAAATATTAACTTTGAAAAAAAGTCGGTTTTTCCCGTTTTTTTTTTTTTTTTTTTTGCTAAAAAAAAGTGGTCACATTCTTTTTCTGTTATATAAAAATTTTTAAATAACATATATAATATTTATATATTTCTGAAAGATAACTTTACAGGAAATAGTGTGAATTATATATATATATATATATATATATATATATATATATATACATATATATAATGTATTTATAATTTTTTGGTAATAAAAATGATGATATGGCAAAAAAAGTAAAAAATCCCATTTTTGGAAATTTTTCAAAGTTCTTTAAGAATTACGTGATTCCTGTTGATAAATCTAAAAAAATAACTTCAGCTTCAAATTAAACGTCAAAAAGTCTAAATAGTTGTAAAATTTAATTAAATAACATATATTAATAAAAATTTTATTGCATTATTCAAAATGAATAATAACACAAAATCTCGATTCAATCCCTTTTCGGTATATTTTTGCAAAATGTTTTCAACAAATTATCGTATTATAGATATGTTTATATATATATATATATTTGAAAAGAAGACAAAACAATGAAATATAATTTGTATTTCTTATCTCTCTGTCGGATCTAACTCAGGGTAAGAATTTAGCAATATGCTAAAAAAATAAAAAGAAAATCTTGAGGTTTATTAAAATTTTTCAAGTTACGACATTGGTGCATAAAACGTCTACATCGTCATTTTTGGGTTCGCAATTAAAAGATTTAAATTTAATAATTTCGTGTAATTTCGTAATATTGCTACATCATTATATCATTGGTAGTGCCGTTCACGATAATGCCGTAACTTGAAAAATTTTAATAAACCTTAAGATTTTTTTCTTCTTTAAGTTGATTACTTACTAAAAATGTGGCTAACAAATAATGGGGTGCTACAAATTAATTTTTTAAATTATTAATTGACTGTACTTAAAAAATTAATAACAAAAAACTTAAAATGTACATAATTTTTTTTCATTGTAATTTTAGTAGTTTAATGCCATTTTTTAGCATTTTCCTATATACACATTTAAACTAATGAACCAATTTAGCATTATTAATAATGCGTTGATAAACCTTTTTTTTATAACTTCAAAAATTCGTTTTGGCATTGATGTGACCAATTTTTAAAGAAAATCACTGTCACTTTCTTCCCAGGCTTCCTTAATTTTTAGTTTTAACTCCGTTATTGTCATTATTTTAAACGATTTTCATTATGCAGTATACGCTCGGAAATTCGAAGTCTCAGAAATTCGAAATTCCAGAAATTCGAATCAGTAATTTCATTACATTTATCGCTCTAAAATTAGAATCCAAAATTTGAATTTCCGAGCGGTTTTCTTCTTTTTTATTGTAAACACTAAAATTTTAACAATTTAGTTTAACCAAATATAAAGTAAAAAGGGGAAACCCATTTTAATATATGATTTACAGATCTTGTTCATGTTGTTAGAGTTTAAAAGTCAGTTTTTTTGGTGTTTGTATATGTACATATGTATTTATATTATACATACTAAAGTCAAATGAACTGAATTGTTATTTTTTGTTATATTTCGTTAAGTTTTTTATAGTTTTTATGTTAAATGAACTAAAATGAAAAAAACATAGTTTTTTATATCTTTATGGTCAAATTTTCCTAAATTTTTGTATAAAAAAACCGTCCAGAAATTCGAATAATTCGGAAATTCGAATCGCCCTAAAAACAAAGTGGTTCGAATTTCCAAGCGTGTACAATAATGCTGCTTTAACATTGGCTTACATTTTGGTTTCGTCCATTTTATGTTACCATCTGTTCGCAAAATGTGTGTAACATGTTTTGAAGTGACAAGAAGGTCAAGTATATTTTTTATTTGTGTAGCATTTAATTTATTGCGGATGGCTTCATCTTTTATTTAATTAATTTGCCTTTTTGTTAATTTTTGATTACCTTTGGTTGTTTCCGTACTCCGTATTTCTGCCCTTTCCTGAGAAAGCCTCGAATAAGTAATAATTTTTCGTCCAATTTCTCTGCCTTGATCACGAAAAAATTGAATTTGAATTTGTTCCTGGTCGATAAGAAAAGTTCCTTTGAGCATCCTTTAAGCTGATCAAATTTCGCAATTAAAACAAAAATATTTCCAATAACAGAGATGGTGTCATCAGAAACTTATCTTAAGTGAAACAAACAACTAAAACTGTTTAACAAACTTTTCTCGACTGCGTTAATAGGAATATTCCACTGAAATGATCACCAATGTGTTCCAATGGCTAAATTAAAGAAAACAACAAAAGCAAGCAAAAAAAAAATTCTTACATAAAAAATTACCGTTATATCGTGAATTATTGCAACAACACAATATTGTTTTTGGTTAAGAGAAACGAATATAACTCGAAGAAAAACATACATTTTAAATGCCTTTATAGTATTATGTACCAGTATATATATATATATATATATATATATATATATATATATATATATATATATATATATATAAATTTTTATAATAAAAAAATTTGTTGGACCTTTTTCTAAAAGATATCGAAAAAGGATTGAGTCGAGATTTTGTGCTATTATTAATTATGCAATAAAATTTTTTTTTAATATATATCTTTTAATGAAATTTTACGGTTGTATAGACTTTTTGACACTTAATTCGAAACTAGAGTTATTTTTTTAGATTTATCAATAAGAATGCGACAATTCTCAAAAACTTTCAAAATTTTCCAAAAATGGGATTTTTATCTTATTAACCATATCTTTCAGATTACGGGGAGCAAAAACTTATATTACTAAATAATTTATAACAAAAGGTAAAAAATGAAAACCATAAAAAATAGGTCGAATTTGGGAGAATCTGGTTCTCGCAGGATTATAGTTTTTACAATTTTTTCCTTCGCAAAATTTTCTATAAAGTTATTTTTCAGAATAGTATGAATATTTTATATGTTACTTAAAAAAAATTTTTTTTAAAATTCAGATTCAAATGCATATAACTTTTGATTCCGTAAAGATTTTATCAAAAAACTTTTTACACAATTTTGTTATTTGTTATTAAGAAAATAAAAAATATTTCAAAAAACCAAGTGAACCAAGGCAAGCCAAAAAGCAAAAATTTTAATTTTTGAAGTCTAATATCTCTTGAACTAAAAGAGATAAGATATTCGTACGCAGAATGCTCCTATATAAAAATCTTTCAAATCGGTTCTGATATAAGGAATCAGGTTCTTTTTTTAAAAAATTGTATATGTCTAAATTTGGGACCCTGTGGACCCGCTACCGTTACGTTTATATCGTCCAAAATCGCCTGCACCCCTACTATCACTACAAGAAATTTCAATGAAATCATAATAACCGTTCCGAAATTTCATAATTATTTCCATTTCATTTGTTGAATCGCACACTGTGCAACAATGGGACAAAAATAGAAGGAGTTGTAAATTTAGAAAGTTAAAATTTGGTACGAATTCTTGAAAAAATCGGTGCAAGGACACGACTACTTTCTTCTAAAATACTGGTCCGAACTTTCCCAACATATATGATAGCCATTAAAAATATATTGTTTAAAGTCTAATAACATATTTTTTAATAGGAGCGAGGACGCGCCTACATATCGTATATCCTGCCAATTTTATTTCAATCGGAACAAAAACACCCTAACCTCCCATATATCCTGAGATTATAAAAAAACCCTTTGGGCTGAAATACAGTTATGATTTTTTTTTTTTTTTTTTTTGAAAATAGAATGTGTTGTAGAAAATTGAAATTCGATACATAAGTGAGTATATAAAAAGTAAATAAAAAGTTTTGAAAAAATCGGTACAAAGACACGCCTACATCCCATATATCCTAAAATGAAAAAATTAATTTTTTTTCTAAAATGCGATAGCCATTGGAAATAGGTTTTTTATGGAATAGACAATATTTGATATAAAAGGAGCAAGGGCATATCTACCTCCCCCTTTTAATATTATTTTAGCTTCAGCAACTACTTTTTCTCTTCAGTAACTAATTAATTTACCTAAATTTGCCCGATATTCAGTTCAAAATTTGTATTTTTAATAGTTTTCAATATTGTATTAAATTTTAAAAGAATACTGATTTAACATCTCGAAATATTTTAAATAAAAGATTTTTTTTGTAAGAAAAAATTTAGAAATTTTTTAAATTAAGTTTTTTAGTTGTGGCCAGTATTTCCGTTTTGGTTATTTTTAACCAAAATCGGTTATTTTATTTTCCGACGTAGAAATGATGACTTTTTTTCCCCATTTTGTTTATTTTTTGTTAAATCAAAAAAATTTTTTTATTAGTTTTAAAAATGCTATTTACTCTGTTAAACTTGCCAATAAAGAAAAGCAATAAAAAGAGAGTGAACTAAAAAGTTTTCACACATTTGAAAACTAAAGGCTCCTAAAACTTTTCATTCCAATTTTAACTGACAAATAAAGAAAACAAATTTAAATCAATAGAAAATATAAAGATTTTCTAATATTTAACCAAAAAGTGAAATGTATTGGGAGATTTTTGTGAGAAAATTTTAACAATGTAACAAACAACCTAAATACTTGTAATAACAAAATAAATTACTATTAAAAATGAAATGTATATTGTATGTGACTTAAAGTAATACATACTTGAGAGAGAGCATTATATGGGTGCTATAGTTAATCTTATTTGAGTCAAATTTTATCAACATACGAACATTTATGTGTGATTTAAGAACTGATTTTTGGGAAAGGACCCTATATGGAAGCTAAAATTAATTTTAAAGCGATCGTTTTTAAACCGAATGCCATATTTTATGTAGGTACATATAAATTTTTTATAGAATATTTTTGGATTAAAAATGTTTTATTTGCGCAGAATTCTGTAGAAATATATATATATATATATATATATATATATATATATATATATATATATATAAGATATCTGTGCTTCAAAATATTACTCGAAAAGAACTTTCTTTGGGGACTAGGTGAAATAATGAGCCTGAGTCGATTGGTATATTTTAGGGAGCTCCCCAATATCGTGCTGTAGCGTATAAAAAATGTACCTTGTTTAGTTATTAAAACTGTGCAACATAATTAAATAATACAAATTTAAAAGGGCACCACATTATATTACAATAATGCAATAAAAGTGTTTTATCAATCCCGATGTTTTTAATTTAACTTATTAAACACATATATGAGAACTTTGGTGCATGAACGATTGATATTGAATATTTTCACCAAACCTCCCAATTAAATGTCTTTTACTTTAAATCTTTAGATTTTGGAATTTATATTACCAAATGGGTTTGGCTAAGCCCCTATAAAAGTAATACTTATTTGCATTCTTTTTCTGTGAACACATAATTATAAAAGTCAACCTTATTTTCTATTACAATCTAGTTTGCTTTCGACATCATATCATTAGGACGTGAGAATAATTAAATTCTTATTATTAAATTTTATATCCCGACCCCCTAAATATTGTTCTAAACAGTTGAATTTTAAATACGTTTTTCTCCTGCAAACTAACTAAAATTTATGATTAGTATGTAAAGTATTTAAAACCTGAATACATATATTAAGATTATATTATTTTTTATATAATAACTTTGAATTTTTAAAATTTGGTTTTTTTTTCCAAAATTTTGATTAGAAAAATATTTTGCCGTGGCAACACTGGTTGTGGCCAAAAATAGGAAGTATTTCCTCTTATATATATATTAAAAAATAATACAAAATTACGGAATTAAGGAAAATATAAAATTTTGAATTTAAAAATTTTTGATTTTTTTTCAATACTCTATCGAACTCGTGTAATTTTTGTATTAAAATTTTAAAATGCTGTATAGTTAGCGCCATCTTGTGAATATTGATCGAACTATTTTGAGTCCAAAAATTATGTTTCTGCATTTCTTAGTTGTTTTTTAAATTTCGAAATAATTTCAATTAATTTTTTATTTTAAATTAGCAAAATATAACGTAATTTATTTTTTGATTGTAAAAAATGGAAACCAGACACTTTTTCCATTTAACTTTTTTTTTTTTGTGGCAAAAAATAAACACCAATTATTTTTCAGTCTGTTAAATAATTGTAAAAAATTACATAAACAGTAAAGTATTTTAATATTTTTTTTTTTATATTTTTTTATATCTTTCATCAAATTTAAGTAATTTTTAGGTTTTAAATAAAAAATATGAGTAAATTTGAGCAAAAGTATAATAATGGTTCTAATTGTTTTTTTTTTTTTTTTGTATTTTATAAATTTTTTTTTCTTGAAACAGTTTTAAAGCACCTTTTTTGTTCATTAATATTTACTTTAAGTTCCCTGAATTTAGCGCCTTCCCGTAGTCACAAAATTAGTTATTCCGAAAAAATTTGTTAAACCTTTTTTGCTACCTTTCTGAAAATATATGTTTCAACACAATTTGTAAAATGTTTTTATTTTGATTTTTGTCCACGGGACAAAGCACTGTGCGCCAATGCCTCCGCTATGCAAGTTAAGTAGATATTTAAACTAAGTTTAATTAAAATATTAATTTTTATAGTAGAAGGTAGAAGCTTCTCATTCCCTGGACTGTGTTTATGATGTTGCTATAACCATTTTGGGAAAAACTAACTAATTTGGGCGCCTAATCATCAACATTTTTACTTTAATGGCCTGTTTATATAACCCATATCACTAAAAAATTTTGTTGAAATGAGTGCAAAAAATTATTTTTCGTTTTTGTAAGACATGTGTCGGGTTTTTGTGAGTAAAAACGTAAGAACTGACGTTTTTGTATACATTTTCTGGTTTTTTTTAACTCATTTACAAATGTCATTAATGTCAAACACAGACAATCGGTAAAATGTAATCGTGAAGCGAAATGCGTTGATAAAACTATAAGTATAAGAAAATTTCTGCAACATATACGTATGTCGCCAACACCACTCTCAAAAGAATCACTCGATTCGCTAAAATAATATGCCACTGATGGAAACATTATTGTTAATTTAAAAAATGTACTTTCAATTCAGTTTTTGCACTATGTAAATTAATTTTTGTAATATTTTCCAAACACAACATTTTTAAGTAAACAGAAAACAGCTGTTTTTGTTTATATTTAAGGGTTGCAATTTTTGTGTTCAAAAAGTATGATTTTGTATGAAAAACATTTACAAGATGTAAAAATTAATTATAATGGCAACAATAACATTTGACAATAGCAAAAACACAACGTTAAAGAACGTAAGATAGACGAGTACTTTAAAAAACTAATTTTCTTACGTGTCTTTCTTTACATGTCTTGTATAAACAGGACATAAGTTAAATTTTCGTTTTAACTTAAACAATGCATCGTCATCATTTTGATTGACAGCTGTCATATTTTTGACATATTTTTTTTAATATGGTTGCTTTTTTATTTACATTTTTATTTTTATGTGGCTTAAAGTGTGCTTTAACGAATAATAATGATAATAATAATAATAATAATAATAATAATAATAATAATATATCAAAATAATAATATATCAAGATAAAAAGTTTACATTCAAAATAAGCAGCAAATCGAGTAGTGGTAACAAATTTGCAATTAATATGAAAGTTACGAGAACAACAATACAAGAAGGATTTGAAAACTCACTAGATTGCCGATGAAGATTGTTAAAAGGGACAATACCATCAGTATCATTAACTAGTGTAACTTTTTCTTACTCTAACAGCATCTGCCTATGCAAGAGTTCTACCCACGAAGTTGCTGGTAGAATTCAAAAGCAAAAAAGACCTCCGGTCAGAGATTCAGTAAATTTGTATCTTATATTTTTAAACTTTGACGGGAAAAGTATTATTAGTTGTCGCAATGTATGTATTGTATATTTTAATACGAATTTATCGTTTAACAAAAACTGTATTTGGATTAAATACAGAAAAGTAAAATTTTATGTTTTTTGAGTAGCCGATCGATGGTATTGGAAAATTTTTTAAGATATTCAGAAAAGTAGTGATTTTGCAACGAATTTAATATAAAAGTAGGGCATGTGGATCATAAAAGTGGGAGTAAATCTAAATAGGCTTTCGGAGCTAAATTCAGTAACTTTAAAACAAGGAAATAGATACCTAGATTCTAAGTTATAAATATAGAAGCATAGACGATTTATAAATATTTAAACCGGCAAGGTGTAAACGTCTTCATGAACTTTACCTTTGGAAAATCAAAGTAGGTTTTTAAGTCTTTGTTGGAAAAAGTGAAAGTGGCTTTCGAAGTCTCTTCTACTAGAACACCAAGATTAGATTCCGACGATGATTTCAATCAGGCAAAGCAGTTATATAAAAAATGACATATATTACCATTTCTGCTCAACTGGGGGAACTGTCCCAATCCTTTGCGAATAAATCAGTTCATACTTCCACACAATGCACACCAGGACCTACAGGATTTTCAGCCACTATGTTGAGTCGAATTCCAGTCATATGAAGTTGCCACCTTGCACAATGGAAGTTTTTAAGGGCAACTATAAGTCTTGACCGTCTTTTCGTGACATGTTCACTGCAGTTTACATAAATTGTAAGGATTTGTTAGAAGTGAAAAAGTTATTTTATCTGAAGCAATTTATTTGCAATGATGCTTTAGAAATAAATAGATTCACACTTGATTTGTCGGGATGGGCCGAGTACCTGTCAAGCAACAACTCAAAGTCAAACTGTACAAAACTGTTTTGCAACTGCCAAACAACAAGTGTTGTTAGGAATGGCTTAGGAATGGCTGTGCTTAACATTGTAGCTCGTGGTGACGTTTTTTGTGCAAGAGTTCTTATTGATTCGGGCTCTCAGGCAACTGAAGAATTACGGCGGGAATTAAATTTGCTTACTAGAAGTATTAACGCTCAAGTTTCTGGGTTGAATGGTGCATTGGCAGGTTCAGTTCGAAAGCGAAGCTTGTTTGTTTGGGCTCACCTGATGATTCAAGTTTTGATCTTTCGGTCGTGTGGAAAAATTAAACATGGGTAAGGATGGCCATGCCAGAGTTGTGGAGTTAAGAACAGCATGAGGCTCAACTGTTAGACCAGTTATGAAGCTTGTGGTATTTCGAACTTATTAGATTTTTTAATCATTATTTTACAGGACATGGTCAAAGACAAGAAATATGCTGAGGGTCGTAGCACCTCAAACAAAGCGGTATGAGAGTTTGTCTTAAGTATCACTCGCTACGTTTTTGCAAAAACTTTATCCAAGTCGATTATGAGAAGAGAATGTGTCTTGTGTCGATTTATCGATATTGTGCGGCCTGTTTAAGTTATTACCATACCTGGCGTAGTTGTGAGAGTACAAGCAAATGTAAGCGTTGCGGTAATATGCATCACACATTACTATACAAAGAAGGTAGAAGACATAGTTCGTCGTCCCAAACAAAAACTAACCGTTTACATCGTGGGCTTCATTCGTCCAAACGCCAAGAGAATAAAGGACCTAATATGTCTAATACATCAGAAAGGGGACCTCGTTTATCTGATGGTCATGACAGTGAGAGACCAAGTACCTCTCAAGCTGTGGTTTTGAGAACTGTAACGCCCATCGTCATAATAGATCAAGCTAGAGTTGGGAAAAAGGGAGTGTGTTCGAAATGTAGAGGAGTTTCTGGGGCTGCAGTTGGTAGACCCCCATATTAAAGTTGGGCCTCCAATTAGTTTGCCACTGAGTGCAGACGTTTATAGAATAATAAAAAATGGCATTTATGACGAGCCATTTGGCAAACCCTTGGCACAGTTTATCAAATTCGGCTAGATAATTTCAGGACAATGTATATCTTAAGTTGGTATAGAATACAATATAATTTTTTATTTGAAGTTTTAATAACGACAAAGAAATTTACTTATTTTTTTTTTAGTTTTATTATATTCTAATCTTTTTTTTAACATATAAGGTAAGCGGCAAACCTATAACGTCACTTTTTTTTTTTTTTTTTCTGTGTACAAAAAGTTCAATTAGTATCATTTAAATGTGCACTTTCCAATGAGTCAAAATTATAAGGTCAGTCCACTTTTTTCCACTAAAATCACATTTAAAGCTGGGCTGGATGAATTTCTAGGAAAACTTCTGGAATTAAAATAATTCACTTCCTAAACAATTCTGTAAATCAATAAATAAAAATGGTCAAGGCATAGATTGCCAAAAATGTGATTTTGGTGGAAAAAAGTGGACTGACCTTTGAGAATATTTCTTTTGCCGAATTGCCGATTTTTTGCAATTTTCGAAATATGTCAATTTTAGAATTATTTATTTTGTGAATCAATTAAAAAAAATAGTTCAATAAATTGACTGAAATTATACCCTTCACCAAAGGTCTAAAGGTTATATATAAGTTTGTCATTTCATTTGTAATTTCTACAATATTCATGTAAGACCCCAAAAATTATGTATATATATATATTCTGGATCCTTATTGATAAGGAAGTCGATATAACGATGTCCGTCTGTCTGCTGAAGTCAATTTTTAGAAAGCCCCAGATATCGGACATATATGTTTTATACATCAATTTACAGGGAATTTCTCTTAGATGAGCAAAATGAACCAAAGATATATAAATAGCCTAAGATATCTTCAAAATGTTTTAGTTTTCAACACTTCTAAGTCCCTATATAATCTATTGACTTCTTTGTTCTTGCACAGAAAGTTCGAAATATTTTATTGGGATTTTTTTACTGAAGAAGTTAACAAAATCGTTCCATCAGTATCCGAGATATCGGTAAAAATGCACTGTTGGACTTTTTTTTATTTTTATTTTATTCTATTGCAACCTTTTTTGCCCTTTTTAATAATAGTCTTGTGCTTTTTTTAAGTGATTACATTACCAAGTTGCTAGCTACCAAACTTGATTTTTTATTTGTTGATCCTACATAATTTTCTAATAACCTCCCATTGGAACGCAATTGGCGAAACAAATTATTCAGATATTTTTATTTTTACTTTTTATAAATTTTGTATGCATTTATTAATTTAAATATATTTATTTATTTTACAAAAAAAAAAAAAAAAGACGCTTATTGTTTTATGGGTACCATGAAATAACTTTCAAATGAAATAAACCCCAACAAAAAGATGAAATAATTTCCAAAATTTCATTATGAAATAATACCCAGAGGTTTGGAACTTACTTAATTTTTTTCATAATGAAATAACTTCTAACAAATTTTTGTTGGGAATTATTTCATGACCTCTTACAATTGGGAGTTAATTCATTTCGTTTGGGACTTTGTCATTTTTATTAGGTCCGGCCACAAGGATTTCTTGTCTGTGGCATTTAAGAACCGTTAACATCTCTAACGAAAATACCTCCGTTCAAGGATTTTCTCCTCTGTGGTACTTTAAACACCGGTCTTAGGAAAATACAGAAAAACCATATATGCAGAAAAACTCCACTTAGCGAAGCCGATGTTTTAAATACTACAGAGAAGAAACTCTTTTCGTTCGGTGGAAGACCGACTATTTAGAACAACTTTTAACTTTAAAACACCAGTTTCGTTAAATACAGCTTCTAATAACACTGAAATTACAATAATTATTTTATTTGATAATTTTAAATTGGGACTTATTTCATTTATTTTGGGAGTTGTTTCATTAAATTTGGTGATTATCTTTGTATTATGCTAAAACTCCCAAATGTTGGGAATTATTTCATTCATCCTTTTGGAAGGTATATATTTTTTTTGATTTGGGAGTTTCTTCATTTTCAATGGGAGATATTTTATTGGGACTTATTTCATTTGGAGTTATTTCATGGTACCGTTTTATGCGTATTTAAATACATATAAATAATCATATACTTAATTCTAATATGAAATATATATTTTTATACAATAAATATTATATAAGTTTTTAGTATTTCGTATTTGTTTTATTTTTGATAATAGTAAATATAATTGTTTATACGTATATTAAAGCGCCTTACGAAAAAAAATTTTCAAATGTACCCCTCTAGAAATGAAGGTTAGTATGTTCTTATATGATTCCCAAAATAGTATTTCTGAGTGTTTCAATTTACGTGAGCTGGACAATTTTTAAAACACCTCTGAAAATTCTTTCAATAGCATTATAAAAATCTTCGTTATAAGAAAACTAACTTCAAAATATATGAATATAGAGACATATTAACGCTTGGAATATGCATTTGAATAATTCTTTCATTTCATAATTCATCTCCTCATTAGCGAAATATCAAGATTTTATTGACATTTTTTGACATATTTTCATATTTAAACATGTAATTGCAAATATTTCGGAAAATTTTCAACATATAATGGATTTTAAGGTAACATTGGGAAGGTCTATTCTGATACCATTGAAAATTACAGAAAATTAACCCTCTAAAGCAATAGGGTAAATTTTATACATTAGGTTCCCAAAAGGTTAAATCAGCAGTTTTTGCAAATAAGTGGTATGGAAGTATTTATTATACTTAAATATCAATGAATTTATGAAAAATGTAATATTTTTTTTTTAACCGCTGTCATAATCGAATAAAAGAAAGTCTTTGAAGTTTTTACACGAATTTGTGGCTTTTTGACAAGTTGATGCTTCTTGTGACATTTATTTTCTTAAACAACCATTTATTTGCCATAAGAATTAACTTATCCTATTAGAGACTTTTACTTTTATTATTAAAGGGTTAAATGAATAAGACCATTCTAATTATGCTCTAAAATCTAAATTACGATGTAAAATGTCAGAAATAGTGTAAGTAAATCGCAGAAAATTTTAGTAAAATCTTCATTTCATGAGAATGAAAACCAATTTTAAAGACTTTTTGCTGATTACGTATTAGTCGACATGTGTCTATTGCATACTGCATTTTTTTCTTTTTTTTTTTTGACGAAAAAATTAAAAGTTGTGTACAAAGTTTATCGAAAACCATATTTTAAAAATCGTCCAGCTCACGTGAACGAAATAATTGAACTAAAATATTATGGTGATCAGTTTATAACATATCAATCTTTAATTTTAGGATGGTACATTTGCAACATTTTTTGACTTCATACAAATCGATGCACTTTAATAATATATGCATATAATCAAAACTACATATTGTATTAGTTGAATAAAATAATGCAATATTATATATACGTAGTTTTTCCTATCGGGGTATAGTAGGCCGATCGCAAAAATTTAATAATAAGTAATATATCTGTATATTCTAACCTACTGGATCGAACTAAAATGAGTTGTAGAGAAGGACCTAAGCTTTCTGAAAAACCATCTCGTAGTTACCCTGTAATAATAATCTACAGGGTGTCAAAGTTTACCACTTCGAGTATAAAAGTTTCATAAAATCGTAACTTCTACAAATCAGGTCCGATTTCAAAGATTTAAGAAATCTTTGTAAAGAACTTGGTAAGATAAAGAAAAACTATGCTTATTGACCTATTAAAAAATTCACTTTCTTTCCAGCAAAAATTTTTTGAATTTGGATATTGAGTAGTACATATTTCACCCGCTACTTAATAAGTAGTAGTTATTTCAAATTCCATTACTTTCGAAAGCCAAATAAGTACTTGCTGGTATAACCACTTATTTCTATCATCACTTTAAGTTATAAAATCACTACATACATACAGAAAAACAACAAAATATAAACAAATTTTAAGTGCAGGAACATTTTCACACTAAAAACTGTAATTCAGACTAATACTGGAACAGAACTGTTAAAGGTCAATTTTATTTGTTTATTAGTTTGTGACGTAATCATACCTAAACTGCTAGAAATATTTTATTGAAACTTTTAATACAGAAAAAATGTGTTAACTTAAACCAAAACTTTCGAAAGACTTAATTATTTAATTGTTAAAAACCTAATGAAATTTTATGTTTTAATTATTAATTATATAAAGTATTAATTCCTAAAAAATTACAATTAAGCAATCTTAATTAAATATTTTATGTTTCAACATATGGTGTTACCCCGTTGATATTACCAATAGCGATTTAGCATTAACTAAAAGAAGTGATTTATAGACTACTTATGGAATACATTTTTAAATTGGATCCGCATTACACTAGTGTTCCATACAAACAAGCAGAGTATTTTTTTTTCTTTACTAAATCGGGCCTGACGATAGACTGTGATGCCCCGGTGTCTACAGTAAAAACGTGCTTCTGACCGTTGATGTATCCAGAAACAGTAAGATAGCTATTTTCTGTTGCATTATGGATATGGAGATTGTGGGGGCCTCAGATGCGGGAGCTAGCTCTTGCCTCATAGTGCTAGCTCGTTTCAGTTTAAAGGTGATTCTTGTGATGATTGACTGCTGGTTGTTTCTTTGAGGCGAAACAGATCTGGTTCGTTTTCTTGGTGCTTTGCAGTTTACTCTGACTTTAATTTGCTTCTCATTAAACTCCTCCAAAACCTTTTTTAATTCGTCGACTATATTTCTCTTATTATCAGCAACAACTTTGACGTGCGATGGTTTCGATGTGGCACAAACCGCGTGTTTTATTTCAGGATCGCGAATGCCATTAACAAATGCCTCTATCTTGAAATGGTCCAAAAACGGGTTGTTTTCTCCTGGATAAGTAAGCTACAGCAAACGCTCGATTTCTCACGCAAAACCTTGTAGTATTTCATTGGGCTTCTGCACTCTATCACGCAATTCCATTCGGTATAAGTCCCTTATACTTACGTTGTAGCGCCTCCATTATGTCATCATAACTATTTCTGTTACACGCTGGCACATTTTTAAGAACTACTGCTGCATTTCCTTTTAAGTCCAATATCAACTCTATAGCTTTTTCTTCTTCGTTCCATATGTTTCTAATGGCAACTGTGTCAAACTGGAACTTGAACACATTAAATGGTGTGGTGCCATTAAGACCAGGGGCCTTTATTCTACTAGAGGATTCTGGAATAATTCGCACCTGTCCATCTTGGCATTTAATATTATTTATCTTTATTTCTAGATCATGCAGTTTTTTATTAACTTTATCAACGACTTTGGCTTGTATATCTAGGCAGCTCTCCAAGTCGGACACCTTTGTCTCAATGCCATCCACCTGTGTTGCTCCACTTTTAGCTGCTTTTTATAACTTCTGAAATTTTCTGAAGTTTCTCGTCTGTCGCTCTGGAAGTTTCTTGAAATTTCATTCCCATTATTTTATTTTCTTCTTTAACTTCAGCAAGAAGTTTCTCGTTATTGACTCTAGAAGTTTCTTGAACTTATGCAAAAAGTTTCTTGTTATTTACTTTAGAAGTTTATTGAACTTCGGCAAGAAGTTTCTCGTTATTTACTGTAGAACTTTCTTGAACTTCGCAAGAAGTTTCTCATTATTTGCTTTAGAAGTTTCCTGAAGTTCAGCAAAAAGTTTCCCGTTATTTGCTTTAGAAGTTTCTTGAACTTCCTCTTTAACTAATTTAAATTGCTCCATCATATCAGCAAACATTGTGGATAAATCCATGGTGCTTGTTGTTGCCCATAGACACTTCCATTTCTTCTTTATACTCGAATTCGTAAGCTCCGATGGTAATATCACGCCGCTTGAGTTCATATATCAGAATCTTTTGTAATTCTGCTTTATTGCCAGCTGTAGGTAACTCCAACTTATTCAATTCTCTCTTGAGTTGCTCTATTTGCTTATTATTCATGACTGCTTGTTATTTTGCAATCCCACTTCTGACACCAATTATTACGTTTTTACCTTTTAAAAACTGTGCTTTATTTCCTTTTAAATAAACCGGTACTTTGATTGCAAATAAAAGCAGTTTAGTAGTTTAAAAGTTGAAACGACTCTTTATTTTATTTAAAATGTACAACAACAACAGTTTAAATAGTCACTTGTGTTCTAATACACACACACACTTAAATAACACACTTTATACAGCACACTTTAATAAGGTACAGGAATATACAGCCAAGGCAGTTAATTTGTCTTTACTTAACGATGCTTCCAATTAGACTGACTCAATGATGTTTTCACGGACAATTTATATACACTGCATTACCTTCTAGATGCTTCTCGAAAGCGCTATTGCTACAATGTTCTTAACATTTAGTGTTGCCACACTTACAAACAATGGTGAAAGCTTTTCATTCAATATTGTATGTTTACAGCTATGTTAATAATTTCTACAGATATGTTAACTGATATTAACATAAACAGAAAGGTTGAGAAGCATTATTTAATTCTAATCCAGCCGTAAAAACCATTATATTTGAATTCAAGTACAATTTCGTAACAATATATTTATATATTTTATTGTTTAAGCGTAAAAGTAATTCCTTTTAAAATATTGTTTCTAATATTATTATTACTTAGTAAAGAAGACAAAAATAGGTGAAATACAAGAAACTTAAAATAATAAACACTGTTAATTTTCGAATAACGATTTTATTTTGTTTTGATCGTTATTATACCCCACACCACCATAGGTGGTTTGGGTATTATGCGTTTGTGCTAATGTTTGTAACGGGCAGAAAAAATGATCCAATACCCACCTTAAAGTATACCAGTCGACTCAGAATCACTTTTTGAGTCGATCTAACGATGTCCGTCCGTCTCGCTGGACGGTTGGCTGTCCATGTAAACCTTGTGCATGAAGTACAGGTCGCAATTTTGAAGATAATTCAATGAAATTTGGCACGTGGGACTTTCATGACACCAGAACGAATACTATTGAAATTGGTTATTATCGGTACATTATTTCACCTAGCCCCCATACAAATGTTCTCCCGGAATAGGGGTTTAACGATCATAAATGCCTTAAATATAGCATTATTTTAATGAAATTCGGTGTAAGTTTTGTATAAGTTTCAATCTTTGTGCCAAATTCCATGAACATCGGTCCATAATTGACCATAGCTCCCATATAAAACCCTCTTCCGAAAATCACTTTAACATGCATAAATCACATACACATTTTAGTATCAGGTTTATATTCGACACAAATAGGTTTTATATAAGTAGAAATCATAGTGACAAATTTTATGAGGATCGCTCCATAATTTACCATAGCTTCCATATAAGCCCATTTTCGGGAATCACCTAAAGTGCATAAATTCATATAAATGTTAGTATTCACGTAATATTCTGTATTCGTATATTTTATTTTACACTTTGTTAAAGTATTCGTGCACAAATATCCACATGTCTAATATAAGACCGCTCCACGAATTTTGATGGACATGCACAATGGTGTGGGGTGTTATATGATCGGGCTTGACCGACTATATCTTTCTTACTTGTTTTTTATGTACATTTATGTATACTTTTTTAGTTTTTCCTTGTATATTATAAAAGTGTGCTGTATAAAGTGTGTAATTTAAGTTTTAAATATTTAAATATTTATCTAAGATAAAAAGTTCATCTGTAATGATTAAACATGACGATCTAAAGAAGAATGAATATATAGAAGACTGGAGTAGGAGGGTTACAGCGACTATTCTTTGCAAAACACAAATAAAAAATGGAAACAAATCCTAATCTCGCTTAAAGTAGGTTTCATCTCTGCTTTAAAATATTTAAAATGCCATTTTTTATATTTAAGCTAACAATCGTTCTTGCATATAAAGCTGTGTTAAGTTTTTTTACATAAGTGTAATTACGTATGGAGTGGCAACAGTGGAAATAGCGCTAACAATCCATCTGCACGTAACAGAATATGTAAGAATTTTACTGTTAGATAGTGTCAAATTCGCTTTCTAACGTAGTGTCTATATTAGAAAAATTTTTATCAAGAAAAAACGTCAAAATCAGTGCGAATCTATACAAGGTAATGTCAGTTAAATAGCTGATTTTTATTTTTGGTTGTTACAGCTGGCTGTACGAATAATCGCAAAAGGGAAAATCGTCCAAAATCCAAAAATGTACAAAGACCCAGTTTTTTGGGTCTTTGTGTGCTTGCGAACAAAAACCAAAAAAATTTGCAAAATCACCTAATATTTTGTGAATAATCAGCCAAATAGCAAAATAAACAATTGTCCAACAGTTTGGGTTATTTTTCATAATGTCAAGTGACCCATAACTGTTATGTATATTCACCCGATACTAATTATACTGTTGTACAAATTTTTTTCAACCTAATTTTTTTAATGGTTTGTCATTTCTTCTGTAATTCAGCTATATATTCTACAAAAGCTGTTGATTCTACATAATAACGTTTCTTTTTCAGCGAACAATATTTCTCTTAATAGACGGCCTTCGGCCGGGCGCTAGAGTTTTTAACTTTGTGGTATATCGAAATTTTCTATTTTATTTTTCTGTTTTTATTAAAATAATTATGTAAAAAGAAAATTTTATTAGCGAAGCCGCTTTTGGACATACCACAGAATTAAATATCTTTGTGTCCTTTGTGGCTATTAAGGAAGAAATAATATTTTCATATAAAAGTATTCAGTATATATGCTTTTCCTAAAATAATTGGTACAGATCAATTCTTTTAAAGATTAGCTGTCTAGAAAATTTGAGATAAGATAAGCTTCCACACACTAGATGACAAAGTCCCTGTAAAGGACTTATATTTAAAAAGAAAACTGTTTTACAAACGATCAGTTTTTATAAAAGTAAACATTAAACGAAATCAAGTATTATTCTTTATTTTTATCAAATAATTAAAAAAAACTAAATAATTACACCCGAAATGAATTTGTCTTTTTTTGCGATTGCTCATTTGTGTTTTGAGCAATTTGAGTCACAGCTGTCAATGCAAATATATAAAAAAATATTAATGAATTCGCCTTATTGTTTTTGTGCAACCGTTGCCACCTTTCATAAATTCAGAGTAATTCTGACGTTATTATTGATAAAAAATTGTCTAATATAGACAATACGTAAGAGAATTATCTTTCATGTAGATCAAAATATTAGTATTATAACAAGTATTATGAGAGTGTTGTGATGAGATTTCTCTACACAACTATCTTATAAGATGAACTGTCAAAAAAATACACATATATGAAAGTTTGTTTGTGTGTGTGCATATATGTACTTTAGAAATTACTTAAAAACAATGTTTTTGTAAAATTGTTTTGTTGTAATGGTTATTTTACATAAAAAAAAATATCCGTAAAAAAAATTGGGCTAAAAATTGCGAATTTCTTATATAAAAAATACATGTTTACTCTGTGACTGATTGAAAATAATGATATCTTATAAGATTTATTAGAATACGTGTACTCCCTATTTTAGATTTAATATAATATAAACAAAATGATTGGTTAATATCAGGTGTGGTCTTGGGGTAAACCACAGTGTAATAAGAAAGTGACCTCGTAAGCCCAGCTGATTTACAAATTTCTTCATGTACGCATTTCTATGTAAATTTTTTTATCACGTTTATTTACTCTTCTTTATTTACTTATTTTTTCTCCACAGCATTTAAAAATTTTGTGCGGTGGTGTTACATTAACAAAATACAAGCGTTTGCAAAGCAGCACTACAAACTGTCGAACAATTTTCTATTTAATCCACCTACGCCATTTTCTTCGCCTCACATCAGCTTATAATAGCCGCCGAAATTTTAAACTTTCTGCTGTAGCTGGACAAATGCAAACAATTCAATAACTCGTCAAAGTGGAACGCATCGAATATAAGAAAATCTAAATTGTGAAGTAAGATAAATTGGAGTGACAGTCATCAAATTCGGGTGTTTATGATTAAGAGTGGTATTGTTTTGTTCTCTAAAAGATTGTAATGAAAAGAAAAATTTGCATGTGTATTAAATGTATATGTACATATGTTTTAAATTAAATATAAATATAGTAATTTATAAACAAAATAAAAATGTAGCATTTAAAAATTTTTACTTTCCTTTTTGATTTGGATTTATCTAGGTCATCAGTGTATAGAAAGATTTTATACAAAACGAAGATATATATCAATATATATATATATATATATATATATATATATATATATATATATATATATATATATGTTTTTAAGAATCCTAAGTATTAGATTTTGTACCTACCATTTCTATATACAAAATCGATGGTTGGCAAAGGTGTTTGTCCAAGGAATCTTTGGGTGTTGAAATTGTTAGTTCCAAATCATCGGAAATAAATATTATGTTGCCCGAGGACAGTGGAGATTATGTATGTTAAAAAAATTAATTGCATTAAATATTTGTATTGTATTTTATTGTAATTAGTGTTAGTACAAACTTAGATATAATTCTTTTTGCTGTACATTTATTTGATTTAATAACACATCGTTGAATTAAATTTTTTACTTAATGGTAATTTATTTGTGTTATTAATTCAAATGAATTTTTTTTTCTATTTTCTCTATTCTAATGATAGCTATTTTATATAAGATTTTGAATTTTTTGTTTAGATTGTATGATTTTTTTTTTTCTTTTGGTAATTATTCATACATCATTCACTCATCTGGTTCCAAGCCATTTTCAATGAGTTTTTATATATTTATGAGTAATGATAATTTGGGTCCCATTATAAGTAGTAGTGACTATCTTAAGGGTCTTTTTTGCAATCTATTAGATCAGCTTAAAGTATCGCACATTAATTGTCAAAGCATTCGGCCTTCTTTGAGCAATTGTAAATTTGATGAACTGAAGAATATTATTGATGGAGCGTTTAACTTAGTTGGTATTTCTGAGACATGGCTTACACCACATATAAGTTCTAGGTCTCTTGGCATCTCAGGATACAAACTTATTAGGAATGACCGTTTATTTGCAAGAGGTGGAGGAGTTGCTATTTTCATTTCTGATTTTATTAAGTTTAAGATTATCACAAAAGTATCCCTCCCTGGTTGTGAGTCGATCTTTATTGAGCTTCAACTTGGTGATAGTAAAATTTTATTTGGAGTTGTGTACTTGCCTCCATGACTTGGAGTTGTTCGAATTATCTCATTTTGAATTATTTTCTAAATATAAAGATATTGTTATAGCATAAGACTTCAATTGTAACATGTTTGATATTACAAAAGTAAGCAGGATGCGCTCTTCTATGTGTGTGAGGTGCAATTTGTTTGTCTCGCATAATTGCAAACCCACTTATCTTGATGTGTCTCACGGTTCTGTTTCTTTACTGGATATTTGGTTAGTAAGTGATCCCTCATGATATATTCTGGTCAAGTACAGTGTCTTGCAATTTCTCACCATGCGCTCATTTTGGCAGCTTTTCAAATTGTTGTAAGATGTTCATATAAATATTTTGAGTATAGGGATTTCAGCAGAACTAATTGGGAAGGAATTTTTTCTTCAATATCTACTTTTGACTCTGATTATTTTTATGGTTCTGGTGATGTTGAAATTCAGAGCTCACTTATTAATTCATTAATTCTCTCACTTTATGAATATGTTCCAGTAGTTAAGCGCAGAATTAGGATTGACGACTCTTCTTGGATGAAATCAAATGAGATTGTATTAGCTATGTCTCTGAGGGATTTGGCGTATTCTGTTTTTCGATCAAGTGGTTCATCTGAAAGCTGGCGTATTTATTGCAGGTACAGGTATAGGACAAAAAAATGTAATTCGTAGAGTTAGGAAGAGATTTTATTCGAAATTATTTTCTTGTGTATCACATTAATTTCATTTTGATATCGTCCACTTTCCCTTCGATATGGAAAACTGCTCGCGTGGTTCCAATTCCAAAGTCAAAAGTTATCCATGGCTTTCAGGATTTGAGACCAATATCTATTCTTCCATCTTTATCGAAGGTCCTTGAACATATAATGAAGGATCAGATGCTTACTTTTGTTCAAAACCGTATCTCTTCTTCCCAGTACGCATTTCGACGTGGTCATTGTACCTCTTCATTATTGCTTAATTTAACTGATGACGTTCGTAATAGTTTGAATAATGGAAATCTTGCTGTCATGCTTTCTTTAGATTTGACGAAGGCGTTTAATTCTGTAGATTTCTCCATCTTAATTGGCAAGTTAAGGGACTTGTTTTCATTCTCCAAATCTGCATTTAGGCTTATTTTCTCTTATTTATGTGATAGGTTTCAATTTGTGGATATTGGTGGTATATATTCTAATATTCTACCTCTTAAATTGAGTGTTACTCAGGGTTCGGTATTGGGCCCACTTATCGTTAGGATTGCACGTTGTTGGAATTTATTGCCACTTGAGCTTCGTTTATTTTCTCAATCGAATAATGCATTTCGTTTAAATTTTTATTATTATGGTAAGTGGTTCGAAATTGTGTGACTTTATTTTTGATGTTTATACTACTTACAGTACTATGTAACTTTATGCTGTTTTATTGGTATATTATATATTCTGGCTGGGGAGCCATTTGAGTTGGAGTATTGAATATGAGTGTATTTAATTTTTATAGTTTTTATTTAATATTTAATATATCCTTATTCAGGAATAAATCTTTGTAATATATATTTATTGGCCTAAGAGGGCTTTTTATATTACTGTGAATTGAAATAAATAAATAAATAATTGCCTTTTTATTCTATTCTGTTTGAAGACTTAGTTACCTGTGCTCGAATTGTTTGTGTTGATGATCTTAACTAATTATTGTTGGCGGCATCCGCCTGCTTTAAATCAGCATATCCTTTTTAAATTAAAATAATGAGATAAAATCCATTAAATATACAACAACCCCCCAAATTATGAATGTCAATCAATCGAAACAGAAACATTTACTATTTCTTACTACAATGATCATTAACAATTCACAAAAAAAAAAAAAAACATAAACAATTGATAAAAAAAACTGTTGTATAATAAAATCACTTAAAAATGTGTATCTTAAAATAATATATATAAAGCAAATTTGTTCTACAAAATAAATTATAAAATGAAAATAAAATATTTGCATTAAGAATTGTTTAATATTTGTTATTGTGTAAATTATGTTTTGATTAAAAAAATTCCATTCGTTTTCCTTTTATTTACTATTGTACCTTGAATTATTTTTATGCCTTTCACCACAGTTGTAAAGGTTATACATAAATTTGTCATTCTGTTTGTAATTTCCACAATTTTCGTTGGAAAGCAAAAAAGTTTATATTTTCCGGGTGTCCGTCTGTCTGTCCGTCCGTAGGTTGAAATGGAGTTTATGAAGCCCACCATTAACTCTCATATATAATATATATATATATATATATATATTATATATATATGACAGTGGGCTTCATAAACTCCATTTCAACCTATGGACGGACACACAGACGGACACCGTCCAATCGACATCACTTCTTAACGTATATATATATATATCAAACGATCGAAAATCCTTTCGAGCATTCTGTTATTGAAATTCAGCAAGATCGGTTCATAAATGGCGGAGATATGTATAAAAAAACGGTTTTCTAAATTTTTAAAATGGTTTAAATGGCGTTTGTGAATCCTCCTGATAACACAGATATATAAAATATATATCAAAGGTTCAGAAAATTTTCGCAGAACTTTTCTATTTTCTGCAGCCCCTATATAAGTTAGAGACTTCGTTTGTGCAAAATAAAGTCGGATATCGGCCAAAACGTATTTTTGACCGATATCATAGTCCTTGAACAAATATGAAATCTAGTGGCATTCATTTCAAACGTTTCGTCAAAATTTACACTATTTTATCTTTCTTATTTCTTTCTAGTACTTGAACTGAGACTATAAAATAAGACGTGATTTGTGTATGAAGACTATAGAATCAACAACATTTATTTGTGTTGTTATTCATCTTTTATAAAGGGCAATTACTTTATCTTGAGCACTCCAGTCCATTTTTTTAAAGCGGCTGTAAAAGTCAGTCGCGCGAGTTTTAATTATTATAAATCTGTCACTTCATATGCAATTTTTTTATGTAAAATTAATATAATAAATAAAAATTAAATAATTGTCATTCCAGGAAACATTTATAAAAATGAGTAATTTCTTTAAGAGAAGTAAAACAGATTTTTTTTTTCATATTTGGTAGAAATATGGGGAATTCTGTTTTTAAGTTTGCCTTTATGAAACCGACCTTCACTCTCATTTATATATATATATATATATATATATATATATATATATAATTTTTTTAATTTAATTTTTTTAAATAATTTTTGATTCAATTATATCAACAACAATTCAATACATGAAACGGTTCCATTTGATATCGGCAAGCACTAAAATTTTAAAAAATTAAAAAAAGTGTTGGAAAATACACAAGTTTTTCTTCCTTTTGATTGATTAATATTGGATTTTAGCATATGTGTCCAATTCTTCTAATGTAAAGGCCCAACTACATAGAAGACTTTCGTTTCAATTGCAACTGACAGTTACGCAATGCATAAATTATACTAATTCAGCATTATTTAATTATTAAAGTTTTATATAGTAAAACATCAAAATATAAAAATGAAATTATCTTCTTAGTTGATATTGAATATTAAAAAAAAGAGAAAAACAACTGTAAAAATTTATTTTCGTAGTTCGGTACTTCAAAGTTAAAAATTTTTCATCTTTGAAGTATATCACGCTGATTTGCATGTATTTTACAGCAGCTGTCAGTTACAGATGAAGCAAAAGTATTCCATGTGGTTGGGCCTTAAACTATAAACACTTGCAAAAATAGTTTTTTGATTAAAAAAAAATTGCGACGTTTTGTGTATTGTAGATTACAAGATGGAGGTTTATTGCCTTTGTAATTATGTGTCGTTTGAGATACATCTCGTTAATGTGCCCTCAATAGCAGCGCAAGTCCCAAACTTGGGAAGACAAAATGAGAATGGTTCTTTTTCACGAAGCACACTCACAGCGTAATTTCAATGAAACTAAAGTATCGCGTGATCAAAAAATGTTTCCATATTACATTTTAAAATCGTTGTGGCGCGATAAAATATTAATTTGCAAAAATGTCATTACTCCTTAAAAACGATCTACAAATTTTGCGTGCTATGTATTTGTATTTTTTACATTTTATGTAAAATTATAATTGTAATAGGCACATTTATTCTGTTTTAGTTAAACAGAAATGGGTTTCAATAAAAATTGCATAAAAAGCATTCATGACCTGACATCGCGGTGTTTATAATTGAGGCGCTAATTGAAATCTGCCAAACTGTAGCTGTTATTATAGCTTATATTGTAATCAAGTGGCACTCAAAAATAATTACGCGTTTGAATTTATTGCAACTTTTAACATCAATCTTTGTAACTCTTTGCTTATTAACATCATTTGAAGTTTTTTTTTTTTTTTTTTTTTTTTGTCGTAAGATACGCAAAATGCATCAGCGAATTAAATACAATACAAAAAACAACAAAAATCTATGTACACTTTGCTTTTTACGCGATATTCTAAAGTGAGCTTTAATCAAATATATATATGATCGCGATTATTTTCACTAATATAAAACTTATCAAACCTTCTTTATTTTGTATTTTGTATACATTTGAGTAGGTTACATATGTATGTTCATTTATTTTTGACATCGGACTTAAAATGTAATTTTTACAAATTATATAAAAACGGTCATTTGTTTTCCAAAAACATAAATTTAAATTTTTTATTGTCAAATATTAAAAAGGCGAAAAAATCTTTTCGTACTTTGTTGATAAAATGAAATATTGAAAAATCATTATCTTCAGTGTCATCAATTATATTTGAAAATATAATTTTGGAAATTTTTTATAACTTTTTATCTTGAACTTCCATAACACTGACACCGTTCGGTAAAAGTCATTCACTCGAACAGATTTGTATTTAATTAAAGTCAGTTAATATTGGTACAAAATAGCGTTTATGTTTAAGAAATGTTGATGATTTAAAAAAAAAAAATCAATTTTTTTTTGAACCCCAAAAGTAAACGAATTTGAAGAAATTCCCATTTAACTACTAAATTTTATGCAAAACAATAGAACTTTTGGTTCCAAACTATTTCGAACAGATTGAATTATAAAAGTACACAGATTGAATTATAAAAATTATCGAGCTAAAAACCTTAATACTTGATTCAAACGCACCAAAAAATTTTTGACTGAATACTACACTCGACGGGTTATCCAATCGAGATCTAACTTAGCCTATAACCACCTAAGCCGTTTAGATGCCATTAATACATAAACAATTAAACAAACTTGTATATCATATGTATTATGGGCCGATTGCCATACAATTTTGTACAATGGTTTCTAATTATATAAACCCCGGTCTTAACACCGGTATTTATAAGGGATTTATGTCCTTTTAAATGGTTTTTGGAATTTGCTTTATATGGGAACTATACACATTGATTTCCATTGATGCATATTTCGGGACGGTCCTAGAATTCTGTGGAAATATGATCATAGTTTAGGGACTTATTAGCTTGAAATCTTTATTCTGGCATGACAACAAACAAATTTTATCAAATTATATTAAAAAATTACAAGGATTACATGAATGTTCATCACATGGCAAGGACTTCAAATCGTACGCAAGGGCATTAGTTTTGATAGAGTAGTTCATTACTTTTTACAAAATACTTATACATAAATTACGAAACGCGTCCAGTATTCTTTGAAAACTTCTAAAAGCAGGTACCAAAAAGATTATCTGCAGCACAGATAATCGTCGATGCAGACCTTAATATAAAACAAATAAATATAACATATTTACCAATAAATACAATTTACTATCCAATAAATACTTTCAATTTATTTTTCATTAATTTATTGTAATTTACAGCACACAAATTGTACTTTTTTAATTTACTTAAATTGGTAGAATAATTTTAGTTCTTCTTCTTTAAAAAAATAAACGTCAAAAAAATGACAATTAAAATGACGTTTGATATAAAAACAAATTTATCTTCGATTGAGCTCTAACAGTTAATTATATCTTAACGCTGCAATAATATAAATAAATATGGTCCACACGTGATAAATTCTTATCATGATAAGGATTTGACGTTTATTATAAAAGATTTTTCTCTCGTGTAGACCCTACGTAATGATGACTACCGGTGATGTAGACGGGTAGTAACTCCACCTCTACACGAAGACATTTTTATTTTTAGAAATAATGTCGGCAGAATACGGTAAAACCATATTATTTCCAACTTTGTGGGATGCTTAAGGTGGAACACAAGAACTAGCATTCCAGAAGGTCAAGGATCTGTTATGTACGGCACCAATTTTGTCATATCTTATACCTGGCGAAACGTTTATGGAAGATAACGATACGAGCGGATACGGAATAGGCGGTGTACTTTCACAAGTGGTCGATGGCACTGAAAAAGTCATTAGATACTTCACCCGAACGCTTTCGAGGGGTGAAAGAAACTACTGCGTAACGTGACGAGAACTTTTGGCAGTATTAGAGTGTGTAAAGCATTACCACAAGTAATTGTATGGTCAACACTTCCGACTGAGAACCGATCATTCTACCCTCAGTTGGTTGCTGCAATTTAAACAACCTGAAGGACAACTGGCTCGTTGGATAGAGCGGCTTCAGAGCTATGATTTTAACATCGAGCACAAAAGCCGAGGAAAAGGAATGTGTCATCGATGTTTGACTAATGCATATATAGTCTAGTGAAGATTGGTCTGTAGCGCAAAGAAATGATCCCATACTGGAAAAAATAATATCGGCACAAGAAGAATGTAGAAGTCCAGCCCGCATTGAAATATCCGCCGAAAGCCCACTGATGAAATCATATTGGGCCCTATGGAATAGTCTACAGTTGTTAAATGGCTGCTTATACCGCATATGGGAAAGTGCTGTCGGCAAAACACTGACAACTCTAATTGTAGTACCATCCTCTAATGACGGTCCCAGTGGTGGTCATCTTGGTGTGACAAAAACCTTAGAAAAGATAAAACAAAGTTTTTATTGGGTGGGTTGTCAGCAAGCAGTAGCCGATTGGGTAGCCAATTGTCCACAATGCATAGTAGCGAAGGGTCCAGTAAGAAGAAGTCGTGGACAACTTCAGCAGTATAACACAGGTGCGCCATTCGAGCGGACTGCAATGGATGTAGCAGGCCCTTTTCCTGTCAATGATGCCGGAAACCGTTACGTTCTAGTGGTTACGGATTATTTCACCAAATGGCCAGACCATACCCGATCAGGAAGCTAAAACGGTTATAAGCGTATTTGTGAACAACAGGGTGTGCCGCTATGGTATTCCACTGGAGTTGCATTCTGAACAGGGTAGAAATTTTTAATCTGCCATATTCAAGAAAATGTGTGATTTATACGGAATAAGAAAAACATAACAACGCCACTGCATCCTCAATCTGATGGCATGGTCGAAACATTCAATCGCACTGTGGAGGAATATTTAAGAAAAGTGGTCAGTGCACATGAGAAGGACTGAGATGAGCATATACCGAAATTTCTATTGGTATACAGGTCAGCCCTCATCAAGAAATAATGAAAACACTTCCGAAGAGCAAGATGACCTAAACGAACTTCATGAATTCGTACTCAGACGAATAAAAATGACCAGCGACAAAATGAAAGCCAGATACGATCGAGCAGCAAACTCTGAAGGATTTAAGGAAGGCCAGCTTGTACTGTTGTATAACCCACAACGTAAGAAAGGACTGTCTAACAGACTACAAACCCATTGGGATGGAACATACAAGGTGATTAAGAAATTAAACGACGTGGTGCACAGACTAAAAAAACGACTAGCTGCCTATGGGAGAAGTGATTCTGTGGCTATTCAGGACGAACGGGCTTAAGCAGGGGGCAGTGTTAAGAAATTGTACTTGAATACAAAAATAACGGTTTTAACGGTTGGTTTAAAATTAAATAATGCTTCTCAACCTTTCTGTTTATGTTAACATATCTGTAGAAATTATTAACATAGCTGTAAACATACAACATTGAATGAAAAGTTTTCACCATTATTTGTAAGTATGGCAACACTAAATGTTGAAGCTGTTGACATTAACATCAAAAGCTCTAGAATTCGAATATTCTAGTTTGTCCGTTAAGATCATTGTAGAAATTGAGCTTTCGAGAAACATCTAGAAGGTAATGCAGTGTATATAAATTGGCCGTGAGAACACCATTGAGTCAGTCTAATTGGAAGCGTCGTTAAGCAAAGACAAATTAACTGCCTTGGCTGTATAATCTTGTACATTATTAAAGTGTGTTGTATAAAGTGTGTAATTTAAGTGTGTGTTTATATTAGAACGCAAGTGACTATTTAAACTGTTATTGTTGTACATTTTTAAATAAAAGAAAGAGTCGTTACAACTTTTAAACTACTAAACTGCTGTTATTTGCAATCAAAGTACAGGTTTATTTAAAGGAAATAAACGACCGTTTTTAAAAGGTAAAAATGTAACAATATGTAAGTATGTATTTTGTCTTTTTATTTTTAAAAACAAGGCACGCGTTGCAGTTTAATTTAAGTCGACATAATTTGAGTACAATGTATGTTTCGTAATTTTAAATAATACAGTGACAAACAAATTAATAAGATAAAAATAACGTAAAAATAAGTACATTCCCACTAGATTTCTGACGTATTGCAGCTATAACTGAAACCAGTATTACGGCTATTATGCTGACGATTAGTGCAGAATATGCAATTGTAACACCATATTCTGAAGTTGAATGAAATTTGAGTTGTTTATTGTTTCTAACCTTTGTTGCAAGCCCTTTATTTTATTGAGTTGTAGCGTAATCTGGTCTGATATGAGTGTGTAATTGGCATTTTTAATATTGTTACCATTTGCAAGATCTTTATATGAAAGTTCTGAAATGTTTGCAAGGCTTGTATATGATGACCCAGTAATTGTTGATAGCGATTGTTGTCCGGTCATATGGATATGATCATGTTTAAGGATGCAATATGGACTAATAGTTAACAATCCAGATCCTTCAAGATAAAATGTTGCAATTTCCTTTCCACAAACTGTTGTTACTTGTGCGGTTGATGATGATGAATATATCCATTGGTTTTTATGATTTAATGGTGTCCACGTTACACTGGTCGAGAGCTTCTCTCTGCTCCGAAGTTATATTCCAGTTGAATATTATAGCATATGAATATGTCCTTTCTGATGACGTTACAAGGCTTAAGTTGATCTGATGATACCGGAAAGTAATGTCTTCGGTTTGAGTCTACCGCTAAGATAGGACTACATGTTTCTATCGCTAGCATTGTGTTGTTAACTGTATTAGGGACAGGAATTAAATTATACAATTTAAATTTATCCTGCTCTATTAATGGTAGCGTTATACTGAATACCACGTGTTCCTGGGTAAGTCCACCCTTTACCTTCATTAACTTATAAAACTCTAACAAAACATTTTGAGATTCTGGTAACATAAACGATTCAGGCATATGCGTTTTGATTTGATGTATCGATTTTTAGCTGCAGTGGAGTTAACAGCAAGGGGTTGATTTTTCCATGATGGGAGTCAGTTAATGTGTCCAAGATACATACTTGCGTTTTTTTGTAAATTGTTTGCAAGATGAGCAAGCTTGAATTGGTACAATTCTTCATTGCGTAATTCTTCGTTTTTCACTAATTCATTTATGTTTGATTGAAGACTTTCAACTTTGAACTTTGCTGCATTAACACCTTGTTTAACGATGTTCATAGTTGAGCTTACAACTGAAGTTTGTCCTTTTATGAGTTTTAGCATGAATGAGTCGTATTCTTGTAATTTGGTGATGGTTGATGACATTTTCTCTGCATATTCAAAATCAAGTACACCAAGAAGTGAATGTGCAATATTTCCAATAAAATCAATAGCACCTCTATTTTTGAGATTTGTATAGCAGTCTGTTATCTAGACTTAAGTCTGTTTCAATATGCTGGAAATGTTCTATTATATTAATACAAGATGCATTGAACTCCATTTTCTTACAAATCTGTTTAAGTGATTTGGTGCCATCTGCTAAAAATGATATATCAGTCCAGTATGCTGATAGATCATAATACACAATAAGATTCCTTTGACTTGTAGATATATACGTCGATCCTATTTCTTCAAAATGAACTCCTAGCTGAGATTCAAATGGCTTGTTATTGATTGGCGTTCCCAAAATCACTGGCAAAATAAATAGCAGTAGTAGTAGTCTTTTTCTCTTGCCTTTGGGTTCGCTATTTTGATCTGCTGCTATCTTGTCTGTATTTGTTGCATTTGAGTTCAGTTTTGTTGAGTTTGGCTGTTCATTCTCTTCAAAAGGAAGCAATGCGAGACGATGTATAGGCCTTTTACATATTCCAGATGCGATCTTGACAACCGAATGGATCCACCATTTGCAGGATAAACCTTCAATATTCTTCCTACCGGCCATTTCATCGGCACTGTATTATCTTCTTTAATGATAACCATATCTCCTGGTTTGATGTTAAGACTTAGAGTTTTCCACTTATGACGCTGTTGAAGTTCATGCAGGTAATCAGTTGACCATCTTTTCCAAAACTCATGTTTTACTTTTGAGACTAGTTCCCACCGCGATAAAAGTGATATTTTTCTTGAGCTAGCTGCGGTGTCCACCTGAGACGAAAGAGCTTAACCGATCAACAGATGTCCTGGAGTTAATGCAGACATATCAGAGGGGTCGTTAGACATAGTGGTTAATGGACGAGAATTCAAGATGGCTTCAATTTCTATGATAACCGTTTCCAATTCTTCAAAGTCAATGAAATTGTACTTAAGCTCCGTACAAGAAGATTTTTAGCTGATTTTACCTCCTCCCACTCGCAAAATGCCTTCTTTATCGATAAATGGACTGAGAATTTGTTGTTTATTTAATTTCTTGATTTCATTGGAAAAATCATGACTTTGAATAGCACGTACAATTATTCGTAGTGATGTCTCAAGTTCCTTTGTACTTAAAGCATTCAGTTGTGACCTCGGTGAATATTTTTCAGAGATGTTTTTAACGAAGCGGTGGACATATGATATTATTCGCTGTAACTTCTTAAATGAACCTTTATGGTCAATATTGTATATAAAACTGTAGTTGTTTACAGCTGATAAAACAATCGTTGAATCTTTCCTTCTAAATCAGAGGTAATTTGTAACTGTGGCCGAAGAAACTCTGCAGGCCAGCATTCTTGCCTTCCGTGTAAAAGTAATGGTCCTAAAAACCATAAATGACAATCTGAAAGTGCCTTTGCTGTCAAACCTCTTGAGAGAATGTCTGCTGGATTATCCTTTGACGAAATATGTCGCCATTGTTCTGGAAAAGTCAATGTTTGAATTTTTGATATCTTATTACCCACAAATGCGTGGAAAGATGATGATTTTGAGTGTATCCATGACAACACAATCTCAGAGTCTGTTCATAAGAAAATTGGTAAACTCTTCCCTTGCATAACCTTTCGAAGGCGTTGAGCTAATTCTGCAGCCAGAAGTGCTGCACAAAGTTCTAATCGTGGTAAGGTTTGTTTTTTGATTGGTGATACGCGAGATTTTGCACAGAGTAACTTTGTTATTATTCTATCACCTTTAAACGTTGATCGAATGTATGCTGCTGCACCAATGGCTCTTTCGGATGCATCCGCAAAGATATGAAACTGAGTAGTTAATGGGATGTTATCCTTGAATACGCGTAGTATTATTTCAAGGTTGCTTAATGAGTTTAGACTTTCACTGAAATTTCATCTGCCACAAATGTTGAATGAATATCTTTGCTCTTACAACATTTGGTTCCAACAGTACAAGTGGATCAAAAAGTTTTGCCAAGTCGGAACTAACTGTGCGTTTATTAATCATATTTACAGGTTCCACCTTTACCTTTATGCAAAGATGGTCTTCTTTAGGCAGCCATATTAGACCCAGAGTTTTAATAGATTCCTTCTGTGTGCTGTTAAAATCAAGATTTACCTCCCGGTCATCCTGTGGAATGTTTTGAAGTAGTTGCTTATTATTCGCACTCCATTTACGACAGTTGAAGCCATGTTATTTTAAAATGTAATCGAGCTGTTGTTTCATCCTCCAAGACCATCATCTACATAGAAATGTTCTCTTAGCATTTGAGCACCTAGTGGATAATCTTTCTCATTATCGACAGCAATCTGTTGAAGACATCTTGTTGCCAAATATGGAGCAGCTCGTGTGCCGTATGTGACAGTGTTGAGCTGATAGTATTTTATTGGAGCAGAAGGATAATCTGGTATCTCCTGTCATCTGAATGTATCAAGATTTATCGGTACATCTTTTCAATGTCTGTAGTAAATACAAATCTTGGTAAACGGAAACGGATGAGTATCGAAAATAGATCACTTTGAACAATTGGACCAGTGTACATTAAGTCATTAAGTGAATAACCGGACGATGTTTTAGCAGAAGCATCAAAAACGCACGAAGTTTAGTGGTGGTGCTATCTGGTTTTATAATACAGTGATGTGGAATAAAATAGTCGGGAGTTGGTATTGAGTTAATATCTATTTCTGTCATGTGTTTCATTTATTCATAGTCATTCATAAAACTTATGTACTGATTTCTGGTCAATGGATCTTTTATTAATCGTCGTTCAAGACTAAAGAATCGTTTGTAGGCTACTGCCTTAGAATCCCTTACTACAGAAGGATTTTCATGGAACTGTATCTTGACAACAAAATGCCCTTCATCGTTTCTTTGAGTATTTTGAACAAATAGTGATTCACATTGTTGTTCATCTTGCGAAAAGCCCCTTTCAGTAGATCCATCGTCTTCCATTCTCCACAGCCGTTCAATGACGTTACTTAATAACTCGTCGTCAAAATCTTCTGAATTATTTTTGTATCTTGAATTGAAGATAATTTTCCACTGATAATCCATCCAAGTGATGTGTTTAACAAGATTGGAAGATTGCTTGACAATTCTATCCTTTCTCTTTGTATCAAACTAAAATAATATTCAGCACCCAACAGAATGTCTATTCTCCTCGGTAGATTGAAGTATTGGTCGGCTAAATCTAAGTTTAGAATTTACCATTTAGAAATATTAATATGCTGACTTGGTTGCGGGGGAATAATTGTCGGGATGACAAATGCTTCTAAGTTTGTTTTGAACTTATTGTTTCTCGATTGTAGCTTTAAATTTACCCTTTTTGTAACTCGTTTCTTGCCATTTCCTACACCATCAATACATAATGATGCTGTTGAAGTTGAAACACCCAATTTTCTGATCACTTGCTCGGAGATAAGGTTCACCTGTGAACCAGAATCGAGAACAGCGCGAAACTCTGCTGAATTTCCGTTAGATGCTGTTATTTTTACTTTTGCTGTTGCAAGTATTACATAATCCCTCTCTGATGATGAGACAACTGCAGAAGCATATGTCACCGCTGCGTTGGAAGTATTAGGATTTACTTCAATGTTCGGGGCGGAAATTGAAGTTTCCTTGACTTATGGGCTTAGTTTCAATTCAACATGTAACAATGTTTTGTGTTTCTTGCTGCATTTTCTACACGAGCCTGATGAACAGTCTTTTGAAGAGTGATCTCTTTTGAAGCAGTTGAAGCAAAGTTTTTGTGATTGTACAAATCTTAGCCTTTCTATAGCTGATAAATTTAAGAACCTTTAACAAAGAATATAATCACCTCTGGCACTAGTCTATCTGTGTGTCAAATTTCGTGAAAATCTGTTCAGCCGTTTAGACGTGATTAATACACTGACAAACTTATAAGGATTTATAAAATCTTGATTCTATTTCAACATTTTTATGAAAATGAAAATTATTGAATTATATTTGGTGCAAACACCAAAAATATAGATATAGGTAAATATATTTGCAATTACCTCCAATATAACGTATTTCATTTTCGTATATAAGATTCGGCACTCTATCTTGTTTATTATTATATATCAGCTTTTTATATATTATTAAATTTCACTTTTTTTTGTAACTGTTTATTTTTTATATTTTTAAATTTGTTTAAAAAATTAAACAGATTAAACAAGCAAATTTTTTAAAGCAAATTTTCATTAAATTTTCTCTTAAAAGGAAAATTTTGTTAAATTTCTTTGTAGGAAATTTTTAATAAATTTTATCTTTAAAAGAAATTTTCTCTAAGTAAAATTTAAAAAAAAAATGTAGTTCTTTAGAAAATTTTCGATAACTGATTTTTATAGAAAAATTTCGATAATTTATTTTTGTAGGTAAAGTTTGATAACTCTGCTTTTATAAGAAAAATTTCGATTTATATATATTTTCGTTTTGTATAAAATTTTTCTGTACACTAAACTAAAAATTTTTAAATGTTACATTTTTATTTTATTTATAAAATACTATATTTATATTTAATTTTAAATATATGTATTTATACATTTGATACATATGCACATTTTTCTTTTTATTACAATCATTTAAAGAAAAAAAAATATCCTTAATCACAAACACCCGAATTTGATGTATGTCATTCCAATTTATCTTACTTCACAATTTAGATTTTTTATATTCGATACGTTCCACTTTGACTTCATAGCCTATCAACTGATAAACATAAGTAACAACCGTTGAACTCTGAATGTCCATCGAAACGAAAGATGGCACAACATTGGTATCCAAAGGATTAAAATCGCCCGTAGCTGAGCCGCAACTTATATTGAATTTATTTCTATGTTTATAGGCCTCAAATTTATGAGTGTGTCCCGTTATTAATATATCCAAATCTAGCTGGCGTTGCACTAAAGCCAAAGCTTCCAGATCACCTCTTGGCTTCACCTGATGGCCGTAGCAAAGGCCAATGCGTAATTGTCCAACAGTTACTACCTTTTGTTCGGATATTAGAGATTGTCATCATAGTCTCCGCGTACAATGTGCCAGAGACCTGCGCCGAGGAATTTTATCGGCGGCGGCGGCTTGTGTTAAAAAGCTTCGGCGGCGGCTTAAAATAGGCTGTCAGCCGGCTGATATTACACACATATCTTTCTAATTAAAAATTTTATATTTTCATGCCCCATTGATTAACATTGTTCATAAAAATAGGACAAGGTTTTTTCCAACGAAAGTATAAACAGAATTAATTTATTGAAAAAATATAAAAAAAAATATGCGTGTGATCTAAGGATATTTTTGGATTTTTACATAATATATTAGAATAATTGTTTGCATATTAGAATAAGAAATATTCTCCTCCGATATGAAAAAATATCAATTCTTAAGATATGCTAAAGAAATAAAAAAGTACAATAAATAATGGAATTTATATCAATTATTTTGATAATTCCCAACCACATACCGTTAGTGAATAGAAGTAATTTATTAGCTGACAAAATCTTGTGCACGAGTTTTCTTAGATATCTCGCAGGATGTTGATTAAGGCTGATTAAAATTTATTAGCAACTGTTAATATTATTTTTTTACAGTATTAGCATAAAAAATAATCAATCATAAGTCACCAAAAATACTTGATTGATTTATAATTATTTGAAGTTCAAAATGATGCAAATATTTTTCTTTCATACTTAAATACAACATAAATGGCAAATACTGCATTAAAATAATAAAAAAGTTTCTTTTTTAACATATTTTTTCAAAAAGAATTTAAAAACGGCGGCTGCTTTTAAGCCGAGTAAAGCCGAAAATTTTACGGCGGCGGCTTCCAAATTTTCCTCGGCGGCTCGGCTTAGCCGAATTTCAGCCGTTCGTCGCAGGTCTCTGCAATGTGCACATCATTGGCTAATGTCTTGAGATAGTCGTGACTCTTTTGTGCATAAATTGCCTGTGTCCAAAATATGACGAATATGAGTAACTTCTTGAATTTGTCTGGCGAACTAACACAAATTAAAAAAAAATTTTAAATATTAGAAACGCCCAATTTTTAACTTCTAAAAACTTAAAATTTATGCAAAAATCACAGTATACATATTTTATAGTTTGTTAAAAAAATAAATAAAAGGTTCCTTTTTAAAATTTTCTTGTTTAATATTTATTTATTTTATGTATACTTTGATTTTTGTATGTTTTATTTTGGTTGTCTAAATATAACCGTTTCATGGCCAAAATATAAATATGTATTACATAGTAATAAAAATCCTGAGTATTTAACAATTAGTTAACAATTATGTATAATAACAAATAAATATATAAACATATATATGTAAAAATGTAACATATACATGTACAATAATATAAAAATAAAAAATTCATAAACATAAAAATAAGAGTTAATAACACAATTGGCTCCACAGCCATAATGCTTTAAAAATAATTTCAATAAAGTACAAATGCAAGTATAGTACGTTATAGAGGTCCCTGTCACTGGTAATTATAGAAACAATACTCTGGCAAAGATATTCAGATATTATTTAACAAGATAGTTGACGATGGATAATCATTATGTTACGAGAAAAAAAGTTTTTAAATAATTAAAATGAAACCTATCTAGTGATTATTCAAATTTGCAAATAAAGAGCCATTTCATTAAACCTTCTTAGGAGTTTCAACGATATAAGATATATATGTGCCATCTGGCACCACTAATAAATAAAAATTATATAAAGCCTTGTTCAGACCGGCGCGAAATTACGAAATTTCATGCCGAAATTACGAATGAAATCTAGAGTGTTCATGTTCATTTTGTGAACAGCTGATACTTATTGTTTACATTTTAAATTGTTATAGGGGTAAATAAAGTATTTTGAAATGGAAACAAATAAGAAACAATTAATTACTAATTGGAAATTATTAATTTGCAACAATTAAAAATGTAAAAAGAATAGGTTTCATTTTGCAAAATCACTTTAATTATTAATTTTAAGATTTGTGTTTAAATTTAAGATCAGCTGTCAATTGTTTTTTTTTTTCTTCTCATGGTTGAAACATGCAGTACATAGTTGAAAAAATGTATATTTTCCCATATGAGAGAGTACAGAGTTGCATCGTAATTTCAATGTAATTTCGCCGAAATTATGGGAAATTACGTAATTTCAACTTGATTTCGGCCGAAATCACGAAAGTACGTAATTTCGCGTTGCTCTGAATGCCCTGTAAGTATGCAACCAGCCGTACAAAATAGTTAAATAATTATTATTCACAATAAGCTGGTGTAAAAACGTTACATTTGTGAGGAAAATAACCATCAATTTGAATTAGTTAGATTTGCAGTAAATATTAAGTGACATATCTAATATAATATTGAGGACTTAGTGAGTTAAAAAAGGAATACCCAAGAAAAAATGACGCATAACAAACAAGTAAACCAACACCTAATACTTTCATCAATCATTAATATAGTCACTATATATCATAAAAAAATTAAATAATAATAATAAAAAAGAAATAATAATGCCTAAAAAAATGTCGGTGTTCAAATGAAATAAGTAAAGTAATTTAAAAGTTTAACATGAAAGACATTATTAGAGTTGGAAAAAATAGGCAATTCATAAGGTAAATAGTTCCAGTACCGAGCAATTCTTACCACGAAAGACCTCTCAAAACTCAACATATAAATCCGAGGAATAAAAATTTTAGGGTTCCTGATAGATCTTAAAAATTCAAACTTATTAACTAAGGGAGATGGAAATCCATTCTTAATAATATTAAAAAATAGGATAAGATTACGAAATTTGACGAAGTTAAGGAAAGAACAGCCAAGAAATTTATGGATATAAGAATAAATATGATCCCAGCGTCTAACATTAAACACAAAACTTGCAATCATATTCATTATACGTTTAAGTTTTTCAAGAGTCTCTCTAGGGGATCCTCATGACAATACATTATTTGAGGCATAAGAAGAGCATGGACCAATCTAACTTGACATGAAATGGAAGGTATATGTTAGTAGAATAAATTCTACATAAAATACTCCAGACCTTTCCGGATATTAGATCTGCATGAGAACTAAATGAAAGCTCAAGAACAATTCCCAACAGACCGGAAACAACTTCAATTGAAACACCACCAATATGAGGGTTGATAAGATCAAAAGAATTATCAACAGAACCAAACATAATCGCTTTAGTTTTAAAGGGATTTATGGACACTACAAAACACGATCTAAACAAATATTGACACTATTTTCAAAAAGCATAGGTGTATCACGATCTCCCTTAAATAATGAAAATATGTCATCGGCAAACAAAAATGTTTCACAGGTTCCGGTATTTGTATTCAAAAAAATATCATTAATATAGTGTACAAACAAGAGGGAACCTAGAACTGAACCTTGAGGAACACCAGAATGAAGGAAAAGTAGACTTGATCTAACTCCCTTGAAATCAACAAATTGTACCCTATCATCTAAATATGATATCATAAGTTTACACGCAGAAATAGAGAAACCAAAATGATCTTTAAGTTTATTTATCAAGGTCACATGGTTAACTGAATTGAATGCTTTAGACAAGTCAAGAGAAACAAGAGCACTCAATTGATAATCTCTCTAATAGAATCAGTAAGAGTAAGAAGTAACGAGGTAGTATTACAGCCTTTTCGAAAAGCATATTGAGAATTACTAATATTCGTCCTAACTGCTTGAAGAATTTGATCATTAATAATATGCTCAACAACTTCAGATAGAGCCGGTAGAATTGAAATTGGTCTAAAATCATCAGAATCATTAACGGTTTAAGTTTTTGGGATGGGAACAACCCGAGCAGTCTTCCAAGAAGTAGGAAACGTGGAAGTCATAACGATATAATTAACCAAATCTAATAGCAGATTGGAAATATGCGGAAAAATAAGTTTAAGAAATTTAACAGGAATACTGTCAACACCAATGTATCCAGATTTTACCCTATATAAGGCTTCAGCTAACTCGGTTGAGTCAATACAGCGAAAAGAAAAGTATTAAGTAGAATTCAGATTATTATCAGAAACAAAATTAGCCCAATCATTTGGATTTCGATTTCTAGCGAAAAAAGAATTCAGAGTACCAACATCACAATCAACCGCAGAATCATAATCGTCACCAGCACATTAATAAATCATCAAAATCTTCCACAAACTAGCCGAATCCAATCCCCAGAGAAGTCGTGAAAAGTGTATTTTCTTCTCCCTACGTATTACCCTTTTTGCCCTATTGCGAAACCTGCAATAAGTCCTCAAATTATCCAATGAGTGATTAGCCCTATAATTAGAAAACGACATATCTCTCAAAGATCTGGCAGAGGAAATGATATTTGAATTCATACACACATTATTATTTCTTTTTTTTTTTTTTGATTTCCCTAATAATAGGAACTTAAGAAAATAGATCAGAAATAAGAGAAGAAAAAGCAGCACATTTAGTGTTAACAAGAATAAGACCACAATCATAATTCGTCAAATATAAAGAAATTCCATTCCAATCAATTTATCATAATCACGATATTCAAAAAAATCTCGGGCAAAAGTTGATTCAAAATTAAAGCAAACAAATACTAAGTATGATCAGATATTGCTAGGCATTGCACTTGATGAAATAAATTAATCATAGAGATATTACTTACAAGAAAATAATCTAACAAAGATGTGGAATAATTTGCCAGATTATAATGAGTTGCCCTCGAATTATACATAATCGACAACGACAATCTTTCACAAAGAGCCCTCATTGTACTACATCTAAAAAAGATGTGGAATAATAATTAAAAAGATTACAATTCAAATATCCCACTACAATGATATTTAAGTATCTAGAAAAAATAAAACGATTACGCTCTTAAAAATGTTCAGATCACCACTGGGCAGATAAACAACTCCAAACAAAATTGTAATATCATTAAATTGTAATTCAATAAAGAGGAATTCACAAAGTGCTGCAACACGCGTTCTAAAAACAAGTTTAAATTTAAGTCTCTTTGAAATATATACAAACACCACCACCTCTAGTAGCACGGTCATTTCAAAAAACAGTATACCCTGGGATATGAACAGCTTTGTTGGAAACAGTTGCATCAAGCCAAGTTTCTGATACCTCAAATAAATCAAATGTATTATCATTCAGAATTGTCGCAATCTCATCAAATTTAGTAGAATAATAGGAAAGCCTCAAGCTACGGTAATTTAAATGGCCAACTTTAACTTTATCAGAATATCCGCGTAGCACGGTTTTCAAATAAGAGCTACCACTAACTATAGGACCCATATTGTTGTTAAAAGACATCAAAATTATATAAAAACATTATGAAGGGGAACCACGATATGTAATAACATTTATAAAGAATATATTTCTTAGAATCAATACAATTTTTCATAATACTGTGTAATGTGCTTGCAAATGTGCCTTTGTGTGTGGTTTTGTTTTTTAAACCTAAATGCATTTATTTCATTTTAGCACATCCCATTATTTTGAATGTTAACAACCTCTTGGTATATCTGATTAGCACCATCTATTTTTGGGATATTTTAACCACCCCAAAGTAGGTATCTTTGGTGGTTTAATGGCAGGGAAAAAGTCATTTGTCGGCCATTATATTTTCAGTTCAACTATTATACAGTTCGTCAGTTTTTCTGTAGCAAAAAAAAAAAAATATAAAATAAAAAAAAAAACTAAAATATTTAATTAAGAAAAGAAAAGTTTATTGTGGCCAATTAAACTTGGTGTTTTTGGACAAACTCGTCTTATTAAAAATAAATTTAGTAAGTAGAAGGAAAACTAAATATCTCTACAAGGTGATATATTATGATTTTTTATATAAATAGTTCCTAGTTTGTGGATGCAAAAATAAATTAAGGAAGAATTTTAAATTTCATAAATATAACCCTATTGGTTATATTTAAGTCGGAGCATTTTATTTTGTCCAAGATTTATATCTTTTTACCCCCTTATCTTATTACTCTTTTATATAAATCCTTAAAAAGCTGTTTTTTTTTATTTAATTTTTTATTTATTAATTGGTCAAATACACTTTGGGATCTAAGTGGAAAAAAAAGAACTGTACTTATTCCTCTCCTTGTCTTATTCAACTCTATTAATTCGGTAATTTCTACTTTTCGAGGCATCAGTTTGAATTAACTTGGCGACCGGGAAACTAATATTCCAATGAGGTGCGGGAATTAAATTACTTAAAATTAAAACAAAAATATTCACAAAAATTTCATCAAAAGAAAACCGCACAAAACTACAAAAAAATACAAAATAATTGGTCAAACATAAAAAAGAATTTAAGCGACTACACATGTATAATTTAATTGCATACTAATCTCGAATTATATTTAAAAGTGGAACTAAAAAAAAAGAAAATAACTGACTAGGAATAAGAAAGGAAAAATATTTTAAATAATTCGAATTTAAAAAATACTATATTTATTTAATTTAGTGTTGAAAAATTTATATTCTGTGTTCTTTGGTTTTATTATATAAAAAAATTGTGATTTTGTACAAAACTATGAGATTAAAAAATTTACAGTTACTAATTATCATTATCCATTATTTTCATTAATTCCTCTTATGATCATAAATTAGCAAAAGTAAAGAGTTTAAATTCATTTACTTTAATATTTATTGCGTTTTTTTTTTTTTTTTTTTTTTTTTTTGTTAATCTTTGTAAAAATTTATTTTTGCTAATACTGTTTTTGTTTTTTTACTTTTGTTAAGTTTACTTATATGCATACATATATAAAAAGTTTTAAAGGAAAAAAGAAATTATTATTACAAATTTTAACAGCCCGTCTAGACGTAACATAATATGTAAGATTTTTGTGTCAGAGAGTGTCAAATTCGCTCTCTGAGAGAATTATTTCACGTGTAGATTCAAATATTAGTAATATAAGATGTATTATGAGACTGATTTCTCTACATAACCATCTTCTAAGATGAACTGTCAAAAAAATACACATACACGAAAGATTGTTTGTGTGTGTGCATGTGTATTTTGGAAATTACTGAAAAACAGTGTTATTTTGTAAAATTGTTTCCTTTTAGTGTTTGTTTTACATGTTAAAAATATTTTTATAAAAATTGTGCTAAAAGGACATGTTTACTCTGTGACTGATTGAAAATAATGATATCTTATAGGATTTATTAGAATACGTGTACCCCTTATTAAAGATTTAACATAACATAAACAATATGGTTACTCTCCACTGCCGGCGTTATCTCACATATTATATCAGCATTAATCTCAGTTGTAGACCTGTGGTAAGTGTTTACAAACATTTGGATCGCAGCATCACTCAAATGTAAGAGAATGATCAGCATCAGCAACATCAACAAAGATCTTTGGATATGTGAGCAGTGCTGGATAATATGAGTTTTTATTTCTTTTCTTTCACTTACATTTTTTATTTATATGTTTCTGTAACTTAAATTTTATTTATTTTGTTTTTATAAATTATTCTTATTTTATATTTGGTTATTTTCATTTTTTTTTTTTAAAGATGACCAGCTAAATATTTTCATTTTTGATCAAATTTTGATCTTAGTATTTTATGCAGTTTTTTTTAAATTAATTTATATATTTGCTGGTAATCTAAATTATTATTATTTTTTTTTTTTTTTTTAATATCTACTTTTATATTATTTATTTATTTATTTCATAACAAGTGATATACAAAAGCCTTCCAAGGCCAATAAACATATATTACAAAAGAAAATTCCTGAATATAATAATAAAAATTACAATAAAAATTCTTATGATAAAAATATTAAAAAAAAAAATAAGTATAACTTATTTAAGTAATAAAAAGTTATAAAAAAACAAATTAAAGAAAACAAATAAGAATGAAATGTCCCTTAGTAGGAGCTATTATAATATGGTAACTCTGAAAATCGTTATACATAAAAGTAACGGTTGCAAACATTAAAAACTGAAAAATAACTTTTGTTCAATATAAAATTATTAAAAAGATTTATTATCAAAAACAATAGTAATAAATAGTATAAGTGAATAAAAAAGTTACATGGTACAAGTGAACAAATGTGAGTAAACAATTTATATCATAAAAAAATAGTAAAAATCGCCATTAGAGAGAAGAGAAATGCGCCAACAATTTTAAACGGAATGCATTATTAGAATGTGAAAATAAACGTAGTTCTACTGGTATATAATTCCAACATCGTGCAACTCTCATAACAAAAGATCTCTCAAAACAGCTACACCTAATCCTAGGTATAACAATTTGAGGATTCCTACTGGAGTGAGAAAAGCAAAACTCAAAACAAAGTAGGGAAGGGAGACCATATTTAATAATTCTAAAAAAAAGGCACAAGTTATGATATAGAGCAAAACGTTTAAAACAAATTCCAAGGAAACGTTTAACATATTCCGAAATATGCATCCATTTACATTATAAACATAGCGCACAATAGTGTTAACAATGCAATTTAATCTTGCAGATATTACTTCAAGGCCATAAAAAATATGAGGCATTAAAATAGTATAAGCCAATCTATATTTGATTTGAACAGGTAAATAAATATTATTTGAATAAATTCAATGTAAAATTCCCAAAACTCTGCTATGAATGTGATCAATATGCTTTTCGAACGTAAGACAAACAAAATCCTATTCTCGCCAATACAAATATTTAAAACATTAATAAAAAATTTTTATACATTTTTTTTAACTTAAATTCTCTTTTTGTTGTAAAGATAATAAGATTAACTGGGGAGATATTAACATTAAGTGTTTTCGGTTTATATTATTTTTTTATATGTATTAAATTAATAATTAAGTTTTTGGTTGGAATAAATTAAACATGTTCACTTAAATACTCTGTAATCTGTTTGTTTGGTTAATTTAGGAAGTTCGGTTGTTTTAAATATTTTGTGGGATCATAAAATGTTAAATTTTTTTTTTGAACTTTTTTTTATGATCATGATAGGGTGGGTTCGTCTGTTACAGAGATTTAGTAACATAAAGAATTGATTTAATTAATATTGTTATTGTTTGCTCATATTAGGTTTTCTGCACGCAAAATTTCATTAAAATGTATGATGTAACTTTGTAGCAATGGGGATAGTGAAGCTTTGAACACACCACCCCCCCCCCCCCCCAAATCTCGACTAGTTATAAGACCGGTGTAAAAGCGTGCTTGCTTCTTGAAGTGAGATCAATAATTTATAAATAAAATTAAGAGAAAAAAGTAAATAGCAACAGCAATAGATTTCAGCAACTCAGCACATCCATTTAAATCACACTCTAAAGTTTTATTATCAGGCATTGTTAGAAGAGCAATAGGCTTCGCCGCATTGATAATTTTAAATTTGTTAATAATTCTGCTGTGACGCAACTTTAAACATATATAAGTTTACCCGCTGTAGGTGAATAATGATCGTTCAGGAAGACACGGCGATCCAACAGTTTTGTGGGTATTTTAGGGTCAATAATGAAGTCTGATGCTTTAAAAGGTTGTGTTTTGATGGATTTAAAATATTCATGCATAGTATCATCACGGAGGGATACGCTATTGAACTTAACAAGAACTGACTTTTTTTTGTTAGTATAAAAGACTAGATTAATATCCTGCCTGCTTCATAATATTATCTCTAAGGACTCCTGCTCGTCCTTAGAGATAAACTCATCAAATTTAGCATTTAAGTCGGAAAATTTATTATCAAATTTTGAGTTTAAATTAGAAATCTCCTCTTGTAATGTGTCATGGTTCCCAGAATAGGTATTACGTTTACACAGGGAACAGATAAATGACATCGAGTCTAGTTCATTAATCTTGGAAATGTCATCCTCAGTTATATACATCACATAAAATACTGGCTTGGTTGCCAATATTAAGTGTACAGATACCGCACTTGTAGATTTTTTTCCAGGAGTCATTATAAGATTTTACAACAATAATATGGAGAAATCTTGAATATATTCTGTACACTGATAAATAAATAAAACAACAGCAAAGCCAGTAAATTGAGTATACCAACAGCAGCAATAACAACAGCCGGTAAAATGAAATTTTTTAAGTATACTAAAAGCAGCAGCAACAACAAAATACGAAACAACAGATGTCAAAAATGTATATCGAAGAAAACTCCACAGTAAATAAGAGTTTCACGCGTTTTTCAGTAAATTCAGAAAGTAAATGTTCAATATTATTAAATCACAATTAAATTTGATTTTATTTAATTTTATTAATCGCGAAACAACTTTAAAGAAATACAAAATACCAGCTGATTAACAAAAAACGTCTACACAGTCATAGAGTTGCCAGATTTTATTTTTAGCCTCAAAATTTCCAACTTTTTTCTAGCCTTTTAGAAGAAAATAATTTTTTATTTGCTTTTACTAATTTTATTTTTACAGAATCATCCATCTGAGCATTTTTGTGTATTAATTCGACAAAAATTGAGATTATTCGTATGTGTTTAACAAAAATTTTCGCCAAATCAAACATAACTTACTTTATGGACTTACTTAATCAATTATTATAATTATTTTTTGCCAACCGTCTTTAACAATATAATATAGAAATAATAATAATAATAATAATAATAATAATAATAATAATAATAATAATATACAATAATAGAAATTATATATGAATATAATAAAAAAAGAAAAAAATATAAATGAAAAAATCACCCAAAAATTTGGAAATTATTAAAAAGGAATTACTCGTATTATTCAAAAATGACGAAAAATCATTTTAAAACATTTTAAATCATTTTTTATATGAAATTTCATTGAATCATTTTGTTGGCAGTTATTATGTGGGTTGTTTATAACCATATTACAAAATTTAAAAAAAAATATTTAAAACTAGTGAGCACAAAAAATAAAATAATATATTTTTAAATAAAAAAATATATCGGCTTTTTTTCTGGCCTTATTTTTTGGGGCATTTAGCCTTTTCTGACCTTTTTAAAGCCCAATTTAGCCTCTTTTTTATTTACCTCCTGATAACACTGACAGTACACACTAGACAACATGTTACAACAAAACATCGGCTGCGCCTCAGTGTTGCCACTTTATCTGTAATTACACATATCATGTGTAATTTATATTTTCATGTGTAGCCCATATGTAATTGGCTGCATGTGTAACTCATGTGTAATTTAAAATTTTATTGTTTTTAAGCACTACTTTATGTTATTGTTTTTTTTTTTTTTCTACAGTTTTCAACACTTGCATTTATAAAAAAAAAAAATTAATGCATGTACGTCCTTTTCAATCACATAAGAATATTCATTGTGACTAAAAAAATATTTTGCAAACTTAAATCACAAATACATATGGCACAACAACTTTAGTTGTGCCAATATATATGTCATATTCGTTAATATATATTTTCATCTGAATGGTTGATTTCCCATAAGCATTGTGATTTTAAAACATCAATTTTTATGTAATTTGAATAAAAAGTTTGAATTATATGCATTATTTCGGATTTCATTTTATACAATACCGGCTTTTCTGTTTGAAAGAAAATATTAAATGAAGTTAAAATATCTAAGGCGTACGATAAGAATTCGAAATAAATACTTGTTTTTTCATCATCTAATGCAGCAGCATTGATTCGGTAGTCTTGGACGGATCTTCAAAAACTTCTAGCATTAAAAAACTTCTTAAAGCTTCATATTGCCCTAAAACACGATTAACACATGAATGTAATAAAAGCCATCTTGTAATGCCAGGGGACAATATTTTATGAACCCCAGTTTGAAAATATTCCTGAAATTCCTTTATTTTTCCTGGCGAACATAGCTCCTGTTAAAATAAGATCCAAGATTGCGAAGTAAATCCTCCAAATATGTTGGAAGTTTTAAACAGGCCTTCGACGCTACCAAATGTATTAGGTGGCAGAAGCACTTTATCAAAACAATATTTGGCTTTTCGTCTATTAACAACTTAGCTACTCAATTATACTGTCCAAACATTACATTAGGTGTATCTGAAGCAAATCCAACTAGATTTTCAAAAATCTTTTTATAAAATTGTGCTTTTGAGATTATCAAAAATTTCTTTTGCGGTGGATGATCCATTCCCTTTGAAACCAAAAAAAGAGTAATAATTGTGGTAAAAGCTATTTGCTTCGTTGTGCTAATTTGGAGCCAGAAGATTATCATATGAAGGTTTTTGATTTAAAAATTTCTTGGGAGACAGATTATTTCCTACTTTGCAAAAAGTTATCAACTATATTTTTATTTTACTCTTTTCAAACGCTGCTGCAGAAAGAATATTTAGTAATTAAAAGAACTGTAAGACAGAATTAAGAAATAAATTGGCATCTGATACCATTTCATCGATTATGTTTACTAAAGAAGGAATACATAGAAATGGTGGACCAAATTTTTAATCTACTCAAAATATGATAAACAAAAAGTGGAAGCTTTAAATACCTGGGAAAATAAAAAGATTTGATCTAAATATATATGTGATGTATTTTACTTTATTTATTTTTAAGTTATATATTACTAAAGGAAATAGTATGAATTTTTTATTTTGTTTTTAAGTTATTTTTATGAAATTAAAAAAAAAAGATGAATTTTTATTAAAAAAAACTTAATCGTTTTTTTTTTTTTCAATAAAAAAGCTTATACTATTAAATTCAAAACAAAACACGTTATTTTGCAAAACAAAAAAGAAAGCATGTATAATTTCTAATTTCATGCGTAATTTTGGCATGATCTATGTGTAATTTAACATTTTTTGGTGGCAACACTGCTGCGCCTATTAAAATAATATATGGAAAATAATAATAGATGGAGCCTCTGTATTCACTATTTCTCACAATATGTATTAATATTTTATTGGTGTATTTCAATGGAAATTTTAATATTTCGGCGGCTGGTATTAAGCCGAAGAAAAGGAAAACGGTAGCGGCGTTTAAAGTACAGTCGGCGCACCAGCGCCTACTTTTAGCAGTTCGGCTTTTGTACTAGCGCCGCCGAGAAAAAAATTTACCACGCCTTGTTTCTCAGCGACCATCTGAGCACATACTGTCCAACAACAAACAAGAAGGCCCAAAATTGTCGTCGGTGGCTGTTTGTTCTTTTTTGGTCGGCGACATATGACATATACATTATTTTTTTAATAAATAACATTAATTAAAATAGGAATTATATATAATAATAACAACTAATAGCTCCATTTTAGTACTTGTAAGATATGCAGGTTTCAGAAAATTTTTGGTTATATTCTATTTTTTTCTTACAAAATTCAAAGTATTGTAGTTTTGCAGTATTTTATATTTTAATTTATTAAATACAACAAAGCAAAGCATTACACCAATATATAAATCCCTAAATATATTTTTATAAAACAAATAAAATATAACTCAAAAAGTTAGAGTTGGGATATGTTATATGAAAATTAAATATTATATTGTATGTAATTACTAGGGACAGGAAGTTCATGCATTTAAGAAGTGTGTTTCAGGCGCTTTACCTAGTGTCTACATTAGGCAAATTCATATTAAAACAAACGTCAAAATCAGTGGGAATATATACAAGGTAACCTTAGTTAAACAGTTAATTATTAATTTGGTTGTTACAGTTGTCAAACGGCATATATAAAAAACAATAATGAATATGCCATATTGTCTTTTGTGCAATTGTTGCCATCTTCCACAAATTCGCGTTAAGTTTGACGTTTGTCTTGATAAAAAAATCTCTAATGTAGACACTATGTTAAACATGCACTAAAAATGTTTAATTATGCCCAAAAACAAATAAGATATGCACTTATTTTTTATCTTTTATTAAATAAAAAATATAAAATTTCAATTCAGTAGTATTACACTGATAAAAAATAAATACATATACAGTGAATATAAATACTAATAAATATTCTTATTTACATGAATAACAGAGTTTGCTCTATATCTTTGCCTATTCGACATCAAGATATGTTATTGGTAAATTTTTAAACGATTTCTTTTAAATTGTGGAAAGCGTTTATTATGTCCTCATCTGAATCCAAAATTGCAACAAACTTCTTTCACTAACTGTTGTCTCCATGATAGATCGATTTTTCTAAAATAATATTAATTTCTCTCAGACCGAATAGTTTCATTGGTAGCTTCTTTAACAAATCGATGATATTTTTCTGATTCACAAAAATATTTAGTTTACACTGTTCTAGGAGTAAAGGCAAAAAATGTCTTTGCATGAACTTCTGGTCCTTGGTAATTACAAATATATTTACCTATACTATTTCTATATAAACACTAAAAACTAAATAATCACGTCTAAACGACTGAACCGATTTTCACAAAATTTGACACACAGATAGTGCCAGAGGTGGTTATAGGATTTGTTAGATATCGAGTGGACATCGCACTCACATTTTGCTTTAAAAAAAATGTTTTTTTCAATTTTACACGTTATTAGTAAAGCTACTTATATGAGACGTGACATAGAGATAATGCTTGCACTGCAAAACGTTACAGGTTATGTTGGATCTTAAATTAAAACTCTCAAACGGATGAACCGATTAGCTTAAAATCGAAACAGGACGAGTAGTACCCCCATATAAAATAAATATTTATTATGAAATATCTAAGGATATGCAATAACAGTGAGAACCCTCAAATTTCATGGCAACCTTTATCCTAACACATCGCATTGAAGAAATGAAATAGGACCCATACAAAGAAAATATAAATTTTCCCATCTAAAGGACTATTACAGTGAGTCTTTAAAAAATTAAAAGTAATTAAAAGTAAAAGCTTCCACATAAATTAAATATTAGTTATCGCATCAAACAAGGTAGCAAAGCGCAAAGGTAAAAGCTAGCAAATAACAAATTTAATACTTTCGAATTTGGCAGAAGTTGGAACATATTTAAGGAATATATAATCACTTCGGAGCAGAACAAATATTTTATAAATTTAAGACAATATCAAATTAATAGATGGTATGGTGTAAAATTTAGGGACCGATTTGACTGTTTCAAAAAATCGAAATTCAAAAAAATATGTGATAAATTTTTGAAAGAATGAGGCCTTTAGCTTATATAGAAGCTTCAAAAAATTTAATAACGCGTTTTGTCCTAAAACTAGGTTATTACTGGATCTACTTAATTCATAATGTCCGATTTTTCTGTGAAAGGACGAAGTCTTTAGCTTACATAGGTGCTTCAAAAAGCCAAATATGTCTTAGTTTATTGTTGTTTCTCAGTATCCATGAAAACAACAACTATATGAGAAGCAGACATTAGGTCTGTTCGTTTGCATGATATTTTTAATAATTTTGCTATTTTTGCAAGTATTTTATTCGAAAAGCGTTTCTGTGCCCATAAAAATAGTACATTCATTTCAAGAGAAAATATGTTTCTCTTTTGCTATAGCTTATTTTGCACGAGCAAAGATAGTGAAAAAAAAACATATTTTCAAATTCCTGTTGAATTTTATTTTGAAAAAGAATAATTAGAAAATTGTATGTTTAATTTGTTCAATGTTTTTTATTGGATCTTGTGGTCAATTTTGAATGAAGTCTGCTTCATAAACGGCATTCCAACCAACGGACGGACAGACGGACATCGTTCTATCGACATCATTTCTTATAAGGATCCAGAAAATATAAACTTTATTGCTCTCCGACGAAAATTGTGAAAATTATAAACGGAATGACATATGCATGCCCTTTACACTTGTGGTGAAAGTATAAAAAAATTTCTCTGATGGCCAACAATGGCGCCGCCGAAAACTTCTTGCGAACGCTGCCGCCGGTTATTGGGAATTGGCTTCGATATCTGCATCCTTGTTTCCCACGAAATATATTCTTTTTTTAAATTATCAAAAAGTTTTTTTAGTCTCGCTAAAATTTGGTGAACGATTTTAATGATGGTATTGTATATACAAAATTGTTTATTCCATCGCAAAGCGCATTGACATAGTGTCTACATTAGAGAATTTTTTATCAAGACAAACGTTAAACTTAACGCGAATTTGTGGAAGGTTGGAACAGTTGCATAAAAACAACAATATGGCATATTCATTATTGTTTTTTATATATGCAGTTTGACAACTGTAACAACCAAAATAATAATCAGCTATTTAACTAAGGTTACCTTATATATATTCACACAGATTTTGACGTTTGTTTTGAAAAAAAAAAAAATTATGTAGACACTAGGTTATAAGGTGACGGTAGTTGGAAGAGGATTTTTTAGAAAGTATCGTATATCCGGAATTTGACAATTTAAATCACATTAAGAAGTCTGGTGTTTTTTTTTATTCGAAAAGTAAATACGGACCAAGGCACACTTGTCAAGATAATAGCAGTTCTGAGAGGATTTTTTGGTAAAATTGTTTATGGTAACTAATGGATTATCATTGATAACTTATCCAATCTATCATTCAGTTTAAGTTTGTAAAATGGGATGTATAATACAAATATACATTGTAATTCTAAAACATTTGCTTTTAAGTGGAAGTACGCCATGATCATAATAAAATTAGAAAAAATAATTTTTAAAGTAAAAATATTTTTCTGTGCATAAATAATATATCTTTTATAATCAAGTCCTCTGGCAACGCTGCCAGCTTTCTTCTTTAATAACACATACGCAAGACGAGCTCTTAGATGACGCTATTCAAATAAATGATTATATTTTTATTTATTTGGGTTGTCAAACTACACATATGAAAAATATTAACCGTTGGTTGAAATGTCAAACTTCATTTATAAAAAAGAAATAAATTTGATTGAATTCGCCACTGCCGACACCTTTTCTAAATTCGCCTTGCACATACACATGCAGAAAGTTTTCCGTCTTTTAATAAAATTTTTGCAAATTCGTTCAGTTTATCCTGGACATTGAGCGGGGAACAAGCGCTTTTTATATTAGTTGGAGTAGGTGTGTCGGCATGTCTTAAAGTGGAAATCTAATGTAAATGTGAGACAGTTGTGTTCATTTTTCTAACTCGTAAACAAAAACATTAAAAACAACATAAAAATATAATGTAATGTGATTTTGTTAAAATACCGGGTTTAAAAATAAAACTATGTATGTGCAAAATGCATACATACGAATATTTCGAATTCATACTCATTTAAAGTATTTGCGTTATTATGGACAAACAGAGTAGATTTGATTATTTGAGAGATTCCGGTCTGGCCACGAGAGAATACAAATGCATTTATGTATATGAATCAGTGAATAGATGTATCTCTTCCTTAATTTATAAAATATGAGCATATTTGAATACGATTGTAAAATACAGAAACTTAGCGCTTTAATATCTGCCCATATAAACCTACAGCATATAATATATAAATTACGAAAAATTACTTATGTTTTATCTTTGAAATTTAAAATTATAAAACAGTAATTGTAAAATAACAATAATAGTTCAATAGGAAAATAACAATAATAGTTCAATAGGAAAATAACAATAATAGTTCAATAGGAAAATAATAATAATAGTTCAATTGATAAAAACTCAAGTATGTACAAAAAGTAGTCGCCGTGTCTGAGAAAACTTCTGCGCTTCTATGTTTCTCTTCTGAGACAAAAATGTCCTAAAAGCATAGTTGCCAGATAAATTAAATAAATGAAAAGTTGAAATAAATCTGTTTTTATTACTTAAATTAATAATAACAAAATATAGATATCAAAATAAAAACAACAATATTTAAAACCATTTAGCATTTTATTTAAAATAATGACATAAAAATGTCTCATTGTTTGTGTGAAATAGTGTTTGTCTGATTTAGCATTAAAAATACAATAAGAAAGCAACTTCAAATTACACCCTTGGTAACGTTTAAAAGTTTTAAAGCTGTTCTGTTCTGTTCATACGTGTGAAACTGAAGAAAAAAAATTTAATTCAATGTTTTTTTTTTTTTTTTTTTTTTTTTTTTTTAAAACTTCGTATTCCACTTCTACTTTAAAGCAAATGCTTTGTTTTTCTAATTTTGCAGTATTTTTACTTAATATTTCGGAAGAATAAAATTATTTTTGGGCAACTTATTACAAAAATTGACTTTTACGTCCTTTTTCATACTTCTGAACTTTTGAGACTTCATTCAGATTATTTAAAAGTCGATCTAACATTATAAAAACAATTTCTATGAGCAAAAATTCAAATATAATAACAAAATATATGAACGATAATAAAAAAAGCTCTAGACGAAATTAAAGCAAAAAAAAAAAAAAAAAAAAAAAAAACGAATGAGAAACTTAAATAACTGAATATGTAAAGAATAACAAAAATAGGGAATGAATAGCCGGTAATCAATGATAGTCGTATATATGTTGCCTACCAGTATTCGAGTATGTTGCCATTGTGTGTACATACAGTTAAATTTTGCATTTGAATATAAAAAATGCATTTTTATATTTTTTTATGTAAATGAATTAATAATATCAAAAATTGTGTATATATTTTGTTTAGAAAAAGCTGATAAAAGTATTGTGTGTTTGATTTATTTTATTTATTTATTTTATTATTATTATTTTCTTTCTTTTGAAAGGCCAAAATTTTATGTATTTGTATAGGAAAATAAGATAACCTCAGTTAAACAGCTGATTTCTATTTTTGGTTGTTACAGCTGTCAAATTGCATATATAAAAACATTAAGCAATCTGCCTTATTTGTATGCAAGTATTTCCACCTAGCATAATTATATTTTTTTATAATTTTATTTGTTTTATTAAAAAAAGAACAATTAGGTTTCAATTTTAAATTAAAAAATCCTTTAAGTATCGAGTACCCATATGAAAATATTGATTAATATCGAGTATTCAAAAGTAGTAGAATTTGCCAGCACTAATTCATGTTATTTTCTTGTTTTCTCATGTTTTGTTAATACCTTTCAGGTATATGCAATAATTTCTTTGTGTGTTCTAGTAAAAAAATTCGTCGTTTCTTTAACATATGCTTTAACAACATCCAAAAAATTAAAATTAATTATTATTTTAAGTGTACATATATTAATAATGATAATTATAAAATGAAGTATTAAAAATTAATTTTCCGCCCTTAATATTTACATCGGCGTTTTCTCTTCAATATAACATTTTTTTTATTTTGTGCGAATTCTATGTTAGCCGGTGTAAATATTGTCAAAATGTTTAAAAAACAAAATCTGGCAACTCTTATGGTGTTATGCATTTTTTGAGAGTATTGGAGAATTCCTTTATTTTACCTTTCTCTCTTGCAGTAAAACTTCTGGAATTTGCTTTTAGCTTCTCTGAGTATCAATTTAATAGTTGGTGGGAATTATAAAGTGCCTGCTGCTTGCTGTACAACAAGGAAAACAATGTTTCCTCTTTATTGATTTATTTGTTTCACAATAGTACATTTTTTACATATGGAGTACTTCTTGTTGGTAAGAATTGTTTCCTTTTTGCCGAAGCCGCTATTTGTTTAAATGTCACAAATTATTAAAAAAAAAGTAAATTGTTATTTTAAAAATTTTGAGTAAAGATAAAACATGTGCCAATTGTGAACTAGTCGGTGTGTTACTGTGATGTTCAAATGTCGCCTTGTACCCGCGTTAAAAAAAAGAGACAAAATCAAAAATAAAAACAAAATATAAATAAAATATACCAACAAAATTTTTAATTAAATACATTTTTTGTAGTTATGTACAAATTCGCCGGTAATAAGTTCAATTTAAATAAAACTATATTGAAGGATAGATTAAAACAAGGGATGCCTATAAGAAATCTCTATATATTGGCGTGGTTATTTGAATGAATATATACTGCTAAAAAAAAACTAAATAAAAATTTCTAGAAATAAACCGGTTATATCGACATATTAACTCTGAGAAAACATAGTGCCTCTTTAAACTATTTAAGAAATATAAAAATTTATGGTCGACCAAGCCTATGTACGGGTGGGCGTGGCATTAAACTTTAAAATTTTTTTTTGGCTAATCGTGGTATATAAAAGTGCCGATGATTCAAATAAATATCTATTCCAATTCCGGGAAAATTTTTTTTGTTCTGAATGGTATGCAGTCTCAAATTACAGAGATAAGAATAAAATTAGTTTTGAGTGTATTTTTTTTTTTTGTGGTATTCGACTCAATTTCAGAATATATATAGCCGGCATTCGGCTGTGCAATGTAATTAATTTCCTTCTCTGATACAATCTTAGCAAAAATTACAGCAATTTTTAATAAACATTGTTGTTTTTTGTTTTGTCAATAGCTCTGCAACAGCTTTTTTACACACAAGAACAATTCCATATACATGAATATGGATACTTTTTATGATAGGTCTGTGTAATCATATTTTCATTTCCATTTAAAAAGACTTAAAATTTATTTAATTGTCCCACAATATTGATATGTGTATTGAACGATGGAAGCTGATTTAAATATTGCTGTGCGACTATTAATGTCGAAAACATCCTGTAAAATGTATAGGTGAATATTTTTCTGATTTTCCAACGAATTATTCAGAAAGTATGTAATTTTAAGAAATACATGGAGTTTTTTAATACCACGTTTTATGTAACTAGCTTATTAATTTTTTTTAAATTAAAAAAAAATGTGTGCCGTTTAATATCCAATTATAAAATGCACAGTTATTTATGTGGATGTAAGTATGAAGCCTATAAAAAATGGCTGAAAACGGTCCTGTATTTTGAATAATCCCATACAAACCTCCGAAATAGAATTTAGTGATCATAACTACCTAATTTATATGAAAATCTCCTTCAAAAAAAAAAAAAAAAAAAAAAAAAAAAAAACTAGATGGAATTTGACCTGCTGAATAAGAATCTACTTTCAGTTTTTTCCATCAGGTCGTGATTTTTTTTATGGGCATGTCTAATATTTTCCCCTTAATAAGGCGAATACAAGAGTATATTTTACCATAACTCGAGATTGGGTTGTCCGATTTAAACAATAGGAATACTAAAAAGTGCAGATGAAAATTATATTTAAGTCACCTTAACATTATTATTATCTGCCTATTTGTTTTAACCGGCAAAAATGTGCAGTTTTTTTTAATCCATTATCATAAAATTGGCACTACTATCAATAAAATAAGCCATGTATCATCAAAATTGTTGAACAAATCTTCATTTTATTCACAATAATAATATGAAATATCGTACACACCGTTCCTGAGTTATGATGAAATATACTTGTGTAATGGCCTTATTATGGGCGAAATGTTAGACACGCCCATAAAAAAAGCTGATGGGAAAAAAACTTAAAGCAGATTCGATTAGCACATCAAAATCCATGTAGTCCAACTATTAGTCTTTAGGGGATTTTTTTTATGCCGACTAGTGTAATTTGGGTATAAAACATACTATAAAATTTCAGGAGGAATTATTTATTTGGGCATATTAGTACCGAAAGCATAAACTGAATGTTTTGATTCAGCTCCGATATTTTTAATTTTTTCATCATAGTACTTTTAACGGAGAAAATGTTTGAGCGCAATTCATTAGTTTGGAAATTATAGGCTCATTGAAAATCATACTTCCCTAAGAAACTCGTTATATAAAAGTTTGGGTAAAAAGGACAAATTTGTTAGCGAAGCCGCTTTTGGACATACCACAGAATTAAAAACACTTCCGCCCGGCCTAATTCCAGTTACTAATAAAAAAAAAAAAAAATTATACACTAAACTTACAAAGTATTTAAAAAAAGTTGTGTTAATGTAACTTTGATATTTTTTATTTTGTTTTAATAAATGCAATGTTAAAAGCTTTCTATTGATACCTTAATTTTTGCAATCCGATAAATAGTATAGGAATAGTATATTTCAATGAGTACCGTACCGAAATAAGGAAATAAGTACTTTTCAGTTTTAAATCATACAAATTCCCTTAAAAGACTTATTTATTTATTTATTTATTTATTTTACACAAAATTTATAGGCATTATAATAACTTTGGAAATTGAAAATATGATTACGGGAGATGTAATACATTGATTAAGTCTAGACAATTTTGCGATTTTTATCGACATGAATTAAAGTGGTTTAAGTTTACTAATTATATATATATATATATATATATATATATATATATATATATATATATATGTAATTTTTATATATATATATATATATATATATATATATATATAATTTTTTATATATAATATATAATTTTTTCTATATAATTCTTTATATATATATTTTTTTTCAAAATATATATTTTTTTTACAAAATCCGCAAATGTTTTTAATTTTTTTTTTTTTTTTTTTTTATTTTAATATTATTTGACGGCCATGGTATAAAGAAAAAGAAATACAGATATATGATAAAGAAACAGATAATGATAATTTTATCCAGAATCAATTATTTTTCAAAATATTAATTCTCAATTAATAGACATTTTTCTTGGTTTTATGAAGACTATCAACATTCGATCAATGTTACTATGATATACATTTGCCGTAAGAAAGTTAGTCTTAATGACTTTATATCGAAAGTAATGAACTCCTATTCTTGCTCAGATGTGAAGAAGGATAACAATAGCAAAGCGTCGACTGACAAAATTAAAAAAATTGTGTAAGTGCTTTTCCAACGTTTTATTAATGTGTGAACACAACTATGAGTAGTGAAGACCGAGCTCGGACGATCTGTCGTAACGTAAAATTTTTGTCTGAATTATTGAAAATGGTTTATATTTATCAATTATATGGAAGACATAGATATATCGTAACAAACCTTGTAAAAAGTACTAACCAAAAAAGACTTCTTTTATAAAAGTTGTCAGAATTTGAGCGCACTTTATCTACGTTGTAATAATATTAATAAATTATACCTACACTAGACATATTTTTATCCTGATAAAATGTTAATGTTTGTTAAAAAAAATGACGGTATGGTCTAGTAGTTGCTTATCGTTCATTTTTAGCTTAACCTGCAAAAAACAAAAACAGTTAATACTTTATAATATACTGTTTGTTATGGTTTTGATTACATTTGATCAGCAGCAGTTTTCAGTGCTGTTTTGTTTAGCCCTATTTCAAAATTTACTGCCACTGCTTTAAAAGAGTAAGAGAGAGAAAGGGAGTAAGCAAAAAATAAAATAAAGCAAGATGGTGGTTATAAATTGTCGCTGCCTACGCTTAAATGTAAATATAAGGTCAACAGCATGTTATTCTGACAGTGAACAGTTGAATATTTTTGCTGAAACTGTTGCTGATTACGCGTTAATGTAGTTTGGATTTTAGTCATTGTATATTATCCTCTGCAGTTTTAATATGTCCGATGACAATCTAACTTTAGTTATTGCAAATTTATAATGACGGACATTGAGAATAATTAAAAATTTTTTTTCAATATTTTCAGGTGTTTTTGCATAATATACTAAAAGAAGAAATGAAAAAGGCATTAAAAAATTAAATACAAATTAAATATCTAACTATAAAGTGAAAGGCAGAATATAGTAAACAAGTTTGAAATGTCATTGGCAACCAGTGTAGCTGGATCTACATTAAGGCAGCAGCAACAACAACATGCTAAGGCACAACAAAAATGTACTAAATCGCCACAAACTAATAACTCAAATACAAATCACACAATAGCAACTTTGCCTCAAGCAGCGGTGATCAATTGTTTGCAGCAGTCATCGCCACCACCATCTTCATCCAAGACTTCCTTATCAACATCTCCCATTGCTTCCAACTACATGGGTTCATCATCGTTGTTTTCCTTTGAGAGTGGCGTAGTTTTAAGTGGCAGCTCGGGATGTTGTTCATTATCAAATTCTCCATCGTCCTCTTCATCATCGAATTCATATTTACCTTCTAATAATTTAGAAAATTCCTGTAATAATCCTTCAGGAAATTCAGGAAGTCAAATGTGTTTAAATGCATCAACAAATTTAGAAGATTCATTCACATCAGCTACGTGTCAATTGAATGCTTCCTTATTGGCTGCGGTTAACGGAGATTTGGAAGAAGATCATGTAATGCCAAAGTCATCCGATTCCAATTCTAGTCAAACCGAATCAAATCTACATACATCAGAGTCAATACAAAACCACAATAATGATAATAATGAGAATGGTCAAAGACTTTTGTTGGAAAATATTCAACACCATCAACATGCACAACAACAGTCAGCTTCCGACAGTTCTTGCTTAAATAATGAGGATGCTAGAACTCTTCAACTAGCTGTTGAGTTGACTATGATGAATTTGAATCAAATGCCATCGCCAACGTCAGGTGCACCACCTACATTATTGCAAACGTCAAACCACTATCAACAACTACAATCTCATCACTTGCAGCCCAGTTCGCTGGACCACTCTCACCAACCATATTCATCTTCTTCGTCGTATACGTCCGTTGGTAATCCTTATCACATGACTACTAAGGTATTTCTACAAACACAATCTCAAGCTGCTGCCACTTTACTAAATCAAAAAATATTATCCGAACCTACCCAAGATAACATTCCAACTAAAATAAATCCATTGTCCAATCCTAATCAAAGCTTGGCCACCGTAACACCAACTACAGACGAACGCTTAAAGAAATCACAAAACATGACAGAATGTGTACCGGTACCGAGTTCAGAACATGTCGCAGAAATTGTTGGAAGGCAAGGTAAGAAGCACATATGTACATTATGTGGAAAATTTGCATCTGCAAGTGATGTACACATGATATGTAAGTATATACATATATACATACATTCATACATACATATATACATACATACACAAGTTAGGTTAAAAAGGGCGGCGTCTTCACGCATCCATCCAGAGACCATCCGTTACAGTGATACCTTTATAAAAAAAACCAAAGAAAACTAGTGTAAGAGGAAAGAGAAGAAAAAGAAAAACCTAAGCAGAAGGCACTATAATAGAAATAGAAATATAACGAAATAAAAGAATAGTGTGGAACCCAAAACCCACCAATCAACTCTGACTACCTCTAAGCCACAAGCTCCATGGAGTTTCTCCGCTCCAGTCCAGAGGTCCCTACTAGGGATTTCGATAAAGGGAGTAGCGCCGTAGTCAATTATAGTACCGACATAATCCGTTTGGGTAGCCAAGGATAATGATCGACTATTAAGTTTCACTTCACTTAGTATGCTAACATGCCCAGCTGTGAAGCTCCCTATCAATCCCAATTCCTTCAGTCTAAACAGGCTCCGCTCAGCCATTGCTCTCACGAACTCCTCAATTGCCTATTTCTCACGGCACTCGTAATGCCAATTGAAGCACATATCTGAACTTGGAAAGAAGGTTCCCTTTTTCAATGCCTCCCACCATACCGAACATCCATAAGTGAGTATAGGTATCACAACCGATGTGCATATCCAGTATACAATTACCGGTTTTAGACCCTTTCCAAAGGATCATTAAGCCCCTTCCTGGCCCTTTCCTAAGTATTTCTCTTTCAAGACAATTTGCTGTCCAAGTAAATGCCCAGGTACTTGGCCTCCTTTGACAATCTGAGTTTTGTCCCATTCAATACTGGTAAACTAAATGTCTCAACCTTATATCTCCTGGTAAACAGAACTGGATCAGTCTTTTCAGGGTTGACTCCCAATCCATTACTGTTTGCCCATTAGGAAAGTCCTCGCAGCCCGGATTGCATGACCTCGCTGATAGTAGGTAGAAATTTATTCGAGATCAACATTACTACATCGTCAGCGTAGGCTACGATCTTCCTTCCCATGGCATCTAACTGTCTTCGTATGACGTTCATTGCAAAATCCACAATAATGGCGAAGGGGGGTGGGGTCCTCCCTTGTGGTGTACCCCTTGTCACAATCTTCCTTATGCAGGAGTCTCCCATGCTCGAGTTAACCCTGCTGTTTAGCATCAGGGTGATCCACTCGGTTAGGAATACACAAATACCTAACCTCTATCCTAATGTTGTTAAAAGCCCGTTCTATATCGGTGAACGTTGCTAAGGTGTATTCCTTATGCAGTAGACCCCGTTCAATAAAACTCACCACAACATGTAGATCACTCTCAACAGCTTACCGTTAAGATAGGCGTGTTGAGCGTCGCTGATGACCTGAGTTCCCATACCACTCCTTAGGTATAGATCGATCAGTCTTTCTATTGTCTTGAGTAGATACGCTGATCGGTCTATAGTCGTTGGGCTTCGAGTGAGTCGTCCGCTTTGGGTATGAAAATAACCCTCACCTCTCTCCATTCCCTGGGAATATATCTCACTTTAAGACATTCCTTAAATACTTCTACGAGTAGTGAGATGACCCAACCATTAACATTCTGTAACATGGCCGGAAAAATGCCATCTGGGCCCGGTCACAGCAATTCGTTCATAATGTCCGTTTCGACCGTCTTATGTCCTTATACTTAATGAAGCTTTCCCTATATCTGTCCCAATCCACCTGGCTCCTCGTTAGCTTGAGTTTATTAAACAGCCTTCTCACTGTAGACCGTTGGTTCCCTGGTCCACCATTTCGGCTGCCTCCATTTGCCAGGATAATTCTTCGGGCAACTGAGCTCAAATCTACTCTTAATTAATTACATCCGTGAAATTATTCACGACTACCTCGATACCCTCAGCTGAATTCCTCCAGCACTCAGTATCTCTCAAATCAACTAACTCCCCGTCTAATCCGTCCTTCTGAAGTTCCTATAAGGCCTTCCCCTCGGTTTCACAAAGTCAAGACTGAAGGATATCATGCTATGATCCGAGAAGGAATAATTCAGTTGCAGTTTTAACTTCCTTCATCTAGTTCGCTCCTTTGAAGGATACCTCGTCCGGCCTTCCTTTTACGAGGGCGATCTCTCCAATGAGCTTATGTTCAATCTGTCGCCATTGCTCAACGCTGATTCTCCCATATGGATCAACTTTGTCAATGACAGCAGCTTGAACACAGTTCTGCAGCACTGATTCCTTCGCCTTTACCGATGTTGAGGGCTGTTCCCTTCGTGACCCAACTCTTTTTAATAACCTCCTTGTGAGAGCGGAGCTGGAAAGTTTGCGAGCAGCCTTCTTGGCTATTTAGGTCTGTTGGTCATCCCCAGACCTTGCCCTTTTAATGACGCCCTTTTGGGGACCCTTAGAAGAGCCGTGTGGGTTTTAACCAACAGCGCTCGAAGAAGAAGGCCACATGCCAGAGATCTTAACCATCCACCGGTGGTGCCCATATGGTTTCCAATGGTAGAGCTGGTCGGCCTTTGACTTACTTCCTTCTTGTTTTTCGACAGCTGATCATATCGAGGTCTAGCATCCTTGACAATCTTTTGTGAATTGCCAGTTTTGCTGGCCGGTGCATGAACAGCCACATCACCGGTAGTCTTTTCGCCAGTTTTTATCTGCTAGTCCAGAATGGTTGCACGTTTGGATGGTTTACCACTACCAGTATTTCCCGCTCCGGCACGGATCGTTGAGGATGTTGACTTTCCTTCTGTGCTCTCATGAGACACCTCTGTAGTGCTGTCCACATTCTCACCCAATTCTTCAGGATAAGACATTCCCAGGGAGTCACAGACAGACTCGTACATCCGTTCGAATCTTCTAACGTTCCTCCTGTGTTTTCTGACAATGTACTTATCCTTGCCTGCAAGTGGCATTGAGCCTCTCTTAGCTATCTTGTCCAGAAAGATAAGAGAAGCTCTTGCGCCACTTCTTTAGAGCTTTCTCTTCTTTAGTTCGGCTTGTGATACCGGTTGTCGCATTTCGCATTATCGCGTCTTACCGAACTAAACTGCCGCTAGCCGTATGACATCCTGAGCCAATCGAAACATCCCGCCGCTCCTACCCCGCCTCGACGCTCCGGTTCCTCTCTTGACTCTGAGCGCGAGTTGAGATCACAGTGATCTCGTGCTTATCTTCAGATCCAAGAGAAAGATCCCCGAACTTCTGTGTGACACTGGTCCCACAAAGGAATCCCTCGAGATGCCCAGAATCTCATCCGTCTTTGATAGTAGGCCCAACAACTGACTTTCCTGTTCTAGAATGTCTCGTTGGACCCCTATCATAATTAAATCGTCGTCCGTATTGTCCGTGTCTGTTTTGTCGCCCGGCGACCGTTCGTCATCTGTCCGAATGGAGTTTAAATCCCACGAATATGCCAGTAAAAGGAGAACCATCTCGCGCAATGACGGCGTTTGCGGACTAGGCTAGAGTTTACAACCAACCCGTGTCATAGGCGTTGGAGGGAGCTGTTAGTTTATTTAGGCACCAACTAACCATTTAGATCCACGGCACTGCTACCAACCACCTTGACCTTAAAGTACTCTGCATTTATTTGGTCCGCGAGAGACTCTAAGGAACTGTAGGACCAGAGATAATACACATGATCTGAACACTCAAGTTATGGGCCTGTATGCACCGTGTACCAGAATGTACAGATCATGTGTCTTAAAACCAATCCCCCCTATCCGCCACCTGGGGACACGTCCGATAGGAGTAAATGCAGCAAAAGACACCAAACATACCTACATACATACATACATGCATACATACATACATACATACATACATACATACATATATACATACATACATACATATATACATACATACATATGAGCAGAGTCTTCAATAAGTTTATTATGTACAAGGGTCCTTATGAAGCACTAATGCCAAATAAAACCATAAATTTTAAATTAACGAGTATTTATTTTAATAATTTTAGAATCAGTGACTTTTTAGTTCTTTTTTTTTAATAAAAATTCACAGAGAAAAATTTAAGGTGGCACCTTGAAAAACTAAATTAAATAAAAATAATTTTTATACATAAGTTTGTGTGTGTTGAAGACTTTTTGTGATATTCTTATTATATTTTCTCTTTTTATTCGGCTTGAAGTCTGAACTAATATAAAAACATTTTTTTTAATTTTTTAATCTATTTTTAATTTAATTTTAATACTTGTTGATAATCTTGAGAAATAATATATCTAAACATATAGAAAATAACAAAAAATATTCTTATAAATAACAAAAAAAAAAATTAAGTTACTTTTGATTTTTAGAAGGTTTTAAAAAAATTTATAAATTGAGCATGGATAATGAACTGGTCTTCACCGAAAAATCTCTCAAATTCTTAAAAATATTTTAATTAAGCGACAATTTTAGATATAACCACCCAGCACAATCTTCACCTACTAAATAAGGTATTCTGTAAGCGAAAACTATCTGATAACACTGTGTAACAATTTCCAAAAAATTTTCTCGCACATGAAAAAATTGATATATGTATCAAACTAGATAAAAAAAAATAAACCACATACTCAGTTTCTCTCAAGGATGTCAAATTTTTTCTCAAAAGGACTTCAAAGTGTCGAAAAATACACAATTTAAAAAATATAAAATATTTACGAAGATTATATCAATCCGATATGGATGTCAAATGAAAACTGAGAATCCCTACAATATAACAAAAGTTTTTATTTAAATGGTGCAGGACAAAATGTTAAGGAAAAGTCCTTTATACAAATTACATATTTAACTAATCAATATATTAAAGGAGTTTTTTAAATACTAACAATAATTACATTTATTATATACATAGTTATAAAGAGTTTAGGAATAATTAAAATCTGTTTCGGCTTTGTCTTAATAAATATCTATGTATAATATATATACATATGTACATATATACATTTGATTATGAAAATAGGGAGGAAAAATTTTTACAAAAACCTTTTAAAGTGGTGGTATTAGATAAAAAGAATGTCGTACTTTAGTAAAACAAAAATTAGTGCTATGGTGAAATTAGTTCATTTATGTGCTGGTGTTGTGAAAAAATACATTTTCTGTTAAAATTTAGTGTCAGCCTATTAGTTTTCTCCTGAACAAGTTCAAAATTGGCTAAGGTGTGCAGACGTTGTGTGGAATAGTTTACTACTTGAAGTTTGTAGATGTGGCATTTTGCTGCTGTAGACCATACCGGTGCAATATATAACATTATTGGTTGAAAGATTGATTTGATAATTAGTTTTTTGTTGTTTATGCTGAGAGCAGATTTTCTGTTTATAAGTGGGTATAGAGTTCGTATTGTTTTATTGATTTTGTTTAGCGTGTAAGGTATGCGATCATTAAAATTTAGTTTTGTGTCGAGAATGACTTAGAGATATTTCACATTAGGTTTCCAAAATATATCACAATTAATGAATCTAAGAGGGATTTGCGAGACGAAGCAATCCTTTAGTTTCCTAATGAAATATATGGCTTGACTTTTTTCTAGGTTTACAATTATTTCCCATTTATGGAAATATTGATTTAAATTCGATAAGGCCTGTTGTAGATTGAGACAAATTGTTGCTGAATATACATCTGAGCATAAAATAGAGGTATCATCTGCGAATATTATAACATCTATTTATTTAAAGAAGGGATATCAGCAGTGAATATATTATAAAGAACTGGCGATAGGCAAGAGCCTTGGGGGCACCCTGCTATTATGTCGACTTGTGATGAGCATATTTTAAGCAGATATACTCTATAAGAACGTTTGTCTAAAAAACTTTGGATAATTTTTATCAATTCGGTTGGGAATTTGAACATTTTTAACTTGAAGATAAGGCCATTATACCAAACAGAATCGAAAGCTGATTTTATGTCCAAGATTATACCTGTTGACTTGTTTTGTTGAAATGTTTTTACCTAAATTTCTTATCTTCAGTAAGCTTTGAGAGGTATTGTTACACATCTAAATCCGAGTTGATGTGGTGGTAGAATATTATTGATACTAATATGATTATTAAGATTTTCCTTTATAATCCAGTATTTTGCAGACTGAGTAAAGTAAACTTATTGGCCTATAGGATAATGGTGAGGATAATGGTTTGTTAGGTTTTGGAACGTGTATAGTTTTCGAAATCTTCCATTTTTGAGGAAAATAGCACAGTTTTAGGCAAGCATTAAAAAGTGTGGTGAGATATATAATTCCCTTATTATATGGCTTTTTAAGCAAAGGTTATTTATATCATCCAACCCTGGAGATTTCTTACTTTTTAAGCTTTTTATGATTTCAGAAACTTTTGATTTCGACATAAAATAGTTATTTTGTGGATTTATATTCAAAATTTTTATTTGTGCTGCTACTTCGTCAACTTCAGAGATAGTGGATGCATCACTAAGGTGTTTTGAAGCTGTGTGATTTGACATAAAGTTTTGCGCTAAAAGATTCTCTTTTCCTTTTGGGTAACACATGTCAAGTTGTTTTGTTTCAAGTGGGGAATTAAATTAGATTTCTTCCTCAAGATTTTAGATATATTCAAGAATGACGGAGAAGATTTATCTAATGTTGAGATCCTGTCATTCCAAGATTGATTTCTAAAATCTTTTATTTCTTTTTTGATAGTTTTGTTGAGACGAGACATTTGACGGTGGTCATTCGGGTCCCTATATCGCTTCCAATTACGCCCGTAAATATTTCTGTATTGTATTAATATTTTGATGTTATTTGAAAATGGTGTTTTAGTGACTGCTATGTTCCGTTTGGGCACACTTTGATCTACTGCAGATTTTGTAGTTTGGTTGAAAATATCAATTATATTGTCAATACTACTTGCATTATTAATCAGGTTATAATTGTAGCTAAACTTCTATTAATGAAACTTGAGTAATAAGACCAATTTGCTTTAGTGTAATCGTGACGAACATTGTCAGGAAATTCATAGTTTAAATTTATAACGCTTATCGGAAGATGGTCAGAGCTTAAGTCATTTATTACTTTTACAGGTGACATATTCTGTGAACAGTTCGTTAAGAAAAAATCCAGTTGTTTAGTCACATCTGCTGGTATATAGGTATAGTCGTAAGAAAAGACTACCTGTGTTTGATTTAGTTGAATCTTGTCATATAATATATTGCCCCAACAATTATTTCTTTAATACCCCCAATAGTTATGTCGGCAGTTAAAGTCGCCACCTAAAATATGTTTAGAATTGTTGCTTATTCATTTTCGAAGGTCGGAGGTAAAGAGTTGTTTACGGGAGTTATCTCTCTCTGCTGAACCACCAGCATTATAGCATGAGTAAATATCAATTGTAGAAGTACTAGTTGATATTTGGACACTTATGTGTTCAATTAGAGAGGTAGTAATTTATGTCTAACATTTTTCCTGATTAAGATCGCAACCCTACTTCCCATTAAAGGAGTTTAATTAAAAAAAAAAGATATTTTCTTAACTTTTTGTATTGCAACATATTGGGTCGATATAATCTTCGTAAATATTTTATAGTATTCCTAAAATTTGCGCATCTTTCGTAACTTTGAAGTCTTGTCGATTGGAAATTTGAAATGTAAAAAAACTGGGCACAAAGGTGCTCTAGTTCTTTTTATTTTTTTAACATAACCAAGCCCAACAGGCCATATACGGCTAATATTAAAAATAATAATTTAATATAACAAAATAAACACCAATATTTATAAGGAATTTATTATATATTATATATATATATATATATATATATATATATATATATAGATGTGAGAAGCAACGAGCCCTAGAAAGTTAAGAATATCCAGACTAAAAAGATGATTGTTATTAAAGATACGAGTGATTGATAGCAGGGAACATTGAAGAGAATATAGAGGTAACTCTGTATATAGATAGCCAGGCGGCGCTAAAGGCCCTGAAAGGACATTTTGTCAAGTCTAGGTTAGTTAGCGACTGTAAGAAGGCTCTGAGGAGACTGATGAGAAATTATCATATTAGACTCTGCTGGGTACCGGGTCATTGCGAGACAACTGGCAATGAGGTAGCTGATGCATTAGCTAGGAACGGCTCAGCTTTGGATAGGGCTGTAAGTGAAAGTGGTGTGAGACCACCTCTAGGCTTTTACTTCAGGTTGATTAGAGAATGGATTCGGCATAGAATCAATCATGCATGGAATCCCAGAATGGACTGCAGATTATCAAGGGTCCTATGGCCTAAACTTGATAAGGCAGATGCAAATCTACTTTAGGGCATGAAGAGGGAAAACCTGATGACGAATTTGACAGTATATCGAGGATGGATCTCGATATATTGATAGGATTCGTCATGGGAATAGGGTGGCTAAGAGGGGGTCGTTGGCTTAGAGCGAAAGATATAGGGCGGTATCACTTTTCCTTTCCAGGTCTTTTCTATTCTTTTCTTTACTTTTCTTGGTCTCAGCTTTTTCTATTATTTTCCTTTCCTGGTCTTTTCTATAAAATCCTCCATAAATTTCTTCTATATATTCTACGAAGGGACTCACAATGGACCTCTAGGTGTCCGAGTGGATGCACAGGTACTCTTCTGAGTACTGTGCAACCCTTCTTTACCTACCTACCTAAAGATACGAATGAATAATTATTTTATTTAACGAAAAATAAAAAGAAAAGAAGTAATTATAATCTTAGATAATTAAAAATTAATCATATTTTATATTTATCTAAGAGCCAACTGTTTTTAGACTTTTTTTGTGTTTCTGAACAAATGTTTAAGAAATTTTAAAAACCAATGAAAAAATTGGATTAAAGAAGTAATAACGTAATTTTTATAACAATGTTAAAATAACTACTAGAAGAGTTGAAAAAATTTATTTTATTTTATATTATTTTGATGTGATTTACATGTCGTTTGTACAGAATGAATCATTATTTTTTTGCTGGGTATTTGCGGATGCTACTGCTCTTATTGCCATATGGATATCGGTAAAACTTTATATTTTATATATGATCGCACGAACTTCCTAATTGAAACCCCGTATTATGGTTTGGTAGTGGGAAGCATAGTTTGATTCTATTGTATAGAGTCCCAGTCTGGATCTATCCCCTCATTTAGAGCCATCCGGCTAGAAAATAGTCTTCACGGTGATCTTAGTCAGGGTTCCGTTAGACCAGGATTGATGATCTGGTATCAGTGTAATACAATTGGCAGCAATAGTTACATTAGACATCCTATATCCGTTCAATGCCTCGATTATGTATTGGTGATAGGATTTGTGTTTCCGGTTGATCCATTTCCCCATCGCTTAAAGGCGATTTGATGTAAGGTACGCTTTATATCATACTTGAATTTCTATCGGTGAGACAAAGAGAATAGTTTCTAAAGCCCTTGTAGGCGCTCGTTGAATCTTTTGTCAGATTTTTACATTGCATTTCTTATCCATGGATGTCCACCATACTATTGAAGCATAGGTTAGTAAAGGTTTAATTGGATATTTTAATTTCCTTATCAAGAAACCGATGGTCATCGTAAAGTGCGATCTTCGTTTTTCTTGCAAACAGACAAATTTATGTTTTTTTTCGGGTTCACGTTTTGTCTTCTTTGTCGAGCCCGGTTCAGTGCTGTGTTTAGATCCTCTTCCCATCTTCGGCATAATTGATTTGGATTATTTTTCCTTCACCCGATATGCGCTTCTTTTTGATCGTGGGTTTTGCGATGCTTTCAGCGACCTATCATTTTGCTGACGTCATTTTGTTTAGCCAAAATTAGTGTTATTTTGATTTTCGTTTGTAGAATCAGATTCGGAGTCTCTACCTGTTTTTAAAGGTTGGGGGCTTTGAGCCCCTCCTGGGTTTGACCACTTCCTTTTCTTTATTTTGTGTTACTGCACCCATTTCCAAAGAAATCTTTTGCTGACTATAGAGAAATAAAGACGATACGTGACTCGGGAGTGGATCAAGTACTGCGGTTATTAGTCACTGTACCGTAGCTTTATTTTTTTTGTTTTTTGTTTAGGGGAACAATCCCGTATCCGTTTTTGGTCAGAATACAGGGTTATAAATCAACATGATTTATAAAAAAATAAGTTGCATCAGTTGAGTTGAATCTACTTTCTTAGATTTGTATATCTGTTTTTTATTTATTATTATTATTATTTTTTTTTTTGTAGTTAAAAGCTCTAGATACCTGAGCTACGTAAAAATAGAATTATTTTCATATTTACTATAAAGTATGTACTTATTTAGGTACTAATTGGTAATGGTGGGAATGACGATTCAGGCTACAATATAGTGCATATTTGTAAGCGAAGTTTTCGCTGGGCGGGGACCGAAAATAACTGATTTACTTTTATTTAAGCAGTTATTTGGTATAATATGTCATTTGCCAATTAAATTTTTGTTATATCCACAAAGAGAGTGGCAAAGAATAAGGATAGTAAGATAAAATATAAATCAATGTTAGTTATTTTTAATTTATTGGCTTTTAACTTTTATATATAAAATATAAAATAAACTTGTGATTAAAAAACAAATGGATTAAGCATTTACTGGAATTATACTCTTATATTCAAATTTAAGGTATTGTATTTAATATGTAAGATCGTACAAATTTACAAATTCGGATCAACTTTTGGACCTGTTGGGACGTTGAATTTAAACATGGCATTTCAAGCGTTATTATGTTTGCTAATGTTATATATTCAGAGAAAAGAATTTGTATTACCTTGACGAACTCAACTGTATGAAATCATACAATTTATTAAAGCAGTAAGCAGATTCGATCGCGTCACAGTTTCAGTAATAACAATTTTTTGACAATCGATATTTTTTGATTCTAAAGAGAAAGATAATATACATCTACTTTAGGAATTAAATCAGTTTATTTGATATAATGAATGAATTCACCAATTGATGTATTTTCACCACTTGTAAACTTACAGAATATTTTCCTGGCTTCTTAGCGTTTATCAGTGAAGGACAAATGACCGACAGAAAACGTTTAACGCCCAATAAACCGACAACCGGGGGATTATTTGAAGGTTTTCTTCACAAGCACAAATTCCCTAATTTCAAGCAAATAATGGAGAGTTTGTTTCAAAGCTACCCCAAGAAAGGAGCACGAAAGTTTTTTAAAATTAAATTTTTTACTTTCCCGTTGCGAATTTTTTCTCTTAAAACTTTGTTGTTGTAATAGCACTTTATATTTTAATTGTTAATAATATGCTATTGGGTTGAATTGGAAACAGGAGAAACTGTACCACTTCGATCGGTCTTAACCACAGGTCAATGGGGCGCAGATCGGTTGGCCTATTAGCACAGATAAATAAATGCACTGTGTCATGAGGGCTTTTGAGGCAGGCAGGGCAGCGGTTTATAGTGCCGGGAACAATGCGTTCGCAGTAGCAATTAAGAGGAAGAGGCTCGTGCATCAAAATTTGATGGTTGAGGTGACCTGGCTTGTGATATGCCATCAGAAACTGTCTGATCAGCAACACATTATGTTGCTTGACTGACAACATCCTGGTCAAGTGTTTCCTTATTCATGAACCGGAAGTGCTCTAAGGACCCTATTTCTGTTTTTACCTTTTGGTTGATGTAGGTGGAGTGTGAGGAAAAAAAGGAGGAGGATTTCGAAGACTACCTCTAGGATCTTCGGGTTTTGCACCGTAAGGATAATTCTGCCTTCGACTGAGATATCGGGAATCCTCCTCACTTCCTTGATCTGGGAGATAAAAAGGGACACCATCGATAACCTGAGTTAGCGTTCCTGCAGAAAACCTGAAATGGGGGCCATGTATTGGGAAATTTTGGCACTTATATCATTTATACGCATTAAAGATCCCATCCAAAAGCCAAAATAGAAAACAGGAAATTAGAATGAACATTCATCCCTAATTAGAAAATTTACATGGCAACTGAAATTCGATGGGATAGGGAGATTACACCGATTATACGGCCGAGAGAAGACTGGAACACCAATAATCGTAACATAGAGGGTATTGAGGTGTACACTGATGGTTCCATGAAAGAGAATGGAACGGGAAGTGGGGTTTTTTGTGAAAAGTTGGGTATTAAACACAGATGAATACTGAGCAACGCTTGTAGTATTTTCCAAACCGAAATCTTTGCAGTGTCTGATGCAGCAAGATCAATTTCTATGATGCCGATATTTATAAGAGATATAATATACATAGATAGTCAGGCTACCATAAGCAAACTTTATAATAAGAAATTAGATCAAATGTAGCAGATATTTAGAAGCTTTTTTAAAACTTTTTAAAACTGTCACAATAATATTCAAGGTAACGAAATAGCTGATGAATTAGCACGAACTGGGGCAGATATGGAAACGAGTAACGCATGTGAAGACATTTATCCAGGACTAGATTATATATATATATAGCGAGGAGGAAGAGGATACATTTCATTTCCTCTGCGAGTGTGCTGCACTATCTCGCTATAGATGCAAATGTTGTAATTCTTAATTTTTCAGAATCTGGAAGAATCAAGATGTAAAGTCCATTAAAGATCTTGAAATTTATTAAGGCAACAAACGTACATGTAACAGGTAATAATGGTGCTCTAGCAACTCGACAATCGAAGCCCCAAACGGATTGACAAGAATATACATATATATATATATATATATATATTTAGATGGATAATTTGGTCATCTGACATTGGGAATTCTGCTTGTTGGGATAAACGCACGAAGACGCTAGGTTTCTCAACAGTGACCAAGATAGAGATATGGTCTGAGTTAGGTGCTGACTGAGTTTACCGGGTTGGGGTATAGGCAAATAGAGACTGACAGGTAATTGATATGTCTGGGAATCATGAGTATCTAGCAGTCACTGTTGTAGAGTCCTCATTAATTACAGCGAATTCTGATTCGTCTAACAGGTCGGTCGTATCGTTGTGTAATTGGAAATACCAGCTCCCATGATGAGCATTGAAATCGTCAAGTAGTAGATTGTAACAGGTGCTATGGTGTCAACGGGTGGGATATAAAAATTGGAAATTTGTAATTGAATATTTCCAGTTTCTATTGAAATGCTCATTGCATCCTGGAATGGGTCTGGTGTGGGAGAGGTGGTCGGTATTGTCAATCTATAATTGACGTATCTATGTATGCGAAACGCAAGATCACCGCCATTATCCCTATCCCTCCGGACGATGTTATATGGTGATGTTTGCCGATAACACGAGTTGTTGTAGTTGTGACATATGCGGGGCTGTAAACTTCTACAACCCGCCACGAAGTTAGGGGACTAGTCGCGGTAGCTGGTGAGACCTGAGCACTTTTCAGGTGACACCAGTTATTACCAACGGTACATCTGACTCACGTGGTGTTACGCTTAATGCGTTGATGGCATGTAGAACAGAACCAAATATCAGGACCTGGATTCGATTCAAGTTTTGAGCAAAATTGCCGCCATAAATTTATCACATGGGGAAAAAACTTCTCCAGTTCCTGTATCTGTACCTGCTGTATCAATTGATTTGAACTCGGCTCGTTCCGGAGCGTAGATCCAATTGTCATGGGAGCGTAAACTTCGTTAAATCTAATGCTTGAAACACAAACAATAAAAACAGCATGAATTTGTTTATTTTATCCGGTGTGACTTTCTTCAATAACTCAGAAATTATTAAGAGCCCCAACACAATACATGCGGAGAATATATGGGAAAACCGCTTCTACGACATATATATTTTTTAGGGAGTTTTTGATATATGTAACTGCGAAATTTCGACAATTCAAATTTAAAAGAAAAACACGTTTCAAGTGTTTTTATTACCTTTTACTTTATATCTTAATGATCGTTGCATACATATATATTTTTTTATATATATTTTTTATAAAGACATTTTATCTTATTTTCGATGTATTATAAATCGCGAACCATTGCATTGAGTTACACGAATAACTGCCATTTTAAGAGAGAAAATAATATGCATCTACGTGTTTACTATAACTAAAACATTTGCTTCTTTTTCAGCATTGAAAAGAGCGCTTTTTGTGTCAAAAATTTCCTTCCCACCAGAAACTTGCCATACAAAATTCATGCTATCCGTAAGGAATGTTGAAGCGATATTTTACTTTTCTTTCTACTTTACTTGCTTCGTTCGAAGCTTCATTGCTTACTGGGTTTTTACTTCACAACTTTTGGTAAAACTTTTAGAACTTTCTTTTATCGAACTTATATAAATCTGAATATTATTATTTGCTTTGGATTATGTATTTTTCTTCATTTAACACTCATCGATTTTGAAACTCGCTGTTAGTTAAACGTAAATTTTTTAGAACTTTTTATGTCCAACCTGAACGATATCTGTTAGTTTGAAATTTTGTTTAAGTTCTCAAAAGAAATTTCCGAAAGATATTGTATTTATATCAAAACATATTTTAAAGTTTTCTACAGAAGAAGTTATTACAATTACGGCCCAAAAGCCACAACTTTTTATTTAATTTAGTGCAGTAATGAAAATCGCATATATTGTCCCTGATTCTAAGAGATAACCACTGATCGGAAATATAAGTATGATGATAAAAGTCGTAATATGAACTTAAACTAAGCTTTAATTTTATGTTTTTTTTAATATATATCGGACAATACGGGCAACGACGGGTAGAAATAGCTAGCTTTTTATAAATTGGCAAAAATATTTGTTAGTAAGGTTTTTTTTGTCGATAGTGTCGCTATCGGAAAATAGCACTATCGATTGTTTTCAGCTCTACCACATTCCCATCAGACTTGATGAAAGACTCAAGTCGTTATCCTTCCAAACTCTCTCTAAGAGTGGAATATTTTACTCAGATTAGGGTCCCATGAATATTTTCAATAAATCATAGCACAGAACTTCACATTTTGCTTTTCATTAAAATGTTTCAGACATTTTAAAGACACTCATATACTACGATTTATTACCATAACGCCTTTTGTTCAATAATCTTTTCTTACATCTTTTTTTCATTGTTTTTACAATAAAATTATATTTTTATAGTTTTTATATATTATATTGTTCGCATTAGAATTGATGGTTCTGAACAAGATTTTTCCTCTTATTTGGTATATCTTGAATTATACGAAAAAGTCCCGGAGTTTCAAAAATTGTACATAGATTTATTGAAAATGGTTGTGCTGCAATATAGTGACCCTTACATACCACTTATGTGGAAGTTTTAGCTTTATAATGACCAAAGCCGTTAATGAAGTATGTTGGGAGAGTCGGTCTTAAGATACAATCTAAATGTTTCTGAATAAATAAGTTATTCCTATGATTAAAATTCTAGCTAAAATTGTTAAATAAACTTCCTCCAAAACAGATGAAAAATACCTCAGAAATAACTTCGTGAAATTTCATCGAAATATATTTAAAGATTCAAAAGTTACACAAAATTATTAAAAAAAAATGTTGGAACAGCTTTGCTTTGATGTATATAGAATACACATTTACGATAAAAATGAAGCGAATGTGCAGAGTTTGCTAGACCAGGTCAAGTTTCAGTTTTTAAAAGTAAAATTTTGATGTTTAGTGCTATTTTGTAAAAAAAATTAATATTTGAACTTAAATTAAATCTATATAAATAAAGCTATTATATAGAAAATTTTAGTATAATATAAAAAAAGTTCTCCTTAAAACAAGAACATAAATAGATAAAACACTTTTTTATACTGAAATAACCAAAATCCCAATTCGGGAAAACTTGTTTTAAAAATTGACTTTTTTCAGTAAAATGGTAACCTGTCGTTATCAGCGGTGTGGTTTAGTAAATATTTTTTGTGCGTTTAGCGAACATATGTAGGTATGTAATCAGGCATTTTTTAATTTCGCCTTGACATTGTTGAGCTCCACAAATAAACAAAAAATTAAAATTAACGAAATTCTGATAGGGCTAGCGAGGAGACTGTTACCCCAAATGCTCTCGGATTTGCTTTACATACATTTACGTTAATGATTCTTTTAGAAACAAAAAAATGTATGGTCCAGTGAAAAATGTCACCACCTTCTTGAGAAAAATCACAAAAAATCACAATTTTATAAAAAATATTTACTTAAAATAATATAACTTTTTATCGGAACCACATAGGTATATGATTCTTGCACAAACATTTTTTAGAATTTAGTACAGAATCCAGAGAATATTTTAAAACAATTGACCCCGCCAAGTTAAAAAACTAAAAAAAAACATGTCCAGGTTCACCCCAGACCCGTTAAGAACTTGTGCTCCGCCAAATCAATTAGAATACACCTCAGAATTGATGATGTGAAATTTCAGATACATTCAGCAGTTCCAAAGTTACGGAATTATTAAAAAAAATCGTTTCGGGACCACTATGCGCTGTTTTTTTTTTTTAATTTTTGATTTTTTGAAACCAGTTTTTTATAGGCGTTTAATCTGTTTTTTTTTTACAGCATTTTATTTAACTTTTTGTGTAATTTAACTCAGAAAAAGAGTTCAAAAAACGAAAATAATAAATAAATAAAATAACATGACTAAAAATAAGAAGTTTCGTGGAACTTGCCTAATGCAATAAAAATGACAGATTGCTTATTTAGTTTTGACAATACTCTTTACATATTTGAAATAAATAGAACTAGTCAGTGCGTTCAAAAAAATGTAAACATTTAAATTTTTGCTTGAATGTATATGTATACGTTAAAAATTAAATATTTTTATCATTATTAATCATGATGTTGGTACATACATGAGCTCCATCAACCAAATTTCCTCAATCTCCGATCAATTCAAAAGTATTGGGCATTACTCAACAAATATTTAAAGAGTACTAAATGCAGAAAAAGTTTTGCAGAAAAGCTTACAAGTTTTATTAAAACCCAATCAGAAATAAATCATTATATAATATTTAAAACTTTCTTTCATAAAAACATAAACATTCTATTGATATAATTTTTATAATCAGAATTTTATGCACTAATTTTTTCGTGCTTTTTAGAACTGTCAGTGCTAGATTTAACGTTTGAAAAGACTAAAAAGCATTAAAATTTTATAAAATACACTAAAAGCTTTTTAGCACTTTTTAAATTATTTTGTAATTTAATACAATATAGGTTTTTGAAAGAATTTTTTAGTAAATATAACGGTATTACTTGTCATTTTTACTTTATTACCCAACATTGCAAATAATTGTGAAGAAAAATTGTTTATAAATTGTCATTTGAACTCAATTTTACAAGAAACAAGGGCAAAAGAAAATATGAATTTTCTTTACAAAATAATTTATCATTGTTGTTTGCTGGTGTAGAACAATATAGCATAAGTTTTTGAACGATTTAGCATCTTTCCAATTATATCTTCTAGCAACACCGTCGTGATCACTTCTAAGTATTTAATCACAAAATAAATTTTATTTTAAGTCGGAAAAACATATTTTAAAACACCAACATTATGAATGAAATAGTAAAGAAATGTAGTTAAATGTAATAAATAAAATCAATAAAATAAAAAGAAAAAAAAAAACAAGTAAGAAAGATATAATCGGTAGAGCCCGGCCATATGATACCCCACACCATTGTGCATGTCCATCATTTAGGGTGATTCCCGAAAGTGGGCTTATATGGGAGCTGTGGTAAATTATGAAGCGATCATCATAAAATTTGTCTCTATGATTTCTGGTTATGTAAAACTTATTTGTGTCGAATATAAACCTGATGTTAACATATGTATGTGATTTATGCACATTAAAGTGATTTTAGAAAGATGGTTTTATATGGGAGCTATGGTTAAATATGGACCGATCTTCACGAAATTTGGCACACAGTTTGATACTTATATACTTCCCTACACCGAATTTCATTAAAATATTGCTATATTGAAGGTATTTATGATCGTTAAACCCCTATTCCGGGAGGAGATTTGTGTGGGGGCTAGGTGAAATAATGGACCGATTATAACCAATTTCAATAGGCTTTGTCCTTGCATCGTGAAAGTCCCACGTGCCAAATTTCATTGAATTATCTTCAAAATTGCGACCTGTACTTTGTGCACAAGGTTTACATGGACAACCAGCCAGCCGTCCAACATGCCATCCAGCCAGACGGACGGACGGACATCGTTAGATCGACTCATGAAGTGATTCTGAGTCGATTGGTATACCATAAGGTGGGTGTTGGATGATTTTTTCTGTGCGTTACAAACATCAGCACAAACGCATAATACCCCAATCACCTATGGTAGTGTATAGGGGTATAAAAGCAATTTCAGATTAAAAAAATAAAAATAAAATAATTTCTCAAAAGTTATAACGTGAATAAAAAACTTTCATTTTAAAATTATGCACTCCAAAATGTATTATTTGTTTTAAATAATTACTAAAAAATAACATTGGATTGACTGAAAACCGATTAACCGGTTTTTTCATGAGTTCAAAGCCGGACAACCGTTTTTTTTTAACGAGATATTCCGGTTAAACAGAAACCTGGTTTTCTACAAAAAAATCGTTTTTTTTTTTTTTTTTTTTTTTTTTTTTTTTTGTTAATATTAATCGAGGAGACAACGTACGAAAAATTTGTAGATTTTTTGGAAACCTCCGATGAAGTAGAACCTAGTGATGTAGATGTTGCCTCTTCTAAATATAAGATAACCTATATAACGTATCTTAAATGTATCAGGTCTATTGAAGAAAAAGTTCATAAATTTGAATCGACTCTGAAATCTACTGATTCTCCGACAGTGAATTCTTTTCCTAATGTGACTTTGCCTCCATGCGATGTGGATATATTTTATGGCAATTATATTTCTTGACCGCTTTTAGGGATTTATTTACCGCTTTATATTTGAAAAAATGGCTTTCCAGCTTTCTTGTTTAATGCAAAGAATATGAAACTATTGATAACTATTATCAATAGTCACTACGAAATTAAAGAATATAAAATACAATAAGTGTATATTAAAAACAAACAAACTTATATGTAAACGAATAATGGGTAGAAAATAGAAGGAAGAAAATGGAAAATTAATTTCAGTCTAAAAGCATTGTTAGAATGCGAAAAAATACGTAATTCAATTGGTAAATGATTCCAACCCTACCTACCTACCCTCAACAGAAAAGACCTTTCAACTATAGAATATGAGATCATAGGAATCTTAATCTGCGGTTTAATAAGTGGCCGCGTAAAAACAAAGGTAATATTTAACGGCAAAGGAATACCCCGTCTTATCACTTTGTAAAAGAAAACCATATAACGAAGCTTAACAAAATTTGGAAATGAGCTCCCCAAAAAAAAAAAAAAAAAAAAAAAAAAAAAAAACAATGTTCAGAAACATGATCACGTCTCTTATCACCATAAACAAAAACGAAATACTGAATTAACAATACGATATAATTTAGTTGGAGGAAATGGTACCCGAAAACAAACATTGGTCAAAATATATAGGTACTAAAAAGTCTACGCAATGTAAATAAAATTCTACCATGTAAAACATCAATATGTGCAGAAAAATTAAGTCTATTGTTCGTTCAACCATAATCCGAGATAGCATAGCTATCAACAAATTCAGCCAAATTCATTTTATGCCCTAATTGTTATTTTCTTCGAAATTGTAAACGATTTAAAAATCTGTCTGTACCCGATCGAATCACACTGAATCATACTCCGTCAACCTGTACTGGTATTACTCATAATTATCAAACTTTTCATGCACGTCAATGGAAATCTGTTCTTTTAGGAACCGCAATGTTCAGCTTAATTCATAGTGGTAATAGATATCAAGTTCGGGCTCTTATTTATTCTGCTTCGGAGTCTCCCTTTGTATCTGAAGGCTTGCAAAGGAGATTAAATATTAAGAAACAGTCTAAAGCTTCTGGTGTAAACATGATTTCTGTATTTTTAAAGAAAATCCGTATGTTAAAAATTGGTTCTAATTTGGATTCTTCTATTGTATTGAATTCATTTTCATATACAGATTGCAATTCCAATCCTTTCGATAGCAGGGCTTTGAAATAATTATCGGTGCCGATCTATGTCCTGAAGTTGTATTACCGAAAATTAGAAAGAATATATTATGATCATTAATAGGTCAAATTACAGTATTTAGATGGATATTGCCAGGTCCAGTTAATATCCCGAATTTTGTAAAATTAATTTCCAATTGAATGCTATCTAAATCTATCTAAATCAAATAACAAATGAAACGATACTATTTTATCCACTACTATAATAATTACTTTAAAATGCTTACTGAAATATATTTACGTATTCCACTTATATATACCTTCCACTTATGTACTTTAACTAAATAATAATATTATACCCGCAAGTGTCAGTTCATGGGACTGTATAAAAACCATGCGCCCGCAAGGGTCAGTTTATGGAACTGTCTAAAAACCATTTCTAGGAACTTTTTAGTTAATTAATCTGTACGAAACCATGTATAAGTAAGTGGTTTGTAAAAGCCCGCGGGCCATATGACCAAATTATATTTTGAAAAAAATAAAATAAAATATGTATTTAAAAAATGGATGTGTTTAAAGAATATATATATATATATATATATATATATATATATATATATATATATATATATATATATATATTTAGATTTTAAATTATAACAAATTTTTTTCTGCAACTTTGAAATGGACAGTAAATATAGCTTCCTAACATATCCCAAAATTACAATGAGACTCATTGTAAATAGAGTTTTTTAAAACGAGTGGAAAACAAACCCAATATGTGCGCTATTAGCAATTCAGCCCACATCTGTGGAAAGGGTTTTTTCACAACAATAAATTTTTAAATATATATTTTTTCATTATTATTATTGTTAAATGAATTGTTAAATTTTGTCTGTTTAAAAGAACTGATTTTTTTTTATAAATATTTTTTCTGATTTTTTATTAGAATTATATATATAAATAGCTCTATTTTCAGTACTTGTCAGACTTGCAAGTTTTAGTCAGAGCATTTCCGTACTAAGAATTCATTTGTATATATTTTTTTTCAGGCAGTTTCTGACTAATTCGGACTAACTAATATATATATATTTATAACTTGAAAAATGTTTAATAAATGTCTTTAATAGCAAATAATTGTTTTCATTATTTGAAGCGGGATCTCGGGATCCCGTTTTCCTGGGAATGGATAAACTCTTATTAATACTAATGTGCTGTCTCTTCAATATGAAGCAAAACAAGTTAGAGTGCTATATTTATATGAAAATTAAATACGTTATATTGGGTGTAATTACAAAGATATTTACCTATACTATATCTATGTAAACACTAAAAACTTTAAATAACTTGCATTTTCATATATATATATATATATTTGTTTATTTGTTTGTTTGTGTACCAATCACGTCTAAACGGCTGAACCTATTTTCATAAAATTTGACACACAGTTAGTGCCAGTGCCGGAGGTGGTTCTAGGCTTTGTTAGATCTCAATTATACGCCACATCCACATTTTACACCTATTTTATTTTTTCAATTTTACACGTTATTAATGAAGCTATTTACATGAAATTTGACGCAAAGATAGTGCTTGCACTGTAGAATGTTATAGGTCATGTTGGATCTTGATCGGATGAAATCATAATGGGATACTAATTGGATGTTGCTTTGTTAAATATAAACCTACAGGCATGAAATTGGAATCACTAGAAGGTTCGATTGTTATTCATTTTCTAAAGACATCAATATTATAACTATTCCCACGGGAGTTATTAGTCATAATTTTATTTTATGGGGTTTTCCACAAGCAACGCTTGCTTAAAAACATACACACACAACAACAGCGTATTAGCATTTATATTTATATATTTTTGTATATACACTGTCGGACAAAATAAAGTGCGGTTTCCTACTCTTGCTATTTACTTCATAATAATTGTCTTCTAGTTGTCGTTTTATATTGTTTAATTTAATAAACTAAGTTTTTGAATTATTTGCATTTCGTGTTTGAGGTAAAAGTGTTGGCTGTGGATTTTGTGCGACAAAATAAAGTGACTCTTTACTAAATTTTTTAATTTGGCTGCCAATTTTCTAATTTATTGTTACAAAATGGAAGGTAGATGCTTTAAAAGTGCTCAATTTTAATATTCTATTCATTAAATTCTATTTAAATTATTATTTGGAATATATGGATAGATCCGCCCATATTATTGTGAAGTGAAAAAAAAAAAAATATTTCGAAACAGGCATCTGAAAATAACATTTTCTAGGAGTGTATTTTGTAACATACAATATTGATTACGTGCTGCTTTTTAGTATTTGAAATTACTTCGAAATCTACACACTGCACAGCGATTCGTTTCATAGATATTATAGAGGCCACCAGAGCTCCTATATAAGGATTTCGTTCTTGTACAGATCTTAGACAAATATTTGTATATAATTTTGAATTAACCAAATCGGTATATAAACAACCGATTTATGGTTGTTTGTATGTATGTGAACAGAAGCTATCCGTATTATTGTTGTTTTGTTTAAGCAAGCATTGCTTCTTGCTATCATAGTTTAATATGAAAGTGACCACAAAAACCCAGCTGATTTACTATTTTTCATCCACGTACCGCACGTAGCTCTCAAATTGTTTTTGTATTCGTATGTAGTATTTTTTGCTTTTTTCGTTCATTTACTCTTTTTCATTTACTGATTTTTGTTGATACGATCGTTCTTTTGTAATACTATTTATTATTCAAAAGTACTATAGCGTACCAGCGAGTAATTTGATGCTCACATGAGATTAGTCAGTGCGGGGCTGTATTTTGGAGACAATTTTAAATATTAAGTTTTTCGAATAGAATTACGGTAAGCAAAATTTTCTCTATTCAGACTTTAGGTGAGATTACAGGACAAATAAACTCTATTTAGCAAAATCTGTACTGTGTATCGACGGCCCAGTTTAGGAAGAATATAACGTAAAATAAACTACTTTTCAAGATTGTGATTATGACTAAAATAGCAAGATTTTATGAAAAAAAGAAAAAAAAAAATTAAATAAAGAAATAAAATTCGTTAAGCAGAAATCGTTGCAAATGAAATTAGTAAAATTAATAATCCGAACTTTAAAGTTAGAACTTAAAGGCTCAATTTTGAGAAATTAATTAAAAAATTCTTTCAATTCCAAACCAAAATTCAAAATACAGGAGAATTGGATTTAAGAAGAGAGGCAAATGTAAGAAGATTTTCCCATTATCTTTAATAAAATGTCACTTTATTACATTATGGTTCCTATGATAGTTTTATTTTGTGTTTATATTTTTGTAGTTTGGACAAATTGCAGATTATTATTTTTTTAAGTATAAATTTGAAAATATATATATAGATATAGTAATGAAAAAACTTATATTTTAAAGCATTTGCTTTTTTATTTGTTGGTAAAGTGGTGAAGAGTATAAAAGATTCGGCACTACCGAATATAGCGCTCTAACTTGTTTTTTTAATGTTATCTTTGTTATTGTTGGTTTTTTATTTACTATGAAAAACAAGTCACCACCAAAGCACAAACAGAGAGAGAGAGAGAGAGAGTTCAGAACTGAGAAACACGTTGTAATGTAGATACATACAGCATGTTAAGAAATTGTTTTTAAATGAACAAAAAATTATTATTTTAATTTTATTTTACAAAATTCGCAAATGTTTTATAACATTGCATTTTTTTACATTTTGTTTTATGTATATTTTTTTAACGGATTTTACAAAAGAAAAATCATTATAATTGTAATTACGAAAGTACAACAATAAAAACTACACGTACAATTTAATCTACCTGTCAAGAAATTCTTTTTACATACATATGCATTTTTTGCTATTTGAACATCACGTAATACAAGAATATGCATTCCTGTCTATAATATATATCTCCCAATTTTTTTCTAAGATTAAAAAAAAAAATGAAATATTATAATTTATGTTAAAAACTGTGATTCAGACTTTTACGTTATTGTTTTTTGATGCTAAAACTTTTTAAAAATATACCCTAATCTATTGGATAAATTTCATTATAAATTGCATGCTGTTTATATCCACTTTATTACCCTAATTTACATTATTAATTATTATTATTATTATTATTATTATTATTATTATGCGAAATACACAAAATATTCCTGAGACGCATAAAGTCAATGCTATGTAATTTAGAAAAATCGAACAAATTGCAATTATAAACACCCGCAATTATAATATTTGAATATTGCAGCAACAAATTCTGATGACATTCTTCAAATGAAATAATGACGCCATAAGGAAGGTATACTACACCAAAAAGTATCCTTGATACTTGATCTATATTTTTTCTCAAATTACACTATGCGACAGTCAAAATCGGGATGGGATGAAACCAACGGGAAATGTTATATCGGTAAAAAAGAAGTTATACGTGTCCCGGCGTTTCGCTGGGTCACGTCTAGGAATCGAGATATATCGATTTGAAGTTAGTAACTATCATATAGGGGAAATTGTGACCTTTAGTGGTCTTTTTTTTTTGACATAACTCGAGAACCACCAGTCCGATTTTGCTGAAACAAATTAAAAAAAATTAGGAATTACAATTCCTTTAATCTGTTCATACAACGTTTCGCTACATAAGCAACAGTTTCGCAGTTATAAATAAATGTATGAAGAAAAAAACTATTTTTTGCCTAAAAAATTGAATTTTTTTATTTTTAATTCATAAAAAATCCGAAACGGTAAAAAAAGTGTCAAGTCCTATTACTTTCACGTAAAGTCACATAACCTTTAAACAAAATGAGACATAGATCATGAAAATCAATGGACGCGTTTCGCTTTTATTCACAATTAAGTGAAGGTATCTCATTTTGACAAGAATATTGATTTTATGTTTCAATGAATTTGGATAATATTTATTATATATTATTTATTATAATTATTAACACGTAAAATTAAAAATTATTACAGGTAATTATTAGGTTATTACATATATACATAGGTTATAAAAATCGATGATCGCAAAACTTATTTTCGTTTGTTTGCGCCCTTTACTTTCTTGCGTGGTGGTTCGCCCACTTGTTCAGACTCTGTATCGGATGAGGATCTGTCTTCATCTGGAAAAAATCATTTGTTTTTAATCAGTCAGTTAACTTCATTTTTGTGACTTACCCTCGGAGGAAAATCCCCTTGTATATTCTTCTTCTTCATCTTCATTGTCGGGATCGTACGTCTTTTGCGACCACCAACAAATTTCAGCCACCAGCGAATCGAGCCTTTTGTCTTTATGTCGCGTTTCCATTGGCATTGCCACTTGATGGAAACGCTCGCCATGTTCATCCGACTCTGAGGCTAGCTGCTTGCTGAAGTATTCGAGATGGTGATGCAAGAAGAGAATTTTGAGGGACATATTCACTCCAATTTTCTGGAAGTAATGCAACATCTTGGTCACAAGAGCGGGGTAATTGTGTGCTCGCGTACTTCCCAAAAAATATCGTATGACTTCCTTCACTGCCCTCCACGCAAAGTAATCATTACCGTCTAAAGCACCTTTAAATTCCTTTGATTTCATGAGCTTTCGTATATCCGGCCCATTCAGAACACCTTCCTTCAATTTTGCTTTGCTGATTCGTGGGAAAATATTTTCCAAACAATCAAGAATTTTCGGTTGCTTCACAATGGCCTTGATGAAATTTTTTTTTTTACGATTCCCAGTTTGATATGGAGAGGGGGTATGAGGACGTTCTCCATTGGCACCAGTGGATCATTTACGCAGTTGTGTCCTTTCTCCGTTGGATCTCGAGCAAGCCACTCATACGTTTCGTATTGGTTTCCTTTAAATCGGGTATCCCAAAGACACAAGAAACACATGTTTTTCGTATAGCCTCCTTGGAGACCTCTTAGCATCGTCACGACTTTCAGATCACAACTGATCCTCCACATGTGATCAGTGTAGCAAACTTTATCCAAAATTATTTTCATGGAATCGTATGTTTCGCTCATGTCTGTGCTGTAGCCAATGGGAATACTTGGTTTTTTATTATATTTATGTAGCAAAGCGACTTTCAGGCTTGATTTCGAAGAATCGATGAACATTCGCCAATCAGCTGCGACATAATTAATGGCCATCGCCTCCATCAGTCCCTTTATATCGTGGCAGTAAACAAATGTGTTCCCTTCGTTGAGTGTGTAGTACCGTTGGAATAGCAATTGTCGTCTTCGATATCCGGTGACTTTGACATTAAGCTCCAAATTGTTGCCTTCTTTCAAAAGCTAGGCAAGTTTTTCTGCTTCACGTTGAGAAAGGTTTAATTCTGCAACAATCTTGTCCATTCTTGTTTGTGATATTGGAATTATTTTGTTCGATGGGCCGGCTTCTGGTGTTGGTTTATAGGTGAAATCCGATTGATCCATTGTTTCAATAGAAAAAGAAGTTTCTCTGTCAGGACTTGGAAGCGGTGGAATTGGTATTTCATCCGAATGCGGTAGAGGTATTTGTGCACTTTTAACAGATATGTAAACTCTTCGTTTAAGGCCTTTACGATTTACTCCACATATTTTGTTTGCGCAAGCTTAACAGTTGTCGGAATTGTGCTCTCCTGGATCAGTCCAAATTGGTACACCAAAACGAAGTGAACTGCGTTTCCCTTGGATCCACATGTTAATACCATTGTAGCACGTTTTACAAATTTTGTCTGGGACCCATGAAACGCCGCGAATTATTTCACAATCAAAATAAAGTTTAAAAGCGCGCTCCACTTGCTCAGTGAGTAATGCAGCATTTGTTGAAAAAGCTCTTTTGCCACAAACGTAACAAAATAAATTGATATTTTCTGGACAATTTGCACTCATTTCGGTTTTATACTTTTATTACTTTTTCGTCATTTTAAAAAACCGTACTTTACGCGTTCGCAGTCACTTGTTGAATGACAAAAATCGATCAGTGAACACCTATGAATACTACGTAAGTTTCAATATTTTACTGAGAGGTACTTATGAATTCGCGCATCTTTTAAGGGTGGCTATAAACCTGATTCGTGTGCGTTTTAAATTTTTCGAAACGTTCTAAAACATAACCACTCGTAAATGTGGGTGCAATTTATGTAAAAAATCATACAGGTAGCCAACGGAAAAAACCCAAATAATTAAAAAAGTGCACTTTCCTTTTTGCCTTTTAATTGTCCACGCACATTTCTGACCGTTGTTTAGTTTGTTACCGCTACCATAAAAATCAAATAACCTTTTGTTTATTACTTTTTTTTAATTTTGACAATCATAAAAAAAGTCATCAATGTTTTTTCCAAGGAACTTTGAGCATATCTCGAGCAAATTTTTGAAATTCATACCTTCACTTAATTGTGAATAAAAGCGAAACGCGTCCATCGATTTTCATGATCTATGTCTCATTTTGTTTAAAGGTTATGTGACTTTACGTGAAAGTAATAGGACTTGACACTTTTTTTTACCGTTTTGGATTTTTATGAATTAAAAATAAAAAAATTAAATTTTTTAGGCAAAAAATAGTTTTTTTTTCTTCATACATTTATTTATAACTGCGAAATTGTTGCTTATGTAGCAAAGCGTTGTATGAACAGATTAAATTGTAATTCCTAATTTTTTAAAATTTGTTTCAGCAAAATCGGACTGGTGGTTCTCGAGTTATGTCAAAAAAAAAAAAGGACCACCAAAGGTCACAATTTCCCCTATATGATAGTTACTAACTTCAAATCGATATATCTCGATTCCTAGACGTGACTCAGCGAAACGCCGGGACACGTATAATTTCTTTTTTACCGATATAACTTTCCCCGGTAGTTTGAACCCTTCCCGATCACCGACCCCTACCATTTGTCGCACTTGTACAAAAAAAAAAAAAAAAAATCAGCAACTAGAAATTTGAAGTTGCCTGTGTGACAACTGAATTTGAGAGCTTTCAGTTGCCAGTTGCCGTAGGTAAACGGGTCGCTTATTTAAGCTTCGAAAGAAATAATTACACTGTGTGACAAAATGGAAAAAGTTGGATATACTTTTGAAATGACCTAATGTGGGCTGAAGGTCTGGTTGAGTAGATAATGTTGCAATTTTTAGATTTTTCGATATACCCTTAAAATCTGAAGTGATCGATAAAAAACGAGTTTTACTACTTGACGGAATTAAAAAAACATAAAATTCTGTTTTTTTTTTACCAATTTTTATTATTATTTTTTTTTTAATTTTAGGTTGACAAGAAATCAGGCTTTCTAAATATATACATTTGTTTACATTACACCAACTTATTTTGAAATATTGTTAAAAATATCTGCGGTTTTCATTTTTATTTAAGTTTTTTTCCTAGCTTCCGCGGAAATTTTTTCTACTATTTTACGAGTATATGAAACCCCATCTTATTGTAAATATATTCTAACATGAAACAAACAATTTGAGCCTTTCTTTGTTAAAATCGAGAACTTATTAACTTATTTTGTAAATACATAAGTAACTTAGGCATTTATAAGAATTTAAAATAATACAAAAAGTACAATCGTTAGTTATTGCAAATCCATGATAAATTTACAAAAAATAGGATTTCAAGGAAGGAATAGGAAGTTGAAAAAAATAAAATAAAACAAAATATATATATATATATATATATATATATATAATGTAAGCAGGAAGGTAGGTAGGTAAGTAGAAAAGGGTGGCGTCTTCACGCCTACACCCAGAGGCCAACCTAACCTAGTTTGCTTTATATGTAGATCTTTCAGATTTAAATCTGTGAATGTTTTGTTTTCTTTTATAAAGTTAAAAGTTATAAAGTTAAAGAGGTTAAATTCTTACACATATTTCACAATTTTCAAAAATTATTAAAAATGTTAAACATACATTGAATTTAATTTGTTTATACAATTATTTGAATAGTCTTCGAAAAAATTCTTAACCAAAATAGGTCTTGATTTGATTTCTTTTATTTCAGTCATTTTGTTTTGTTTCACTATACAATTAGCTATATTATTTTGTACAATACCTTGTCATTTAAAATTTTCAAATCTTTTCGTAAATTAGTTACATTAGGATAAAATATATTTTTGTTTTTATCTATTACACTTCTGTTAGTTTCGATATATATAGATTTATTTTCTATTGGCTTAAAAGTTATTTGGGAAAATGATGAATTCGAAAATACGGAGATAGATAGATAGAGAAGGTTGACGTGATACCAAAAAGTACCACATCTCCACCCAGATACCGATCTCGGTCCATTGTGAGTCCCTTCATTGTAAAGCTGTGAAATAAAGAATACAAAAAACAAAAAATAGGAGAATAAGAATTGAAAAGAAAATAATAGGAATGAAAACGAATCATATAGGAGGATTAGCAATGTTACCAATCCCCCTAGGGTTGTACCCCTGATTCTCCCTTAAACAGTCGATTCTCATGACGAAGCCTATGACGTCTACAAGTTCTACGTCCCGAACGTCACTTAACCCGCCGAGGAATTGGCTGCCCAGCCATTTCATCCTACGATGCTGCTATCGTGGGCAATGGCATATAATGTGCTCAATAGACTCGGTCTCGTCGACGTCTCCACACATTCTACAAAAATCGGAATTGCCAGCGTCCCATCTAGACCTCATCTTCCCTATCAAACAGTGACCCGTTATGGTCCCTATCATGATTCTTGAGCTTCTCCCATTCAAGCCCAGAAAAGTGCTAGTGCCTGCTTTGTCTAGTGCTGGCCATATCGCCCTCGTCACCTTAAAGTCCTCTCTACTCTCCCAAGCCGAATTGGTTCTTACCAAGATCCAATCATTGATCTTCCCATAGAAGAAACTCAGTGGTGGTTTCACATAGGTTTCCCTCTCCGAGACATCTTTACTGCGCCTTGCCTTGCCAGTTCATTGCCTGATATATTGCAGTGGCCAGGCACCCAGCAGAGTCTCACCATGTAGTCTTTCATCAGCTCTCTCAGTGACTTCTTACAGGCAGCAACTAGCCTGGATTTCACCACATGTGTCCCCAGGGCCTTCAGAGCCGCCCGACTGTCCACATAGAGAATAACTTCAGTACCCCTCGCAACGTTCTGCTTGATTATTTCTGCGGCTTTCAGGATGCCGAGAATTTCAGCCTGAAAAACGCTGCACTCATCAGGGAGTCTAAAAGAGCCTTTCAGATCCGTGCCCATAATATAGACTCCCGCGCCAGAACCTATGTTCATCTTCGATCCTCCCGTGACCACTGCACAACCTTCATATAGTCTCTCAGTGCCGGACCAGATCTCCCTATCAGGTATCACCACGACAGGATTTACCCCAAAGTCTGATTCAGCGGCCATGTAATCTGATGCTCCCATGGAGTTCATATTAACCTCACCATAACTGATCTCGTATATGACCCTGGTGTGATCTGCTCTTGATGAACCTAATAGTCCTAATTCCTTAAGTCTCAGCAGACTCCTTGCTGCCATACCCTTCACAAACTCTTCAATGGGTAAGAGATGAAGTATGACATCCAGAGCCAATTGAAGCACACCTCTGTGCCTTCGACAAAAGGTTTCTATTACTCTTACGTTCCAGTGCCTGCCACCAGACAGAACAACCATAAGTAAGAATTGGTCTCACCACCGAGGTGTAAATCCAATTTACAGCTTTTGGTTTGAGCCCCCAATTTCTACCTATGGAGTTTCTACAGGTGTAGTAGGCATTGAACATTCCTTTTCCAGGTCAGCTTACTATCAAGGAATACTCCCAGATATTTCGCTGATTCGGAAAGCCTCCGTTCAGTTCCACACAGTACCGGTAATCTGAAATTCTCTACCTTGTACCTTCTAGTAAACAGATTTTTTCCGGATTCACTTCCAGCCCCCTGTCAGCGGCCCAAGAGGACAGCTCACCCAGCGCGGACTGCATGATCTCACTGATTGTGGGAAGAAATTTTCCCTTTACCAGTATGACCACATCATCAGCATATGCCACGATCTTCCGTCCCCTGCTGTCAAATTGACGCAAAATCTCGTCGACAACCACTAGCCACAGCAGGGGTGAGAGTACTCCCCCTTACGGTGTCCCCCTAGTCACTAGTTTCCTTAATCATACTCCACCCAAGCTCGAATTGACAATCCTATTGCTTAGCATGAGGATTATCCATTCGATCAAGAAGTCATGTACCTTAAGATCCACCAGCGCCTGCTTGATAGCGTCAGTCTTGATATTCTGGAACGTGCCCTCAATATCCAAGAACGCGGCCATGGTATATTCCTTATACCGAAGTCCTTGTTCTATATATCCCACCACATCACTCAGCGCACTCTCCACAGATTTACCCTTCAGATAAGCATGTTGAGCACTACTCATGATGCTGGAGCTAACAGAAGATTTTAAATATAGGTCTATCAGTCTCTCTAAAGTCTTCAAAAGGAAAGACGATAGGCTGATAGGTCTATAGTCCTTGGGTTTCGAGTGACAGGTCCTACCATCTTTAGGTATGAATATGACCCTTACCTCTCTCCACACCCTCGGTATATGTCTATGTACCAGACACCCTTTAAAGATCTCAACCAGTAGTAGACGACCCACCAACGGTGCATTCTGCAACATGGCCGGAAAAATACCATCCGGGCCAGGTGACTTATAAGGCTCGAATGAATTCACCGCCCATGTGACTTTCTCAACCGTAATCAGGTCTCTCACCACTGTTTCAATTATCCCACTGGCGGACTCTGTGAAGAAGTGCTCTTCCTCTCCTAATCCCTCCATCAATGGATCCCTACAACCCGGAAAATGGGTTTCCAAAAGCACATTAAGTGACTCAGAGCTAGACTCCGTTCATGTACCATCTGATCTCTGGATACTCCCAGGAACACTAGGGTCCTTTGCCAGTATCCTCCTGAATCTGGATAGTTCATTGACAGAGTCAATGGCCTCGCTGTACTTAATCCACGAGGCTCTTTTAGCGCTTCTAATGTCCTTTTTGTACTTATTAAAACACACTCTATAGGTGCTCCAATCTTCGTCCTTACCAGTTCTATGGGTTCTGTTATACAGCCTTGAACTCTCAATTCCTCTGACCACCAGACTGGCTGTTTCCTTCTGCCCGGATAACTCATCGGGCAGTTGAGCTCATAGCTTCTGTTAATAGACCCCGTTACCTTTTCTACCACTTCGTCAAGATTATCCTTCAACATGAACTCCCTCGGAGTTCCAGTTAATCTTGACTCCAGATCCCGCCCAAAAGCGTCCCAATCCGTCCTTCTAGGATTCCTAAAAGGTTTCCTTCAGAACCCAGAAAGTTCAGATTAAAGGTTATCCTGCCATGGTCAGAAAAAGTGCATCCCATAGCCACCCTCCAATCCTCAACTAGGTCCCTAGAGTTAGTGAATATGATATCTATTACCGAGTTCCTATCCTTCGTCCTGAACGTAGAGATATTACCCCTATTACAGATTAAAAGATCATTTGTAATAATGAAATCAAATGCTGACTCACCTCTCTTATTAGTATCCCTGCTATCCCATTGACTGTGATGTGCATTAGCATCGCAACCGAGCAATAGACGTACTCCATTCCGTCTTGCGTACTCGGCTAAGGCCCACACCCTGTCATCCGGTGGTTACAGCTCCTCGTAGGGCATGTATACCGAGGCCAAGGCCAGTTTACTGGCTCCTAACACCTCTCCTTGAACGACCGTCAGGTCTCCATAACTGAAATAATTAAGAAGAATTAACTGAAGTTCATTCTTCACTAGAATACAAGTCCTCACCTTGTCCTCAGTGGACGGCCCGAACAATTTGTATCCTTCAGCCCTTAGACCACAGACCTGGTTGTTATTTAACCAAGGCTCTTGGATTAGGGCCACGTCCACATTGGTCACACTGAGGTAGGTTATTAATTCGGTCGAGGCCGCTTCACCATCCGCAACCTTTTTGGCTTTGCCATTTTTGGTGTAACGAAATTTGACATAGCCAAGCCCGAACGTAACAACCCCCCAATGAGTTCAATTTCTTAATGGATACCCGATCTACTGCGAATCGGAAATCTTTTCCCTGGTTCTCTTTACAAGTCAATTCTGTCCTTCCAATATTCCCAGTATGACTTCCACCGGCTTAATGGGTGGTGGAATCCACACCGTGGCTATTGGCCGCAAAGGCAATTCCGACGCTGGTATAACCTCCAGTTGCGCATCTGGACAAAGGTTACCACATCTGCTAATCGCGGCTTTCAGGAACTCAAAGGTTCCTTTATTACCGCAACCAACAGTCTTGACACCCCTTGTCCAGTCTGCACCCATGAAGGCTATTTCACCCGACCTGTGCCTTGCCTGGAAGATTTCGTCCATAAGTCTATCTTCAATCAGCCGCCACATTTCCGTACTGATTCTCCCATCTGAATCAGCACGGTCAATGACTGCTGCTTGAAGAATTTCCGACTTGGACGAATCCTTCCCCTTTTTGGACGATGAAGGCAGATCGTCACCAGATACTACCCGCTTAGCTGCTCCCTTATGAGAGTTTTTGAGCGGGCCACTTAGTGCCTTACCAACCTTCTTCGCCGATGGAACCTGCTGGTCATCCCCAGACCTCACTCTTTTCATGGTCCCCTTAGGAGGACGCTTAAAAGAGTCATGTGGAACTTGACCAGCTTTCTTGGAGGTAGAGGGTATCTCATCTCTAGGCAGAGCTCCCCTAATGGACCTCATCTGAGAGTCCTTAGCGGGGCTCGCAAGAGTTTGGTTTACCCTCTCTACTCCCTTCGTAATATGGTTTGTCCCACTACCAGTCCTAGCTGACCTGACCTTACCCTTGCGAGAACTTACAGGACTGCTGGATGGCTTGTGAGCAACTCCTTGATTGCCAGCGTCGACTTGTGGTTCCAAAATACTGGTAGACACGGACTCTTTACCCTTACCAGCAATTTCCGGACCTTCCTCTACCTCCACTTTAAAACCATCGGAATAAGACATTCCCAAGATATCACCGATGGAGCCATAGGTCCGTTCAAACCTGTATATGCTCTTTCGGTGTTTCCTGCGAACATGCCTATCCCGTCCGTCTAACAGCGATGGGTCCTTCTTAGCCATCGTATTTAGTGCAGCTATGGAGGCCCTAACGCCGTTCTTCGCCTTTTCAAATCTCGTTCGCCATAGGCCATAGGCCTGCACATGCCTGATGCTCCCGTCAAGCTCTCTTGCTTCATACACAGTGATGTCACAGTGACTGCAGTTCCACTCTCCTTGCCCCGATCAAGAGCAGAGACAACTGTTGTCTCATCTTCTTCATCGGACCTAAGAGACAGGTCCTCCAGTCCCTCTGTCGCACTGGATCCTACAAGATCCTTCGCCGAGTCCAGCAGGCTGTCCTCCTCCGTCAGTTGGGTCAGTAATTGTCCGTGTGCATGAGGATGTCCTCATGTAGTCTCAGCAAGTCAATGTCATCGTCCTCATCCTCATGCTTCCCCCCTTTCCTAACGTCGTCATTATTTTTGTCTACCTTGACCCTATCCCAAGCTCCTATGTCAGCGTCCGTAATTTCTTCTTCCCTAGCCAAATCCCCTCTGTCCATTATCCCCCTTAACCTATTTGTTTTTATATATTTTTCTTGTTCAATTTTGTCCCACGAGTAAGCATGTAAAATATAGACCATCTCGCGCAGTGACGGCGTACGCGGACTAGGCTGTAATACAACTGGCCCTTACCATCAGCATCAGAGGGGAGCTGTTCTCGATTAGTTTCTTTTCGCACTAACTAATCATTCAGATCCTCGGCATTGCTACCTACCACTTTGATCTTAAAAGTGCATGATACCTGTTTATTTGGTCCACGGAAAACGTATAGCACCAAGACCGTACCCAATACCAGAGATGCATTCATTTTAGCGGAATCACCAATTAGAATACATCAGTTGCACCGCATCCAGTCCAGCAAGCCTATCCGTTTCCAGGACCGGGTGTGATGCATTAATGTCGGAAAAGGGAGAGGGCTCCAGCACCTTACATTAGTGCATCCAGTGGCTCTCGCCCAGTCCCCCCTATCCGCGTCCGATGGGAGTAAACAAGTAAAGACTCCATTATTATTATTAATTATTATTATTATCATTTTTATTATTATTATTATTATTATTATTAGTATTATTATTATTATTATTATTATTATTATTATTATTATTATTATTATTTACTTGACTAATTCTTACTAAATTAAATATAAATCTGGAAAATACTAAAAATTGGTTCGCTACAACGTTTTTGGTATCAATCATAGTGTACAGAAATAATCTCATATACGTATGAATACAACATGAGATTAGTTTTTTTTATAATTATTTTGAAGTTATAACATTTACATCTAACATTTACAGATCCATTGCTTTAATAAGAGATGCTGTTTCAAATGAAAATGTGTTAGAATGAAAAATCTCCCAACCATGTAATTTTTTTATAATAGTGAGTATTTTCGAAGTTCAACTTATTTAATATTAATTTCCACAAATCCATCATAGGTGTTACTTGTGAATAAAATAAAAAATGAAAATATTTTTAATTTCATTTCCATTTTTTATTTCTAATTTAAAATATTTGTTAATCAATTTATTAATTTTTAAATAAAAACATTAAGGATTTCTATTTATACTAAATCAAATAAATTTATATAATATCATTTTGTATCTGATTGAATAAAATAAATTAAACAAGAAAATATTTTATTTAATCAAAATTTTTATATTTAAATTCCAACCTTGAATAATATTTAGTTTTGTTTTTTTTTTTTTTTTTTTTTTTTTTTGTAATAAATTTTTTTTTTAGGATTTTTATTTGAAAACAATATGTTGATCAAAGAAATAAAATTATTCAGCCTCAAGAGGTTTGACTAAAAAAATCATTAAATTTTTCAATTATTTAAGTTAAAAAGAATGACGTTGCGATTGTTTCAGTTTTTTCGGCAAATAATGTTCCTTGTGGTTTCTCCCACTGTTTAGAAAAAAAAATCCGTACTAGAGAATCTAATGACTAGACTCTAGTAAATAATCCGACCAACAGCCATCGAAATAAACTTATTTAAACGTATTAAATTGCAGCAGAAGAAAGAATATAACTTATTTTTCTTTTTGCAAACAAATTGAAAATTATTCAAACAAATTTATGTTCTATGAATTAAAAAAATTAAATATTTCAAATCAGTTTTATTTAATTCAAACTAAAGAAATAAAATCTATTTTCAAATTAGTTGAAGGCAAACAAATAAAATAATATTTAAATAATTTTATTCGAAATTAATTTCAAGTAATTGAAAGTTGTATTATAAAGAGTACAATTTTTTGGAACTAATTTATTTCTAAAAATATAAATTTAATTTGAAAAAAAAAAAAATGTTTTTAACAAATATTTTGAATTAAAATATTAACAGAAAGAGAAAAAAGAACAGCTATGAAATCTATAATAAAACTAAACTATCTAAAATTTTTACATGACAAAAATAAATTTGATTTAAAATTTTATGTGAAACAACTTCGTTAAACCATAGATAAACAAATACATAGATATCTGAGGGAAAAAACCTAATTCAGTAGTCAAAAACCTAATTCATGCACCATTATCGTTCCTCTCGTTTTCCTGGGAAATTAAAAAAAAATTCCGGAAATTCCCGACAGTCCCCAAACCCTAATTGCCAATAATTGTCAAATTATATATTAAGTGTGTCAAGTGAAACAACTGCAAAGAATGAACACTTTTGGGAATTATAACACCCAAATCGGAAAAAGTGTCAAAGATTTTGCATTAATATATTCCTTATTAAGGCAAATACTTTATATCGTATTAAATCGCTCCAAAAAAGTGTAAAGGAAACTTCGCAAATATCCACCTGGACTCTTGTTAAAGGGCTCCAGGAAGAGTATATCATTTTTGTTTTTTTTTTTAAGAAACAATAAGAAACACACTGATCGAATACAAATATAGGCTGAAAGCTACGAGGAAAAAAACACTCTTACTGGGGCAAAATATTGCAAATTATTTTCATTCGATATGATGCATGCTGATAAGCCTAAAAATTTCTAGGTCGAATTTATACTTTGTGGGAATGCGAAAATTATATTTTAGTATAATTGAATCCAGTCAGATTATGGTAGTAACCTTCAAAAGCCTTTAGAAAGTCTTTAGAATTAAAAAAGAGATGTTCGTAATAAATCTGAGTTTATGAAGGCAACAAGCTAAAATTCAAGTTATGTTGAAATAATGACTTCAAGCACCTAGAGATAATGCGGCTATTGTTTAATTGCAAAAAGTGTTGAATATCCCAGCAGAGAGTCCATACATGAACCCCACATTAAATTTGTGTCTATATGTGAAGAAGGAAGTGGCTAAGAGGTATTACAAGACCATAATTAAATAAGAAACGCAATTATGGTTGAATATATAAAACTCTAACTGACTATGACATTAATTTATTTGATGAAAATGGTTCCCCAACCAGTTGTACATGCTACTTGTTCCATAATAAATTTTAAATCCCGAAGTTTCGCAATTTTAGCCGTTTTATAAATATAAAAAGAATTGCTTGACACCAAAGTTTTTGTGTTCGTTTACTTTTTGGTCTTTTTTTAATAGTTAAAATCTTTATGTGTTATTTGTCTTTGTGTTATATATTAATAAATTAGTATTAACATATTCGTATTAAAAAATATTACATTAGCTTAAAAATTATATACTTTTTTTAAGCCAAACTCTGAAAAAATCTTGTTTTCTTTCAATGTAAAAGCAATTTCTTGACATACTGTATGTATGTATGTATGTATTAATGAATGTATGTTTGCAACAATTGTATATGCATATTCATATAAAAATGTTACAGGAGAGCACTGAATATCAGTGTGACCATTTCAACATTTTTGCAGCTAATTTAGCATATTTTACTCAGATTTAGCCACAAATATATATATATATATATATATATATATATTTAAATACATTGTTATTTTAAATATACAATATATAGACATGAACTTATTAAAATAATAGATCTGTTCTGTATTACAATGGTTATCTGTTTAAGTATTACAATGGTTATTATCACGGGAAGCTGTCTGAAGAGATGTAGATTAAGGAGGTGGGACAACGGCACACTGAATATTTGTAGGTAATGTGAGAATATTGAGGAACTGTAAGTGGTAGAATATATAATTTTCACTGCCTACGGTTGCAACATCATTGATTTAGATGGATAGGTACGCAATGCCTTAACGAACTGGATGATAAATACTATATAGCTGAAAACTTGAGAATATTGTGCGATTTATCATGTGATTTGAATGACTTGATGATAGCAGATAGGAGCTATTGGGAGTTGCTTTTTTATAACAAGTTATGACTCACTACTAATTCTTCTACATATTGTCTTATCTTTTTTTTCTGTTTTTTTTAATAATAACATAAGGTCAAAATTATGTAAAATTAACACGAAATGCAAATATACCACTAAAAAGGTAATTTATTAAATTAGCATTGCTTTTAGCATTTTTGAATAATTTTTAGCATATTTTAGCTTCATTTTAAACACGATTTAGCTGAACATTTCGTATCTGGGCTGAATGCATATTTTATTTCAACTTTGTATGAAAATATGAATTATTTAAAGTTTTTCTCATTTAATTTAAATCTAAAGCCAATGAAAATTATTTCTACATTTTAAAATCTACAATTTTGCTTGTCTAAAACAAGTGTGTGTTTGTGTTCGTTATAAACGTAGCTATTTGTATGGAAAATTTGGGCAAAATCCACGTTACTGAAGAAAAGTGTTCGCTATAGACATAGTTCGTTATAACCGAGTTCGACTGTGTATTAAATTTTCATATAATATCTCAAAATGTGTGAATGGTATATAAGGTATAGATAGCACTCTAACTTGTTTAAATTTTATTTATTTATTCATTACCAAAAAAAAAAAAAAAAAAAAAAAAAACATCTGAATGTTTCACAATAAAATTTAATATTTTTATTTTATTTCATTTTTTTTTTTTTTTATATATGAAAATTTGACAACTAAAATAGAACAGTGACTATGCTCAAAATTAAAATTTATTTTGTTTTCACAACGGTTTCTCAAAAGCTCTAATTTTTTGCTCTCCCTCTCTATCGGTGTTGCTGTTATTGCAAAATAAATCACATATGTTTACATTAAATTTATATAAGATGGAAAGAGAGCTTTGCTTTATATTTTTTATGTATGGAGTTTAAGAGAGGGAGAAAATAATAAAGTAAAAAATCATCAAAGATCAATTCCTTAAAAGCGGGCACCTGAGCTTTAATTTTGATAAAATATAATTCATTATTTTATATCTTCCAAATTCAGAACATTTTCACTCCCACTGGAATTTGATTTACAGAACATAGAAACTCGTAAATTGTAGTACATATTTTGGAGTGATATTCGTTAACAATTTTATAAATTAATCAATCGACCTACAGCATAATATTTTCTATAATATAGTTTATTTGCCTTATGAACTTGTGTTATTTACGTGTGAATTATTATTATTATTATTATTATTATTATTATTATTATTATTATTATTACCATTATTATTATTATCAATATTATTATTATTATCATTATTATTATTATTATCATTATTATTATTATTATTATTATTATTATTATTATTATTATTATTATTATTATATTATTTAACTGTAACATCCAGCATTTAGTCAAGGAATAGTATTCATCACAATTTTATAACCACTTGAACGCCAAGTGCAAATCTAAATAGAATATCTTTCTGTATATATATATAAGAAAAAAACTAAACCACTACTGTAGGTCTCTATTAGAAAATTAGACACCTTCAAAATATATTTATTTAAATAGTTTACTCTAAATCGCTTTGTAAAATAAGGAACTAAACTTTTGATAGTATGAAATGACTCGAGGGAGTACTTCGGTATTTTTTAATGTTAAATAGTGTCAAAAAAGTACGATCGTATCAATTTTTCCTGCTGTGTACTAATAGGCGAAATAATTTTAAAATGAGATTCATTTTAACAGATTTATAGCTGGATATATGACAGGTACAAGTGTCCTTATTATAATCGCTCGCTTACTTCTAACTTAGTACTCCCAATATCTGTAGTGCGTCTACATTTCCCAAAGCATTGTGACTCGAAGATGAGCGCAGATGAGCGCAGATGAGCGTGGTGGCATCCGAAATATCAACCCCGACTATAGTATTGCTCGGATGAAAGTAGAAGCCATGTGTACTGTGAAATGCAGTTTACAATGACAGAAAAGTAATAAGAATTTTAAGAGAAAATCCTAACAACCCTAAAGGAAAGTCTCTTAGACATTCTCTATTGCAAATTGTTCTGAAAATTTTGTTAGAAAATTTTTTAAACTGGTCTAAGACGTACAAAAAGTTCCTAATGGGATCGCTAGAAAAAAATTTTCGTTAAAAAGAGGGCGTAAATGTTTCAGATTTCAGTGGAGAATGAAGATAATGGATTCTGCTAACAATCCCTATAAATGTTTTTCCAAATTGAATTTGAGAATTTTTTTAATATTAGGACTGTGTCATTTGACGGCGCATCTTACGTATTTCCAGCATTAAATAATTTCTTTGACTGTTTTATAAGTAAGGAGCTCCTAGTAGGTAACCAATTGGTTATGGCGACTCTCCCGCAAAATATTTAATTTTCGTAGAGGCAATTTACACGATGTTGGTTTTGATGATTGTGCAGTCATGATGGTTTGAGTTAGTCAAGATGTGTAAAGAATCAAACGTGCTAAGAAAACAATTACGAATCGTAATGTGGTGGTTGTTTTTCACGTTTCTTATTTACACTATTCGTACTTTTCTTCTGTTCTCATTGGATCCTAAGAATTCGAAAATATACGAAGGACTATAGCGTTTCACGTGTTCCTATAACAAAAATCGAAGTGGTAAAAATCCGAAAGCCATTTACACAATAGTGACATACAAAGCGGCTTTTAAAAAGATTATTTTTAATTTTTTATGTAATCTACAAAAAAAAGTAAAAAAAAATAATCATAAAAATAAATGAATATGTTTAAAAAATATAAACATTATATGACTTCATATAACTTGAAAAATGCAATCAAAAATAAATAGTGCTCTTTTTAATAGTTTGCCCAGTGGTTATTATATTTTTCAATATCAAATTTAAAAGGGAAATGGATTTTGACGAAACCCGGCATTTCGAAAATGTGGGTTTTTTGGATAAATGAGGGAAATGTTTCAATTTCTATTTCCCCAAAAAATATACCGAAAATGATTTATAGTGATTCGAGAAAACTCGAGTCGAAATTTTGAGACCCCAATGTCATTACCAAGATCTGGGAACCGACCATTATCCTACTGAAAATATTCCTAATATTAAGATTAAGAACCGAGTTGTTCATCAGTATATTCAGCCGAACTGATGAAACCCTGGTATAGCAGTTGCCAAACCATGGGCGAGACATCGTATGAAATCGAAAACGATTTAGGGAGAGAATATAAAATAGGCAGTTATTTCTCGTATTTGGAATAGTCTAACTCAAAGGTGTAATAAATTGCTATAAATTTTCGCACACTTCAAGTGTACAGATCATTTGCATCATACCAAGTGTGTATTTTTACTGCTATTCCGTAATTTTTAAATTCAGATTTTTTTCTTTAATAAGCTAATGTGTAATTTTACATGTTGGTTCTAGGCACTTTTAGTCTTATCACTATGGAGTTTACTGAGTTATCTCAAATTTATGTATGTTCTATAGCTTTTACTAAGGCATCACACATTTGACCTGTTTTATTAGGTTTTCTTATATAGGTTGAAATCATTGATTAAAAATAGTAAGAAATACAATTATTTATTATTTATTTTCAGCAAAATTGGTGTAAAATTTGTAAAATTGTGCATCCCACTTTACCCCAATAAAAAATTTATCACATTACCCCAATTCTATAATTTTATGCTAACTAGAGATTTGAAAAAGCGTTATGATTTTTGGGGAAAAACCTACTTGCAATCTAAATATGTGCAAAATAAAGTATGCAATTTTGTATTTACTGATATAAAAATGCGATTGATTTGGATGTCCTCCTCAGATACATCAGCACTTAAAAAAAATCTTTTTTTAATATATTTTATTTACTTGCTCTCGAGGAGCAATAAAATCAGAGGTTTCATGGTTGAGATATAATTTAGAAATGTAGTGCGATAATGGTAAACATATAGCAGTCTTCTTCAGAAAAATTAAAAATACCCGAAATAAGTAAAATTTTCTTCATAACCCCATTATACCCCACTTCCCTCTATTATTCTTATGTTCGCACCGATTAGCTACCTTTTTAGATTAGTGAAAAAGTGGGTCTTGTAAAAACTAAAAATGCCTGGAGTAATAGAGGTGACTGCAAGGACTTTATCGAAATTCCTTGGTGTAAATGGGAGAATATCTTAAGCTTTATCGTAAGAATTAGTTGGCTATGGGTCAGACAGTAGGGTAAATGATATAGTAGAGATGCATCACTATAGATTAAGGGATTCACAACGATTCCTATAGGTCTCCGGGTGGAAGTGATATATATATATATATATATATATCACCACCTTTTTTATAACCTTATTATTGCAAAAGCGGATATTGACTTACAAAAAAAACGAAATAAGTTAAGACATGAATTTTTAAAATCAATATATTTAAGATGTTTAAGAATCTATAAAACTCTACAACTAAAACAAGTAATATTTAATTGCATTTCTTTTTAATGATATAAAAATTATCTTATTGGTAAAAAAATCTCTAAATTTTTTTTATTATTATTATTATTATTTGGAAAATAGGATAACACAGATTTATAGAGAACATAACTTTAGTTTTATTTTATTTTTTTTTTTAAGCGAAAGTAAAATAATGACATTGGAGTTTATTTAGAATATGTTTCTTTCGATATCGTAAAAAGTTATATATTTTTTATTAAAGTATACACAAAACAAAATAAAATACTTAATGTTTTACTAATTTTAACGTTTGCTGTGTTTGCTTTTAGGTTGCAAAATAAAAGCACTTCGAGCTAAAACTAATACATATATTAAAACTCCTGTGCGAAATGAAGAACCTGTATTTGTAGTGACAGGCCGGAAAGAGGATGTTGCCAAAGCTAAAAGGGAAATTTTATCAGCTGCTGAACATTTTACATTAATACGAGCAACAAGACGTACACATGATGGTATGAGTGGGTGTTCATCGGTTTTAACTGGTGGTGGAAGTGGCGGTAGTGTTGGACATGTAGTATCATTAAATAAAAATTCACTATCTTCTACTACGCCACTTCCAGGTCAAATAACTATTCAGGTACGAGTACCATATAGAGTTGTTGGCTTGGTTGTTGGACCAAAGGGCAACACTATTAAACATATTCAACATGAAACTCAAACTTATATAGTTACGCCCTCACGAGACAAAGAGCCCATTTTTGAAGTAACTGGAATGCCAGATAATGTTCAAATGGCTAAAAAACAAATAGAGGCACATATAGCTACACGTACTGGCAATTCATTGGCAGTACCGGCACCGCCGCCGCCACCGCCACCACCTCCAGCACCGGCTGGTGCAATTAATCGTTTAAATGAAAATATAACCTCGAATCAAAATACTGCTTTTCACTCCTTAAATTCATTAAATCAAATGTTAAACGATGACTTACATTCAGAAATTCTATCATCAATTTACAAAAATGGTATAGGTTCAGCATTGGAATACAGTCAAATAGGCGGCAGTCTCTTAAATGCGGCCAACAAATGCAACAATTCCAATTCCTTCAATGGTTTCGTTAACAATGATATGAATGCAAGTATAATTTCTGTTAACGATATACAGCGACGTATGGCGATAAATTCAGGAAACGGTAATGGAAATATGCAATTAAACTGCAATGATTTCATTACCAACATAATGGATACAAATACGACTACACAGTTTGCCAATGAACAAAATACAAATTTTTCGCAAATTACAAATAATGCAAGTGCTATAAGAAATTTAAGTTCGGTGATTAACACAATTAATCTATTTGAAAATTCGCAAAATAACTCTGCTGGCGAACTTTTGCAATATCATCAGCAAGGTAATTTAAATACAAACGCATTATTAACACGTTCCTGTTCTTCGGCCTCGTCCACAGCATCGTCATCAAAGAGCTTTAATAATAGTGGCAATAACAATAATACTCAATTTTGGAAATCCTTAAATGTTGGCACATCATTAGGAACAGCTACCAATGGATCTGGTAATAATGATAACATCGATATCGACGAAGGCATTGGTGAATCACCATTATATAGTTGGGGCTTACCCAACACTTTGGCGGCGCTTACCGGTTCTTATTGCTCTCCAACATCAACATCTATTAGTCCTACAGATTCACTTTTTGGAGAACATAATAACAACAAAACTGCAATTCTTCAGCAACAGCAGCTTAAAATTTCATCAAAAACAAAATTATTAGAGAAGTTTAAACGTAGGAATTGTTGGATGTGTCATGAAAAAGATATTGTTGCTGCTTTAGTACCATGCGGTCATACAATATTTTGTTCTCTTTGTGCAAATCGTTTATGTCAACAGAATGACGCCATATGTCCCGTATGCTCCGTACAAATATATCAAGCTATAAGAGTTCATTAAGTATAATTACACTACATAGGATATATTTTCAAATATTCGTAAATAATTTAATTTTTTTCTTAATATAATTTAACATAATTTGCATACAACATATAGATACAAATTACATAGTTGAACAGGAGTACATCCACTAAGTTATTTTCTGATCTTATATTCGTGTTTAGCGACCATGTAATTATTGCAAAATTCCAAGAATTCTGGTTCAAAAAAGAAAAGTGGTATTATATAATTGGACGATTTAACCATAACCAACAAATGTAATATTCATATATTTGTTTAATAACAATTTGAAACGAAATTCACTAATAAGAATGCATTTAAGTGTACGAATACACTTTTTTTTCCAAACGAATATTAACGGAGAATTTGTCTTTATATTTTATTAATATTTCTTATGATTGCCTATTATCTCTATTTATACATAATTCGATGAACAAAGCAAACATTTTCTTTTACATTTTGAAAGTAGAACAAAATAGATATCTCGAATCAGCACAATTGTTTACATAATTTTTTAAATGTAGCGTTACATTTGATACTCATGCCAAACAATACCTATATTTATATAGGGTTACAATTTCAAAACCATGATATTTGATATAATACGTGAATATAAGTTCGACCGTGTGATATCCTACGATTAAAATTAGAACGATTAAATTAATACCAATAGGGGTAGAGTATTAAAAATATACATGTAGTTGTACCCAATCAGATTAAATAAGTTATGTATGTATGTTAATTACATTATTTATGTAAAAATACTTTAGGAAATTGGAGTGTGTGAATAATTTCCTCTTAAAAACAATTAACAAATAAAAGAACGATATTTAATGGTTCATTTTAATAGATTCCTTTTATATTTTTCATAATGAAAAAATAAACAAATTATTGAAGAAATCAATTCAGTAAACCTGCTAACAGCCGGAATCTTCCAGAAATATGCATTTAAATAAATATTAATATAAAAATAAAATAAACAGAAAATAATAACTAAACTTATCAAGTATTAAAATCATAAGATTTCGTGCATGCATTATTTACATAATTACTAGTCAGATAATCCAAAACACAATGAAGATATAATTAACCTTTATATAAGAAATAGATTTATATTGAACAAAAAACAAAAGTAATAAAAAAATAGCTATATATATATATATATATATATATATATATATATATATATATATATATAAGTTTATATAACCTTTACATAAAAAATATATTATATATATATATATATATATATATATATTTACATATATAAAAAAACCTTGGGTTAAATTTCCCTTCTCATAAATTTTAACTATATTTCTCTCAGTTATTAACACAAAGACTTTAAAAACGAATAAAAGACTTTTATAAGATATGCATTATTGAAATATTTAATTTAATTTTTATTTTTTATTTAACTTTATTTATGTTTATTTGTTATATAATATTCAAATTGTTTTTATTATTGTATATATAGTTAATTTAATATTACTTGCATCAAAGCGCAATGTCTACGAGTAATTAAGTTATTCAGAATACAGTTGAACACTCGTATTCTTGAATATATATATATATATATATATATATATATATATATACTCGTCAATATCATCGTAGTATTTTTTCCGGAATATGTGAATAGATATAGAATAGAATAGTTAAGAAATACATGTATTTTTTTTTTTTTACGAGTTAGATATATGTATAATGTTTACTGATTATTTTTTTTTTTTTTTTTTTTTTTTTTTTTTTCAACAGAAAGATTCAGTCGTAAAAGTACTGTTGCAGATGTTTCATGGTGGTCGAATAGTCTCAAAAAGCGTATTGTGGTTATGTTTTACGGTACTACCAAATTGTTTTCAAATCGTTATCATTTCAACTATAGTTCAAGAACAGTTTATTTAAAAATATTTTGTTTCTACATTACAATTTCTATGTAAATAAAATATATTTTTTAACTAAGACAACTTAAGTATTTTTAAACTACATTTAAAGTTAAATAAAATCGAGTATAAGTTATTATCAGGGACAGGAAGTCCATGCAAAAACATGTTTTTTTTAGTATTAGATTTCAACTAGTTTTTTCGAGAAAACATCAATTTTAATTTTTTAAGTAGTTTATTATAAGTTAGATTAGTATTGCTAGAAACATAACAATTAAGTACTCAATTTCTAATTTCTAGTCATTTTTCTGGAGTCAAAATCCTTTCCTTTAATACGGAGTTGTGTGAAGCAACATTTGATTTAAGGTTTTATAAAATAACGCCAATAAACCATTCCATCTCAGAGTACTTTGAAAACGAAATTTTGACCCAAATTACAAAGTTACAAATAATATAACGCAGATGAAGGAGAGATTGTTGACAACAAGCTTCTGAAATTAGAATTTGATATTAAAATGATCATGGATTTGATGATACATTAAAAAAATCGTTTTCTTTGAAGGAAGGCTTTCTAAGACAAAAAACTTTGAATAATATATTTATAAATATAAAGAAAAAATATTTATGCAAACCTAAGTGGTATTAGATTTCAATTAATATTTATATAAACTATATAACATTTTTGCTTCATTAAAGGCTTAAAAAAATAACTGAATATTTTTTATTTTAGTACATTTTTTCAGAGCCTGTCCCTGATTATTATAAATATGTATATAAAATGGAATTAAATAGTAAAAAAACAATAGAGCATTTTTTTTTTTTTTTTTTTTTGTAGAAGTTTTAGCTGGTAGTACTGTTAAAGCTAAAGCAATGTAAGCTACAATTATAACAGTACAATAGAGATCATTATAAACAAGAAGTCAACGTCAACGAGTTTGGGGGTTGTTCTTGAAAACATTGCGCATGATGTAAATATATTATTGTATTACAAATTTGGAATCTTGTAATTTATATAAATAAAATTTTAAGAAAATAAAAAATATAGTACATAAATATATGCTTTTAAAACAGTGAATAAAATTCAATTAATACCATCCAAAATGAGGTATTTAAAATATTAATCGAATTTTGTTCTCTGTATTTAAAATAGATCGTGTGAACAAATTATAAAATTATTTTACTGCAGCCAATGTACATTTAAATAATAAAAAAAAAAAAAAAAAAAAAAAAAACATATATTGTCTAATTTTTACCTTATGTTAAATTATTAAGCAAAAAATGAAAACAATTGTCAAACAATAACTATTTTAAAAAGATAAACTATTAAATACTAATAAAAAGCAAACAAATATGTTTAATATTAAACAAAAACGTATGAAAACACAACAACAAAGTACTCATAGAAAAAAAAAACATAAAAGATTTCAAATCAATAAATTTTCTTTTGTGGTATTAAATAATTAATTTTTGCATTTCTCATGCACATATCTCGATTGGTTATTTTTGAAAAGTATCTATGTATATACATCTATCTATTAAAGGAAAAAAATTACGTAAAAAAAGTTTAATACTTTAATTTTTTTTAATTTTTATAATTAAAATATATAAAAATCTAAGTTTTTTTTATATTCATATTTTTCTTTACCCAAATTGGTTTTATTATTTTATTTTATAACTTCCAGGAAATTAATTGTAAAATTTTGTCAACCATCGCTCCACCAAAGACGTTTTAGTTTTGCAGCATTGCATAAAGTAATAAAAATTGGACAAAATAATAGTATTCAATTTATATAATATTTTTTAATTCTAATATGTACTTAAATACGTTTATATGTATATATATATATATATATATATATATATATATATATATATATATATATATATATATATATATATATTATAAGTAAATGCACATAAAGCCTTCTGACATCTAATTTCATTATATTCGCTAACCATTTCGCCCGCATATATCGATGTTATATATAGGGTCTTTAAAGATGTTATAGGTGTGGGTAGAAAATGTGTGTAAAATATTAAAGTTAGCAGATCAGAGTGTTTCATTTGATTGGAACAAATATAGGTGTTTTTTCTGTTTATAAAAAAACATGTTTAAAACGAATTGCTATAAACTTGCCCAAATATATGATAAAAAAAATTTTTAAAAAGTATAATATCAATAACGTATACATATATTTAGTTAATTTAGTTAATTTTTTGAGTATTAAGTACTAGCAAACAAACGTTTTAAATTTATTTTATATATACCATTGAAATAAGGAACTTATATGTTTCCACATTTCGATAAAAATTCTTTTAAAATTTTTAATTGTAAATGGAATATAAAAATCGGTAATGCAGAGTTTAACAATTAAATTCTGTTATATTTTTGTTGTATGTTATTTTTTTAAAGTAACTTAATTCTGTTCTGTTACGTATAAATATTTTTATATAAATACAATTATCTATAAACTGTTCCAAATAAAAAAATAATATATATATATATATATATATATATATATATATATATATATATAAATTTTATCTATTTTTTTCCTCAAAAATAAAAATACGACTGACTAAATAAGCAGTAATATATATTACTTACATATTTATATATAAAAAATATTTAAGATACTTTTATTAAAAATCTATATATTTATATAAACAAAATAAAGACAAAACAATAATAAATAGGTATACTTATTAAAAAAAATCGAGAGAAAAATATTAAATGAATAAAGAAGACTAGAAAACAAAAGACATACAAAACGTTCTTTTAATTATTAAATAAGAAATCTATAGATAAGCTTTTCTATTAAAACAAAATTAAAAATACATACTAAATTTGCTCTCCTGTCAAAAAAAAAAAAACATATGTATATGATATTATAATTTTTTTAATTATTTATTAATTTCTCTATCAATGAAAAAATTAACATGTCACAATGCTCTTTTGTTAAATAACATTTTAAAATGGGCCTATATATTTTAAGAAATTTTACTGTGAAAAAACTTACTGATTACTTTTATTTAAAAACTATTATTAATAACCGGACTTTTTAAAAAGAATGTGACATTAAAAATAACCAACAGATTTTGGATTTTCAGTTGAACAATTTCAACTAGTTGAGCTCATTTGCGGCAAAGGCTTTGAAAAAATTAAAAATTTAATATATATGAAATATAACAAAATGATGTAAGATTATATTAAAAGTATATTATTAATTTCGTATGCGGAATAAAAATGCAACAAAACTTTCGGAGCTGCTTAGAAACATTTTACTTATGATAAAGAGTTTTTATCATAAATTTAGGATGACCACGTGTCCTCATTACATTGTAAAAAAAAAAAATTATCGGACTTCTAGCTTCTTCAAAATATTGGCAAAGTAGAACCACCTTGAAAAGATTGTGTTTTTTTTTTTTTTTTTAATTTAAATTTTTCGGTAGATACAAACCCACTGAAAATATCAATACTAAAATTCTGTTCATAAGTTTTTCGAGGAAAAAAATTTATGGGTTGAATCAATTTTTGCAGAAACATTTTTTGGAAGTTTTCTAAAATCTGATTTTACTGAATGTTTTTGGTTAATACAATCATTGTCATATATATGTGCACTTTTTAATTCGTTTGAAAATTTGGAAAGTAAGTCCAATATTTGTGTTGTTATAAAATATTTTGAAATAATTGTTTTGTTGTCGAAAAGCATGAAATGTGTAGAGTAGATAGTGGTAATTGCAAAAATCGCGGTATTTATTTCTGCTATTAAAAGAAAAATTCGTTTGCATTTTTCGTTTCAAAAGTATTTACACATATGTTTTATAGTTCAAAATTATTTACATAGCTTCAAAAGTCAATTATTTACGCTTAGCTTTCCTAAAGGTGGTACTAAATCTTGCCTATAAAATAGTGTAAAATCTTGTGATACAAACCCAATTTTAATAAGTCGTAGAAATCTAAAAATATTGGCAAAAATATTAAATTTTATATTAAATATTAAAAATATTATTAAAGTCAACGTGAGATTTAATAAGGATTTAAAATGGTACATCATCTTTAACATTTGTAAAAGAGTTTGCATAGGGTAAAAAATCGTGTAATTTTTAATAAAAAGAATCCCTTATATGAAAATAGAAACATTTGAAAAAGAAATTAGCAATAGTATGCCATAAAAATTTAAATATTTTCAAAATTCTCACTAGTCATCTATTTGTTCAGCAAGAATGTATGATATTTGGAAAGATTGTGATGTTCGCATTATAAGAGATGTAATGCACTGGTTCTATAATTTTTTTTTTTTTTGTAGAAAAACTTGTAATTTTAGAAAAAAAAATGTGAGTACAAAAATTTGATTTTAAAAAAAATTATAAAATTCAATACAAAAGTATAATCTATAATATAGTCTGGTAATATTTAGAAATCGCATATAATATTACAGGAAAACGATTGTAGAAATATTGAATTACACTTTCTGTAATGCAAGCATCATAACCTTTCTAAAAATTATACATTCTCGCCGAACATACCAACGACTGCAAAAAATTTTGAAAATATTCTAAACTATGTTAAATTTTTTCTAATTTATCTTTTAATTGTTTTTATTTTCATGTAATCATATTTTTTAATTACTGCTTATACCATTCTTTAACTATTTCCATTCTTTTTTTCCAAACTATAATAACAATGTCCCTTTTTAAACATTCTTTTAAATTTTAACTTGGCTCTGATAAGTTTTCTCATCATTTTTGCCACTATTTTTATATTTTTGTGTGACCTATTAAAGTTGTGTTTGAATCCTAAGATTTTATACTATCTTAAAGACAAGATTTTGAACAATCTTTGGCAATGTTAAGCGTAAATAATTGGTTTTTGAAGCTGTATAAATAATTCTGATGTATAAAGTGTGTGCAAATACTTTTCAAATAAGAAATGCATACGAATTTTTCTTTTAATATCAGAAATAAATACCGCGACTTTTTCAGAAATTACCACACTCTACACATCATATCAGGCTTTACAACAACAAAACAATTATTTCAAAACATTTTATAACAACACAAATATTTTACTACTTTTCCAAAAATTGAAAAAATTTAAAAAAGTGTAAATATATTTGACTATGACTGCATATTAAGCTGTGTAATGGACATTTGATTGACTTCATAAAAAGAAACTTCGAGGTATATTGTACAATATATATCTTTTAACTACTTATCAGCAGTATGATTTTGAGGATTTATAAAAGTCTCTAAATTTAATCAGATTGTTAAATTTTAAAATCTCCAAATATTTCTAAATTAAAATCGATTAATAAGTTCTGGGCCAATTTAAACAGGTTAGAAGTTGTAAAATCTTGTGGGCAATTTCAAGGTAGACTTGGATATAGTAATCGAATAAGAGGTCCGGAAAGTTTCAACACCAAGTTTTTAAACTCATTAAAAACTCCTTCAGAACTGTAAAAGTCTTTTGTGCACTTTCCATACAAAAGAAACATTAGTTTTCGCATATCTAAAGTAGTATTACAGTAAAAGTCTTAAAAAGTTGTAGAAATAATTTTCATATCAAATTTCAAAGGGCGGATAGGTCGAAGTAGTATATTTGTTATGACTTCAGCGATAGCGAAGCGCACCGAGAAAAGAGAGTTGGCTATACAAGTTGTAAACAGCATTTTCATCAGCATGTTGCAACTAAATTTCAATGGATTGTGAACGCATATTTCAATATATATATATATATATATATATATATATATACCAGCATAAACGCTACAATATGAAAATTGAAACTTTGTATATTTTGTTTGTTGGATTTAAATTAAAATTTGCACTAAACACTGAACTATACTCATATAAAAGCAATTCACAAATGAATTTTTAAACAATGTGTTAATATTTTTTTTTTTTTTTTTTTTTTTTTTTTTTTGTACATTTTCAAGTCCTTTTAGTTGCCGTCAGCTATAGCTGTTAGTACTTTTGTAAATACTAAAATTGGCGACGTGAATTACTTTTATCCATTTCATTTAAAATATATATATATAAAATACCTTTCCTTGCGGCCTTTCTTGTGATAATAAGTATCAAAAACTTATGTATAAAAAGTTCACGATAATAAAAATGAAATTCTTTGGATGTGTTTCAATAGGCATTGTCACGATTTTCTCTACTGAGAAAATGTTGACGAATATTTTATAAAGCTTATTTGTGACAACCATCAGCAAACAAGCACGAGACAATTGCGATAGATTTTTCTGTTAGCAATCACTTCAACAGTGATGAATTAGCATTGATCGATTCAAAAAGCCCAACTTTTGTCGCAAATTAATGTATGTACATTTTTTGAAACAAAATTTATTTACATATTTAATGTGTTTAAGTGAAACTGACAAAACAAAGTTATTGAGTAAAAGTAAAGGTCAGGTTTTTTTACATTTTTAAATAATAATATATTTTTTTTTTTTGGGTAGTCTGTGACATGGTTGTATAACGTCGTACAACATAAATATTCATAAAAAAATAATTGACGTTGAAGAACAGTGATTTCATATTGAAATAATCCGAAGTAAATTTTCTAAATTTAATATATATGTATCGGGTGAGTTAAAACTCACTACTTATTTTTTTATTTTATAATGCTATAAGTTCAAAATTTCTTACATATGCCATTAAAAGAAGGAGAGTCATAATAATAAATATTTTATTAAAAAAATAAATAAATAAATAAAACTGCCAAATGTTAATATGACAAAAAATAAGATGTATTTTTTTAAATTCTAATTGATTTTTGATACTTTTTTATTTTTTTTATTTCGGTAATATAAATTTTTAATTAAATGTTATCACGTCTTACCATTAACGTTTAAGATATTAAAAATATTAGAAATATACCTTGAAATTAATATACATATATAACAACCTTTAAGAGTGAGATGAATTGAAAGCACAAAAAAAAAAACAAAAAATAATTTAAAAAATCAAAAACAAAAAATAAGTAAAATAAAAAATAGCAATACATATAAAGATATATAAATATATTCAATTATTATACAGATATATACAGTAACTAAAATTAAATGAGAGTTAATTTTAAGTAATAAAATAGAAACAAAAATACATATATTACTTTTTTTTTTTACATGAGTGTGTTGTTGCGTGTTGAATCAGTGAAATACTTAAGAAAATATTATATCTTTTATATTAAAACATATATATGTACATATTAAAATATGTAAAAGGATCTATGTATATTAATTATTAAATGTCATGGTTTCAAAACAGTTTTTAAAAAATAAAAAAACCCTAAGCAGAGAGAAACACGTTGTAAAATTGTCAAAATTTAAAAACATAAAATGTATAAGAACATTCAAGGGTATTTTACACTTTGTATCTAAATATTGCTATATATTTTCTGAAATTCTGCGTCTGAAAGTAAGTACTCTCTAAGCTTTCTTTACTGCCTGGGTATTTTCTGTATGTGAACACTTGATTATCTTGAGCACGTTTACTGCCTCTGCAGTTTTTAATACCAAGTTTGAGGAATTGTTTAAAAGTTTAAATAAAGTTAGAGTATACTATATGTATATACTAATATGTACCCACTAGAAAACTGGAGCTTCTATCGAAACATTGTTAATAATGAAGCGTTTTTAAAATTACATCGAAAAATCGTGCTTCTTAGATATAAGGAGTGAGATCTAAAAAATCTTAACACTCGTTTTGCCTCTTAACTTCTTTTTGAAGCAATATTTAATTATTATTTTTTTTTATCTAGTTTTCTTTAAAAAATATTTCAGTTATTATTTTTAATGACAACCATGGTGATTTGTTGTGAGTTTGATCAAAATCAATGACGAAAAAGAAGTAGGTGCTAAAATTATTAAAACTTTTCAAAAAAATCTAAATTGATCCTACAAAAAATTGGTCAAAGAATTAAAGGTCTGCTGTCTAGCTGTTTTCAATATTATTATACAGTATCAGGAGAATCTGGCCATTAATATGGAACCTGGTTCGGGATAAAAAAAGGTCCACATGATATTGGGAAGGCTAAGAAAATTGAAATCATATTGAAAAGAGCTCCAAACACATCTGGTAGAAAAGGAGACGGGTTAGTTCAGTGCTCTAACTATTTGGTGTGAAAAATTAAAGCCAATGCAGGCTTGAAAACATACAAAGTCCAAAAAGTTTCAAACAGAAATGTTTAAAAAAATTTAGAAGCCTAGAATAGGGCACGGAAATTAAAATCGAATTTTATACAAAAATACTTATGATGTATAGTGGACGATGAAATGTCCATTATACATCACTGGCAGATTTTCGCAGCTTCCGTGTCAAAATTTTTATGTTCCTAATGTTGAAGATTAGTTTAGGACCTAAAAGCAGACGAAATTTGCTAAAAAATTCTTGGTATGACAAGCTTTATGCAGTTGCGGCAAAAGAAGCAATCCATTCGTCACAGTGGGCTCTATAAATATAGAAATATACATCAAAGAATGTTTCATAAGAGAGCACAATGTGTCCAGTAATTTTTGGACCGTTTTGGCATCATGTCACTACGGTAAGAAAGGAGTAGTACCAAAACAATAACATAGTTTTTGTACCAAGAGAGCTCAATCCTCCTCAATGATGAAAAGATATATGTGAAAAGAGAATTGAAGAACAAAGGTGTCCCAAAATATGGAAGATTTTTAAAGGATATGGGCAAACTGTTCCTAAAAAGCGACTCAAACAACTATCAAATCTCTAATGGAAGGGTTACCAAAAAATATGCACGAGTTCATTAGTAGTGGTTAGAACTATAAAAGTTATATTTTTCTGTGATATGTAATATAATATCAATTAAATAAAAAAATCAAAACACTAAGATCAACCGTTTCCAAATTATTGAATTTTATATAAGTATGTAAAGATTTTTTTCGATCTCACTTCTTAGTATAGTATGTGGAATAAATAGTAAATTTTACGCGAAGAAATATAGGCAATAATTTTATTTAAAAACACGTTTACAAACATGTTAATGGAATATATTTATTCGCTATTTTTGGGATGAAAAAAATTCCTTTTTATATATAAAAATAATGCTTCAAAGCAGGAATTTCCCATAAAAACATGCTTTATGAAAGCAAGAGCGGAGCGCTTTGCCTTTGTCACTAATGTGATAATTTAATTTAAAATAGAACCCGTTTCTTTTTTTAATACAAAAAAGGAAGCGAATAATATAGCCATAAGATAGGTTTAAAGCATGTGTTTTTCATTCAAATGATTACTTATTGTATTTTCCTGTTAAAAGTATTCTTCTCAAAAATTGTAATTTTCCTAGACCCCTGCAAAGTATAAAAGTTCCATCGGTTTCTATAAAAACAACAACAGCAACCACACAGAATAATATTTTGCGCAACTGTTGCAAAATTGTCAGGGTGGAACCAATTGAAAAATTATCAAAGTAAAAAGTTGTAAAGTTGCATAAATTTTTATGATGTTGCCACTCTGTAAAAATGTGTAAATAGTAATAAAAACTCAATATCAATAAATAAACTGAATAATATATATAAATTATACAAATAAGAAATACATTAGAAATGAAATATCACTGTTTTTCAGTGTTTTGAAAAAAAAATGCTTCTTTTGTTAGTTTTATCCAATTTTTCAAAATTGGTTGCTCACGTCAAGTTAAAACAGTCCAGAATTCCTGGGGTTGAAAAATTTTAAGGTTTATTGCCTTATCATACCAGGAAGCGCGTTTTCTTTTCGAAGAAAATAAAAAATAAATGCTCATTTTTTTAATTGTCATGTTTTCATAAATTGTAAACTTATAAAATCTGAATGTGGGTTTGATTGTAGACAATGATTTTTTTAAATATAATAAATCTGTTTCGAAATTTTGTCGTTTTTGTAAAATTTTGAGAAATGGTATCTTAAAGTGAATTAACCTTTCATATATGTGTACGTAGAGATATAAGTTAGTTTACAAAAACATTGTAAGTGGTAAGAATGTATTTCAGGTATTCACGACATAATTCAGTCTTGAGGAAGTGGGAAAATTATTTTTTCTCAACATTTCTACATGTAGTTATATAAATTAATATCGCACTAACTTTAGCACTACTTACCGAGTGTAGGGTCATTTAATAAAAAAAAATTTTAAATTCATGTTTAAAAATTTAAAACAAAATATCATTTGAATTATTAAAGTTGTTTTTTTTATGCCATTGTTTGCCTAAACAATTGGTTAAGCATTTTAAAGCTGCGAATTCTTACCACTTTTACAATCGGGTCACCGTTTGACTGGTTAAAAAGCTCAATAATTGTACTAATAGTATGCCAAACAACCTTCAATTACGTACATACATATGTACATAAATGCAGGTTTATCATTACAATTTTCTTCTGGTTAAATAAAGTAAATATTTTTATTACCTTTCACATTTTTGTAGCAATATAAATAATTTTAGCGTATAATGAAATAAAATATAAAACATATGTAAATATGTATTTCAACAACGAATATTTATAAAATTATAATTTCATTATATACAAAAGTAAACAATTATTAAACAAAACCCTGAAAATATCCAAAGTAAACACATTTTATATAAAGGCTGTTTCATAATTATCGTAAACAGTTTCAAAAAAACATTTTTTTTTATTTTTCTTTACTTCATTTTATAAGATTACCTCTTCTTTATTTTATTTATATAAAAATGTTCATCATTTCAATATCTATCAACATATACATGAACAATGAACACTGTTATAACGAACTATAGTAGATACTATTTTTCGGTCCCATTAATCTTACATAAAATTTTGTTACAAATTACGAACGAATACATTTTTATGTTCCCTAAAAATTATTATATACAATAAAAACGGTTATAATGAACTCTATCATATCCCAAAAAAAAAAAAATAAAATAAAATAAAAAAACTTGAAATAGAATGTTCGAAATCTGTCACTTGCCATATTTTCGAAGTATGCTTTTGACGTAATGAAATATGTATTTTTTGGTTAAATTATAAACTTTTGCATTTTATGGATAACGAACTAAAGAGGTTGGTCCCTTCGACTACGTTATGACCATGTTCGACTGTACATAGCTAATGACTTTTATTTTTTAACAAAAAGAAAAGCATATTTAACTAAAATCGTTCGACTTTTAGAAAATGCTAAACTTTTTGGATTTTATTTTTCAAATAAGTGTAACAATAAAATACCTACACTCGTACTGAGATGAAAAACATTTATCTAAGACTATCGTCTAAAATAGATTTTTAATATAAAATTCAATACAAAAATTGTTTCATGCAGAAAGAAATCACCACACCAAATTCTATGTACATTGGTCCATAATTGGTCAATACTACCTTATAAAACAGCGTGACAGTCGTTTTTTAATATATAATTATATATAAATTGTAAAACTTTAAATATTTAATAAAATATATTTAAAAAGTGACACAAAAAATATACGTAGATAATACATATTTTTAAATAAAATTATATGAACAAAATACGTGTAGAATTATAACATAAAAAAATCACAATGAAAGTTTTAAAGTAACAAAACAAATGACATCTGTATTTATCCAACATTCAAAATTGATTTAACCTTTTAAAAGCAATATTAAAACAATATTGTATATTAGTCAAACATAACTACCTACATTTGTATTGGATTCTGCGATAAGGTCTAGATCAAAACAACTGATATTTTCAAACCTGCTAGACATCGTCTTTTTGACAAATTCTAAAAGGCTTAAATTTTTTTTTTAGCTGAAGTGAATAAGTTATCACATGAATAAATGTATGTACATATATATCAGACTTGTGGGTATTATTACATTTTCAAATAAATTACTTTACAAGTATGTAATAGCTATTTTTTCAATATATTTCAGTAAAAATTTTCGTTTTTTTTTTTTAAATAACATTCATTACAAATGAATTGGAATTTTCAATTACATGTAATTGTAATTGGAATTTTTCATTGTAATTTAAAATTGCAATTACAAATTACAGGTTAATTATAACTGTGTATGTAATAGATTACGTAATGTAATCATTGCCCCCAAGCCTGACACATATTCATCAGTTCATAATTAACCATATTTCCCATACAAAATCATCCCCAATAAAAAATTAGTAATAATAATAGAAAAATTTTGATCAAAACCAATTTGTGAGTTACATCATAATAGCTTTTAATTTAGAAAAATTTTGTAATAATTTGTAATAAGACATTTGTAGAATTACCAATAAATTTTAATCATTAATTTCCCTTTCATATTATTTCCACAATATAAGCGGAATATAAATAATATATGTGTCCTTATATAACAAATATTTCATATGCTAAAAGTGAAAAATGTTATAACCAAATAATATAAGAAACCTCATGATTAAAAAAATTGGCGGGTAGTGAGGGTTACATGCGAAAAAATTTTTTTTGAATTAACTACATCAATGAACAAGCAGAAATATATTTTAATCAAATCTAAAAACAATTACATAATTACATTATTTTTAGGTATACAAAATAAAACAGTGATCTTAAAATAAAAAAGATGAAAACAAATTCAAATTATTCATTCTACCACAATATTTATTTGTGCCAAATTTAATTAAGGCAAAATTATGGATATCGATATCGAACATATTTCAAATAGAATTTAAACGAGAATTATGTTCGATATCGACATCGTTAAATCGACTAAAGAAGTGATCCTGTGTAGTGATTCTTATAAAAGTAATTAATCCACATTAGATGGATAGTTTACATTACCCGAAGTTCCAATATTAACAGAAAATCATGATTTGCTTGCCATATTACTAATTTACTCTTGATGTTTAGTCAATTTAAAATATTTGTTTTGTTTACACATTTCAATTAAAGTCTCTCATGACATATTGTTTTCTATTTCAAAATTTTCAGCAAAAAACCTGTTAATCGTTTTTTTTTTTTTCAAATTTAGAAATTTGTAATCGGGTTTTTCAAATGTCCAGTATTCGAAAACTGGTTTTCGCAAAACACCGAATAATTGATCTTCGTAATATTTAATGATAGTCAAGTGGCGCTCACATATTGATCATTCCATAAAGAACGGAACAAATATTTATCAAGATATTAAATTTTGTATGCACATTTCAATGCAGTCATTTACTGAATTATGATTTAAGTTTCAAGCAATCGCATTTTTTTCATTTTAACTTTATAGAAAAGCACAAATATATAATTACATACCAAATATCTTTGGGTTTGAAAAATTTCGAATAGGTTTTTGTAGAAATGATATTATGTTAAAGACGACAACAACACAATTCAAACATCGATTAAATCATTAAAATTCTATGAGACATTGCTTCAAAATTACATATTTTTTAATATTTTAGGTTTTTTTTAAGTAAACACGCAAAAAAGTGTCATAGTGCTCATGGACATAGTGACACTTTTGAAGGTGTCATAATGTTCAGGTCCATTGGATGCAATTAGTCATCTTATTCAGAAAAACTTTAATTTAGCGAAACCGGTATTGGAATACAGCAGAGTTAAAAGATGCTGCGTCCGGCCGAAAGCCGGCTGTTTAGAAAACCTTTTTAATTCAGACTGGAATACTACTCAGGCAAAAGTCAGAACCATATTTATCCTGAATACGACTGATTTTGTCCAGAAATTGTAGGTGGAATAATTTTTTGATTACAAGGTTTACATGGACGGACAGACAGACTGACGGATATTGTTAAATTGACTCAGAAAGTGATTCTAATCCGATTGGTATATATTAAGGTGGGTCTTAGAACATGTAGGGTTCATAAACTAATAAGTATATTAACACGTTTCCCACTCTTTTTGGCCTCAAAGTTTGCCTACAGTAATGTCAAATGCATTTCTCATTAAATTAATTTTTTATAAATATTTCAAGGCATTCATAATGATTTAAAGTTTTTAAAAAAATTTTTACATGTTATTTAAAAATCAGATTTTACAAATTTCAATTTATTAATTTTTGCCTATGAAAGGATTCACTGTGTGGGTTTTCAACATTAGGGTAAATTCAAACAAAATTCCAACGTCTTGACACAAAGATATTTTGAATTCGACGTTTTATGGAAACACGTTATTCAATATTTTCAGCAATACAAGAACTATTAATGGTAAAAAAAATCAGTTTAGAGATAGAATATTAAATTCATAACAGTCACAAAGTATGCTAAAAAATTTTGATAGTCTAGACATTAGGGTATAATAAATATACATGAAATTACTTGTCGACATGTACAACATTAATTTATTTATTTATTTTTTTTTTTTTTTTTTTCTTTAATATATTTCTGAATAGAAATTTACTCACAGTAATATCGAAAAATGTCCATAAATTTTATTAAAAATATATTATAGAATCGTAGAATACTTGATAATATCTAAAATGCATAGATATTATCAACTAATCTAATCATGTATTAAACAATAACAGTCATAATTTTTATTTATTATTTTAGCAGAGCTATAATTGGCACCAAATTTTGCTGTTTAAACTAAAATTTAAATTAATGTCCTTCATATTAAAATAAAACTATGAAAAAGCTATTATATATTTTTTTATTTATAATCTTGTTGTATAGCAACATTTTTAAATCAATTATTTAATTAAGGTGAATATAAAAAATCTATTTTTTTATTTAAAAAAGATAATTTCAAAAAAGCTTTTTTTAATTGTACTTAAAAATGCTCAATATTTTTAAAAGCGGTTGTATTTAACAAAAATAGTTAAAGATTTTTTAATATACTCTTTTATAAAAGGTATTTTTTTTTTTTTTTAATTTCAAATACTCAATTATTTCAAATTTTTATAAACCGAACAAAAGTAAGTAGACAAAAATAGCTTTATGAAATTATCTGTTTGTTCTAACATAATTAAATTTTATTTCCTTAAATGTCAACAGACTTTGGTGGGATAAAAATTTTAATAATAAATCCGAATATACTGATTGAAGCGGTAAATGCTTCTGGTCTCCTTTTTATATCTTCTTAATATAACAAGAGTCATACGATAAATCATACTAAGGAGGCAAATACATAATGTTTTTTTTTTTATATATAAAAAGAAAGCAGCACAAACCTATAATATCCTGCACCACACAGTGTGGAAAAAGGATAAAACCACATTGTGTTCGTATAGAAAATAAAAAGTAACAAAATAAAATTTATTTATATATTGATATTCGTAATATTATATACTTTATAGTTTTTTATATATATTAAAAATATAGTATATATTAAAAAGAATATTAAAAATACCGTATATATAAATTATAATAATTTTTTTTAATAAAAAAGAATGAGAAATAAAAAAAATATCATAAATCATTTATCTCTTACAAAAAATCTATAAATATTGTAATATTGATGTATATATTTAAATACATATACAAACTTATGTTTTGGTATGTATATATATATATACATATATATATATATATGAATACATTCTTAGAAACTATATAGAAGAACATATATATAATATATATTGAAAAATTCTTTCACTCATGATTATAAAACATTCATAAATGCTAAATTTCATAAATAATAAAAATAAAATCATTAATAAAACAGAATAAAAAAAATTGTTTTAATAAAATTCCTAAAATAAACATGTAAGAAAGCTACGGTCGTACTTGGCCGATCTACATCATTGTGTATTTGATTTAAACTATGGTTCTACTGTTCATAAAAATATTATCAGTTTCCACTCATCCTTAAAATATATATGGGTTTTAGCAAAGTTCAAACAACTCACAGTGTGCGATTAAAAAATGAAATGGAAATAATTATGGAGTTTAGTTTAAATTTTAAGCTTGTATCATATAGACCTACAGGGCCGGGTCCCTAAGTTGGACACCTCGGGTATAAAATTTTTTAAAAATAAAAGATTTTTTTATAGGAGTATTCTGCTAGTCCAGATGTATAGTCGTATTAATATCTTATTTCTTATATTAGTCGTATTAATATCTTATTTCTTTTAGTTTAAAAGATATTTGGCTTGAAAGATTTTTGCTACAGTGGGTCCAAATTTCGTCCAATTTTTTTATTTCATTAACAACAAATAGCAACATTGTGTAAAGAAAGAATTTTGAAGAAAATATTGACGGAGTCAAAAGTGATAGGCATTTAAATTTGAACTTTGAAAAAAAGTAGATTTTTCCCGTTTTTTTCTTTGTGCCAAAAAAGTGGTCAAATTCTTTTTCTGTTATATAAAAATTTTCTTAAGTAACATATATAACATTTATATTTTTCTGAACGATAACTAAACACAAATTATTTTAAAGGAAAAACTTTTTAAATAGTTTTTTTGCAAGAACCTGCGTTTCCCAAAGTTGACCAATTTTTCCAACAAATTTCGAATTTTCGTCCTAATTTCTCAAAGGAAAACCAGCCGTTTGAGGCTATAAAAATTGCAAATATTCTTCCAACTGCAACAACATAACATCTTAAAGGAATTGTAAAGAGCATACCTACACAAACATAATCATCAGGTTTTACAAAAGAATAAGCTATCGCCCTAATGCAACTAATACAACTGAAACTTAGCTATCAGAATTACGTAATTTTAAGAAGAACACTACTAGGAAAAGTTGTTGTCGCTTTACCATCATATGGAGCATTACAGGAACAAAAGAAAATCATATACTATGTCCCATTGAACTACAATTGGAGTTTCTACATTACTTGAAAATACAGCATCAAGGACTGTTTCGGACTTTTCAACTGAGCATCTTAAGAAAATAAATGTTGTGATCTGCAATTAATCTGCAAATGAGAATGTGATGGCTTATCGTCACTTTCAGAATATTAAAAACAAGCCAAGAATATTCGAAGTATAAAAGTGTATTTATTGACATCATTGGTTCCTTTAAGAATTAGGAAATATGCTAACAGCAATACCCCAACAACTAGTTATGAAGAGGTTTAGATAAATTCAACACCTGAATTGTATTGAAGCAGAGATTAGAAGCCTGGCTCTTATTTCGATTGAAATATTAGAATATGCATTTGACATATCGTTTGATATGAAACATGTAATGATTGATTGGAAAGTCAGCAACGCCACAACAGGAACCTCCTCTAGTTGGAATTGTTCTAAATGTGACGAAAAGAGATCAGAATTTTTAAATATATTCAAAATGAGAAATGTCAATGAAGATGTTCTAAAATATGGAATATCTCCTTCGAATGCCAGAATGAGAAGTATAGAAGCATATCAGTAAACGAAAACAAACCTGGAAGTAATAATGAGGAACTGTAGAAAATGGGAGCAAGCGAGAAAGAGAGAATTCAAGAGGAATTTAAGCAACGATGGAAACACAGATCAGCGTTTTTTCAAATATTTTGAAACAACCTCAAAAATTACAAGAATTGATATGGATTTACTATGAAGAGTCAACATAATTTTAATGGCAATAAACAGCAAATAGCAAGTTAATTCAACAAAATTTGGAGAATATTCCTATGAAATTTCAAAAACACTTATAAAATCATATCCTTGGAAATTGTTGTCACCAACAGTAGATAAGATATTATGCCAAGGAGAAATAATAATTAAGCATAATATTCTTCCCATAACTTATGAAAGAGTCGCAAGAATCGGCAAATAGAGATTTAAAATATGTTCATCAGTTTAGCTCAGGAAAATATTCCAGACTGTTGCAAAATGAAGATATTTTTAATAATCTTATATTATCATCTGATCCAGTCATATCATCTATGAGGAAACGTTGGATTTGCTACAGAGGTTTGACATATGAAAACATTCATGAATATAAGAATTTACTTTATCTTTTAGATATGGATTACTGTGAATAAGATTATTTTATTAAATTAAGCTATTATTATGATTTACCATAACTTTTAAATATAGATTACTAACTTAAATTATTATTGTTATAAAAAATAAATATCTCAAAATAAAGTAGAGTTCATGTAATATTTTACTCATATCCATATTAATAATAACGATAGTAGATTTAAAATCTACCTGCCTCCATTTACCTGTCATGTACATGTACTAAAAATATACTATCTGTTCCAAAATATTTGTTAATGAAAGTCTCACGTCTAACATAAATGATTAACTAGCGAATAACATTACGTAAGCCATTACGTTACCCACTAATTGTGAAGAAGCTGACTATGTATATGAGTAATTTTTACTACGATTTCTATTGATTTTCATCGCTAATTTTGAGACGTCGAAAGGTAAAGGTAGACATATTATACATCACTGTGTAGGTAATAGTGTCTTATTTTCAAAAATGTATAATGCTTATAATAAAAAAAATTCCTTGCAAACTTTTCGCGAAAAGACGCGGAAAGTTTTACAAAATTTAAAAAAATCTCTAACCGATATCGGGGGGAAAAACATATTAGACTATAAAAAATTATAACTTTTTTTATTCTAGATTAGCGATTTGAGAAATTACTGCGAAAATTCAAAAAAAAAAAAACGAGAAAAAGTTCAAATTTAAATGCCTATAACTTTTATTTTTTCAAAATTCTTTACAAAATTTTGCTATTTGTTGTTAATGAAATAACAAAAAATTCCGAAAAATCTGGTAAAATTTGGATCCACTGTAGCGAAAAAACTTCATCAAAGCAGGCTAAAAAGTAAAAAATTTTAATTTTTGAATCCTAGTATCTCTTAAACTAAAAGGGACAAAATATGCATATGTTATTTTGTAGATCTCGAGCAGAATCCTCCTCCAATATAAACATCTTCCGAAACTTTTTAGATATAAGGAATCAGGATCGTTTTTAAAAAATTGTATACCCGATGCGACTATATTTGGGATCTTGTAGGCCCACCATCTGTACGTCTATATGGTTCAACCTCTACTATCACTATGTGAAATTTCATTGAAATCGGAACAGCCGATCCGAAATTCCATAATTATTTCTTCTTTATGTAAAGCAAAAAGTCGGGGCTTGAACTTTAATTTTCTTCATTTAATAGACGATGTCGAATTCAAAACACGAGCTATATTTCGTTCAGTTAGTGATAGTTGCAATTTTTCTTTGATCTTCCCACAAGTCAGGAGATATTTGGTCGCTTCAATCGTATGTTACCTTTCTGGTGTAATGAAGACTCGAAAAGATTTTAGTTCAAAATTGTACTCAATATGATTTGTCCGCTTGTAATTTCCACAATTTTCGAGAGCAAAAAGGTTTGTAGTTTCTGGATCCCTATAATAAACGATAGGACGTTGTCCGTCCACTTGTCGGTTGAAATGGTATTTAAGAAGGCACCCGATATCGTAGATATTTGGTATATGTATCAAACGATTGTTAATCCTTTAGAAAATTTTGCTACTGAAATTCAGCAAAATTGGTTTAAAATCGAATCTTTGTTCTTTTTGGATCCTTCATATAAGCTACGGTCTTCGTACTTATATAGATAAGTCACAAGCATTTTTTTTAAATTTGAGTTTTTTGAATCAACAAAATCGGTCTATAAACATCGGTATATAAACCCCCTTGACCTGTGTTTCGTTATTAGCGAATGTTTGCTAAAAACGAAGAATTCTTGAAACAAATTATTCTAGAAACTATCAACAATTATATTAAAAATGAATATTAGTAACGTCGAACTTTTCTCGAAAATTTCTCGATAGTACATATTGGAGTTATTGTTTAATGAATTTCACATTACCTTTTGTAACAAAAATCTCGAAGCATAAGTGTTCGAGAAATTGTCCATCTCCAAAAGTCTTTCGAATATTTTTTATAAATTATTATTATTTTTTTAACGGAGGCATGACAATAAAAGTTTTATATTCTGTTTGCTCTTATTGCAAAGGAATAAAAAGAAAAAAAACATAGACAATACTATTTCATTTTATTATTATTATTTTTTTTTTTATTTTTTAACACAACACCAATGCAACAACAATATTTATTCTTACTATTTTTTTTTTAACGTGATATTTTTACGATAACAAAATCTGTCTTGTTTGTTTGAAATTTTTGCAAAGACGCAAAAGGAAATAAACAACAACAATGCTACTACTACTTTTGTCTGAAATGGAATGTCTATTTTTCTTATAAAAAAAAAAAAAAAACAATCAAGCAAAAGAACAACAGCAGGTAAGCAGAATTCTTGTAAAAATAATATTAAAGTGTGTAAATAAAAATTAAAATGTAATTATAATAAACGTAAGTACAATGAATAGAAAAAAAATCAAAGCATATAATTAGTGCGTATAATGATGTGTTTGGCAAAGAGATTTTTAGTGAAAATTTGCAGAATTTTGTAGAAAATAATGATGTTTTTGTGAGAAATGGCACGGAAAGTATTAGAGAAAATGCTTTAGAAAGTAATGAAGATTTTGTGAAAAATATAGATGAGGTAGAAAGTGCTAAAAAAATTAAAATGTATTTATTTATTTACGCACACAGATACAGTTATATTAAAACGGCTAGTAATATTAAATTCTGGTAAAGAAACAAAGAAAAAATTATTTCAAGTAGAATAAATTAAAATAATAATGATGATGATAGTAATAGTGATAGTAATAGTAATAGTAATAATAATAATAATAATAATAATAATAATAATAATAATAATAATAACAATAATAATAGTAATAATAATCAGTCAGTTGAGTTCATTGCAAGCGGACTTGTTTTTAACTGTGTGATAAACAAAGTGCATTAATACTATTGTTCAGTGACATATAAAATTAAAATTTTTATTAAAAAAAAAAAAAAAAAAAATTAAAAAGCTGTATGAAATAATACCAAGTCGTTTATATAAAAAATCAAAATCGAAAAACACAAAAATAAGATTATAAAGAACAAAGCAAAAAACGAAATAGAAAAATAAGTCTGTTCGCAGTGTAATGACGATTTACCAACATAATTTGTGCTATGAATTTAACTCTCAATATCATTTCTCGCCATGTTGCTCTTTATCACAGAAAACGTATGCGACTATGGCTAATGAAAGAAGAAACGAATGGAGATGCCATAAATGCAAACCACGGAAAGCATCTGCAAACAGTAATATTGCCTATCATATAATAGTCAACGGAAATCCTCAACCAAATCTTTAACAAAAACAACAAAGAGAATATGATGTAGATGACAACGATGTCACTAAAAGTTTTAAAAACTCTTTGACTCTTACAGCCCGTCTAGACGTAACATAATATGTAAGATTTTTGTGTCAGAGAGTGTCAAATTCGCTCTCTGAGAGAATTATTTCACGTGTAGAATCAAATATTAGTATTATAAGATGTATTATGAGACTGTTGTGATGAGATTTCTCTACACAACCATCTTATAAGATGAACTGTCAAAGAATAAAAAAAAAACACGAAAGTTTGCTTGTGTGTGTGCATGTGTATTTTGGAAATTATTGAAAAACAATGTTATTTTGTAAAATTGTTTCCTTTTCGTGTTTGTTTTACACGATAAAAATCATTTTTATAAAAAGTGTGTTAAAAAAGTGCGAATTGCTTTGCCATGTTTACTCTGTAACTGATTGAAAATAATAACATCTTATAGGATTTATTAGAATACGTGTACCCCTTATTTAAGATTTAACATAATATAAACAAAATGTTTACTCTCCTCTGCCGGCGTTATCTCACATATTATAGCAATGTTAATCTCAGTTGTAGACCTGAGGTTAGTGACGTCAATAACACTGTTTGTCAAGTAAAAATTGAGGTAAATGGTTTAAAAAACGATGTTTCAAGTACGAAAAACGACATAGGTGACATAAAAACAACTATACAACAACTCGCAACATCCATAAACCAAAACACCCAAATAAACACTAATGTCCAAACTGCTCTCAACTCAATCACATACACTCTTGTTAATCTTTCGTCTCAAATAAATAATCTTTGTGAAACAAAAAAAGAAATCCAAGCGTATTAACGATTTGGAACAACAACTCTTAAACAGATGCATAAAGACTAATAACATACCAGATGAAAACATTCTCCCAAACGATGCCGTGAAAAAGATTGCTAAATAAGTAATTCCTACACTCTCAAAAAGTAAAAAAAAAATTATTGTAGAGTTTACAACGCTAAATAAAAAGAAGGAACTGTTGGGTAAAATCAAACGTCATAGAGTTGAATCCAATATAGATATGTTATGGTCCCCTGCATAACAACAAAAGTTACATTTGTGCCAATGAACAACTAACTGCACACAAGCGTCGCTTACTCTGGTTAGTAAAAACAAAATCTAAAGAATCTAACTGGAAGTTTGCCTGGGTTAGAAATGGTAACATTTTTGCGAAAAGAAATGAAATATCAACCCCAACTATTATAAATAATGCAGCGGATATGGAGCTGATTACAACAACAAATTAAATACTGTATGTAAAAACAACTACAGCTACTTATAATTAAACCTCAAAATACACAAATAAAATATGAACCCTATAAAAACAATTGAAAACTTTAACCAAATTGAAAAAATCTAAAGTTATCCAAACACTTTTCTGTTTATTAATATTCGCTCTCTTCGTCTAAACTTCACTTCATTCCTGACTTCTATACATAATATGATAAACAAAATTAACTTCATTGCTCTTGTCGAAACAAATATAACAAATTATGAAAACAATATGTATAATATTAATGGTTTTAGCTCAAACTTTCAAAACAGAGAAGGTAGAGGCGGGGGAATAGCGTTGTACATAAGGGAAAATATTACCCATACAAGTATTAACATAAACACAAACTCTTTTCAAGCAATTCAATTAGATGTAAATAATAATAACAAAACTTTTTCTCTTATTGTAATATATCAACCGCCAAAAAACAATACAAACGAGCTCATAATTGAACATTGATATTCTTAGTCAAAACTAAACACCAACAAAACGTCTAATGGACTGCAATGTATAATTAACGAATCTACAAGGGAAGATGTAAAAAAGAAAACAAGTACCTGTATTGACCATTTTCATGTACGCAACAACAACACAAACAAGTGCCTCAATAGTGAGAACAAGCATCTCTTATCATTATGGTCTTTTTTGTTGTATATACAACACAAAAGAAAACAAAAATAAACAAAACCAGGAAAACATTGAAAATCGGGGCAAAAAATTAACAAATATATTAATGAATATAATTGAAGTGAAGTAATTGAACAGAATTTAAACACCAATGACTTGTTTAAAACATTTTTAAAAATACAAAAAACACAAAAAAATAAACCCGTGACTGAACGATTATTTGTTAAACGGTTGTAATATACGGGATAAACTTTATAACAAATGGAGAAATAATAAAAACAATATAAAATATCAAAATGATTAGAAACCTATTAAATAAAAAATTAAATAATGCAAAGACTTTTTAATAAATTTGCGGCAAATTTTAAGAGTAATGTCCAGAAAATTCTACACACATGTGATATTAAAACTCTGAATTGCAACAAAATAACACTGCCAAACTCTATTTATCTCTCCCCTACGACAGAAGATGAAATTTTTGGGATTCTAAGAACAATAAACGAAAAAAAGGAGCAGGTGTAGATGATATAAGACCAAAAGACATCAAATATAATGCAAAACAACTGACACCAATAATTACTACATTTATAAATTCCAGTATTAACAGCTCAACTATTCCCAAAATGCTAAAAACTTCGATAATAAAACCTATTTACAAAAAACGGAGTCAAAAATAACTACAGACCAATAGCCATACTCCCGATTATTGAAAAAGTCTTGGAGGAAATAATAGTTAGGAGATTAAATGAATATATAAAAAAATATAATATAATCAATCCTAGCCAATATGGTTTTCAGAAAGGAAAAAATATAAACAAACTCTTGGAAAAATTTTCGAATCATATCAACAGATGCCTTAGCGAACACAACCATTATTTAGTATTATTCGTTGATTTTAGTAAAGCATTTGATACTCTGGAACAAAACCACCTGTTGGAAATTTTAGAAAGGTATGGTATAAGTGGCAATTGTTTAGAATGGTTCCCGAATTACTTCGGTCATATAAGGTAAAAATTGGCAGCAGTTTAAGTGAAGAAACTTTTTTAGGCAATAATGGTGTACCCCAAGGTTCAAAACTTGGTCCAATTCTTTATCTATTATACGCAAATGATATGTTATATGTATTAAAAAATAGTACAACATATGCCTATGCAGGTGACACAGCTATCGTAGTATGCAAAAAGAACATCAAAGATGCAAGCAGACTTATGCAAGATGAGTTAAATATAATTTTAAAATGGTGCCATGATAACGGTCTAATTATCAATGCATCAAAAACGAAATTGTTGCCCATCAAGGCACCCTATCTTTTAAATCATGAAATTAAACTAAATTTCCATAACGAACAATGCCTACACAATACAAGCGCTCCTAAAACAGACAAATCTAACTCACGCATTGAAGTAGTTAAGTCTTTTAAATACTTAGGAGTGTACGTTGACAAAAATTTCAAATGGTTCACGTATGTACAATATCTTTGAAAAAACCTAAGGCAAGCTGCATATAGTCTATTCCACTTGAGCAACTGTACCCCTTACACAGTTCTCAAACAGGCATATCTTTCGCTAGCCGAATCTTATATAAGACACGGTATTACAACATGGGGAAGTTCAACATATTGCAGTAGCTTATAACAAACTCAGAACCAAATACTCAAAATTTTGCTGAAAAACCAATAACATAACAACCAACAAATACAATACAACATGGTATATGGTAACACAAACAACACAAGCATTGACAACAACATGTACTTCAACAACACATACGTCAACAACAACACACACGTCAACAATAACAACACACACGTCAACAATAACAACACACGTCAACAACAGCAACACACACATCAACAACAACAACACTCACGTCAACAACAACAACAGCCGTCAACAACAACACACACGTCAACAACAATACATACGTTAACAACAGTACTCAACAGAATAACAACATACGCGACAACAACACACATAAACACAAATAGAAACGCGCAAACAACGAGCTTAGCTACCAAACTACAGGTCCTGAACGTCAAAAGTATATATAACATCACTCTTGTAAATGAATTTCATAACGACCCGAGATTCTTAACGCCAATAGAGCACATATACAATACTAGAAGTCGAGCTGAAGGAAGGTATCAAGTAGATCGTTTTAGAAACAACTATGGTAGGAACAGTCTAAGTGTCATACTACCAGCCATACTCAACAAAATACCCATAAACATTTTAAACCAACAAAATGTACATAAAAGGACAAAATTAATTAAATCATTTTATATCAATTCGAAATGAAGAAATTTATTTATTATTTACTATATTATTTTTATATTTATACATCCTGCAGATAAGTCGAATAGCTTCGCGGGATTAGGCTTAAGAAAACTCTGTGAATTTTAAAAAATTTGTAAATAAACAAATAAAAAACTATTACTATTATTGTTATTTTTTCATTTTTTTATTATTTATTTAAAATAATAATAAAAACGATCTACCTGATACCTTCCTTCAGCTCGACTTCTTGTATTGTATATGTGCTCTATTGGCGTTAAGAATCTCGGGTCGTTATAAAATCCATTTATAAAAGTGATTTTATGTATACTTTTAACTTTCAAGACCTGTTTCTATTTGTGTTTACGTGTGTGTTTTTTAGGTATGCATTTTAACATGTGTGATGTAGTCGCGTATGTTGTTATTCTGTTGAGTACTGTTGTTAACTTATATGTTGTTAATGACGTGTATGTTGTAGTTGTTAACGTGTGTGTGTTTTGTTGAATTGTGTGTTATTGTTGACATTTGTGTTGTTGTTGGTGTGTGTAGTATTGTTGACATGTGTATTGTTGAAGTACGTGTTGTTGTCAACGTTTGCGTTGTTGACAGTGCGTTATTATTCACGAATGTGCTGTTGTTTGTGTTACCATATACCATGTTGTATTGTATTTGTTGGTTGTTGTGTTGTTGGCTTTTTAGAAAAATATTGAGTATTTTGTTCCGAGTTTATTGTAAACTACTGCAATACGTTGAACTTCCCCAAGCTGTAATACCGTGCTTATATAAGATTGGGCTAGCGAAAGATATACCTGTTTGAGAACTGTGTAAGGGGTACAGTTGCTCAAGTGAAATAGACTATATGCAGCTTTTCTTAGTTTTTTTCGAAGATATTGTACATGCGTGAACCATTTGAAATTTTCGTCTACGTGCACTTCTAAGTACTTAAACAACTGAACTACGTTTGTATTGTGTAGGCGTTGTTCATTGGGGAATATTAGTTTAATTTCATGATTTAAAATATGAAGTGGCTTGATGTGCAACAATTTCGTTTTTTGATGCATTGATAATTAGACCGTTATCATGGCATATTTTAGCTCATCTTGCATAAGTCTGCTTGCATCTTCGATGTTTTTTGGCATACTACGAGAGCTGTGTCATCTGCATAGGCGTATGCTGTACTACTTTTTACTACATTTAGCATATTATTTGCGTATAACAGGTAAAGAATTGGACCAAGTTTTGAACCTTGGGGTACACCATTATTGTCTAAAACAGTTTCTTCACTTAAACTGCTGCCATTTTTTACCCTATATGCCCGAAGTTCTAAGTAATTCGTAAACCGTTCTAGACAATTGCCACGTATACCGTACCTTTCTAAAATTTCTAACAGAAATTATTATTCGTTCATTACTAAAATGAACGAATAATACTAAACAGTGGTTGTGTTCGCTAAGGTATCTGTAGATATGTTTTGAAAACATTTCCCAAAAGTTTGTTTATATTTTTTCCTTTCTGAAAATTGTATTGGCTAAAATTTATTATATTATACTTTTTTATAAACTCATTTGATCTAATTATTTCTTCCAAGACTTTTAATAATCGGGATTATGGCTATTGGTCTGTAGTTACTTACATTGTTTTTTACTCCATTTTTATAAATAGGTCTAATTATCGAAGTTTTTAGTCAGATATTTTGCATTATATTTGATATCTTTGGTCTTATATCATCTACACCTGGCACATTTTTTTCGTTTATTGTTCTTAGAATCCTTAATATATCATCTTCTGTCGTAGGAGAGAGATAAATAGAGTTTGGCAATGTTATTTTGTTGTAATTCAGAGTTTTATTATCACATGTGTGTAGAATTTTCTGGACATTACTCTTAAAATTTGCCGCAAATTTATTTGATGTAGCAAAAATGTTTTCGCTTTTAAAGTTTTTTATTAATATTGTATCTATTTTCTTAGGAAATTTGTTTTATAGTAAAAATTCTTTGCATTATTTAATTTTTTATTTAAAAGCTTTTTAAATTTTTTATAATCATTTTCATACATTGTATTGTTTTTATTATTTCGCCATTTGTTATAAAGTTTATCCCCTTTGTTACAACCGTTTAACAAATAATCGTTCAGCCACGGATTTATTTTTCTTTTTTATTGTTTTTTTTTTGTGCTTTTGAATTTTTATAAATGTCACTAAATTTTTCGTGCATTTTTTTAAACAAGTCATTGGTGTTTAATTCTGTTCAATTACTTCACTCCAGTTATATTCATTAATATATTTGTTAACTTTATAATTGTTAATTTTTTGCCCCGATTTACACTATTTTCCTCACCCTGGCTTTGTTTATTTTTGTCGTATATACAACAAAAAATACCATAATGAGCGGAGATGCTTGTTCTCACTATTGAGGCACTTGTGTTGTTGTTGCGTACATGAAAATGGTCAATACAGGTACTTATTTTCTTTTTTACATCTTCCCTTGTAGGTTCGTTAATTATACATTATAGTCCATTATATGAAATCATATCAACATATTTTGTTGTTGTTAAATTTTGACGAAGAATATCAATGTTCATGTCACCAATAACAACAACATCTTGTTTATTTTTTATTTTGCTTTGTTTGGTCGAGTTCAATTATGAGCCAGAGAGCAGTGCGGTTGAAATTCGGTTATGCCGAGCCGCCAAGAAATATTTGGAAGACGCCGCCGCCGTAAAATTTTCGGCTTAACTCGGCGTCTGCTCCGTTTTTAAATTCTATTTGTAAAAATAAGTTCAAAATTTCACTTTTTTATTATTTTAATGCATTTTTATTATATTAATGCATTTATGTTGTACTTATATATGAAAAAAATATATTTGCATCATTTGGAACTTCAAATAATTATAAATCAATCAAGTATTTCTGATGACTTATAATTGATTATTTTTGATGCAAATACTGTGAAAAAATAATATTAACAGTTGCTAATAAATTTTAATGAGCCTTAATCACCATCCTACGAAAAATCTAAATAAACTGGTACACATGATTTTGTCAGATAATAAATCACTTCTATTCACTAGCTATATGTGAATAGAAGTTATATCAAAATAATTGATATAAATTCCATTATATATTGCACTTTTTTATTTCTTTATTATATCTTAATAATTGATATGTTTTTATATCGGAGCAGATCATTTCTCTTTTATGCAAAAATATCCTTAGATCACTTCCATATGTTTTCTTATATAGTTACTATAAATTAATAATTCTGTTTATACTTTCGCTGGAAAAAATCTCGTCCTACTTTTATGCATAATGTTAATCAATGGGGAACTTCCAACTTCACCTTCTTCTATGTCCAGACGGTGTTTTTCCAGCCATGCTGCGGAACATCAGTGACACGGCACTAAAACTTCTCACTGAGCTTTTTAGTGTGTGTCTTATTAGAAGATATATTCCAAGGAGGTGGAGAGAGGTTAGGGTAATTTTTTATACCTAAGGCGGGTAAGGGTGGCCACTCGAAACCTAAGGATTTTAGACCGATCAGCCTATCGTCTTTTCTTTTGAAGACATTAGAGAGATTGATCGATCTTTATCTGAGGACGACAATTGACAACCATATCATCAGTGGGGCTCAACACGCTTATCTAAGGGGTAAATCTGTTGAGAGTGCGCTACATGATGTGGTGAGTTACATTGAACGCGGCCTGCAGTATAGGGAGTATACATTGGCAGCGTTCCTTGACATAGAAGGAGCTTTCAATAACATTAGGATTGAGGCTATTAGGGAATCACTAGAATCATTAGGCATTCAAAGCTTCCTAATCGAATGGATTATTTTGATGCTGAAAAGCCGAATAATTAATTCGAACTTGGGAGATGCATAAGGAAGATAGTGACTAGAGGAACTCCGCAAGGAGGAGTTCTCTCGCCCTTGCTATGGCTCTTAGCCGTCAATGTCATTCTACGACAATTTGACGCAAGAGGGCGGAAAATCGTTGCCTATGCTGATGACGTGGTTATACTGATCACGAGTAAATTTCTTTCCACGATCAGCGACGTCATGCAGTATGAACTTAACGAACTGTCCTCATGGGCCACTAGTAAGGGTATAGGGGTCAACCCGGGGAAAACAGAGCTAGTTCTTTTCACCAGAAGGTACAGGATTGAGCAATTTAGGCTACCGGTACTTGGGGGGACTGAACTGGGATTGAAAAAGGAGGCAAAATATCTTGGTGTGTTCCTTGATAGTAAATTATCTTGGAAGAGAAACACTCAGGAGAGGCTTAAGAGAGGTCTCAACGCCTATTACACATGCAGGAACTCCATAGGTAAGAGTTGGGGACTCAAACCGATGGTAGTAAATTGGATTTACACCTCGGTGGTGAGGCCAATTCTGACGTATGGATGTCTTGTATGGTGGGAGGCAATGAGAATAGGAAGTCGTAGGAATCTTTTGTCTAAAGCCCAGAGATGTGCTTCGATTGGCATAACGGGTGCCGTAAGAAGCACACCTCAGGCGGCATTTGACGTCATTCTGCATCTCCTACCCATTGAGGAGTTTGTGATGGGAATGGCTGCAAGGAGCCTGCTTAGAGTTAGTGAACTAGGACTTACAGGATCAATCAGAATAGGACATTCCAAACTTTTAAACGAGGTCAATCTCGGAGGACATACCCTGGTTCCTTCTGGATCCACGGACTATATGTGCACGGAGGTCGATTTCGGGGAAAATCCTATACTGATTATTCAGTGGAGTATCGGTGTTCACTGATGGATCCAAAATGGATACAGGCACTGGTGCAGGTGTGTATCTAGTTGAGGGAAACATCAGGAGGACGTATAGACTCCCGGATAGTTGTAGTGTGTTCCAGGCGGAAATTCTAGGTATTCTTAGGGCCACAGAATTGATTGCAGGGAACATTGAAGTGAATACAGAGGTAACTCTGTATGTGGATAGCCAGGCGGCGCTGAAGGCCTTGAAAGGACATTTTGTCAAGTCTAGGCTAGTTAGCGACTGTAAGAGGGCTCTTAGGAGATTGATGAGGGATTATCATATCAGACTCTGCTGGGTACCGGGTCATTGCGAGATAAATGGCAATGAGGTAGCTGACGAATTGGCTAGGAGCTTTGGATAGGACTGCAAGTGAAAGCGGTGTGAGACCACCTCTGGGCTTTTACTTCAGGTTAGTTGAGGAGTGTATTCGGGATAGAACCAATCATGCATGGAATTGTAGAACGGACTGCAGATTATCAAGGGTCCTATGGCCCAAACTTGATAAAGCAGATGCAAATCTACTTTTAAGCATGAAAAGGGGAAACCTGAAGACTATGATAGGTGTTCTGACAGGTCATTGTCCCATAGGGGGAATGATAGGGAATTGGGATAGGGGCTCCTCCGGTCTTTGCAGAATGTGCGAAGATAATGAGGAGCTGGAGACAGTGGAACATATTATATGTCACTGTCCATGTCTGCAACTGGGTAGGCAGAAATGGTTAGGCAGTCGATTCCTTGACGAATTGGACAGTATATCGAGATTAGATCTCGATAGACTGATAGGATTTGTCATGGGAATAGGCTGGCTAAGAGGGGGTCGTTGGCCTTGAGCGAGCGACACGGGGAGGTAGTACTTCTTCTTTTCAAATTCTTTCTATTCTTCTCTTGGTCTCGGCTCTTTCTCCACTATTTTCCTTCTTGCTCTTTTCTATATCCTATCTGTAGTTTATTTCTATTTTCTTCACGAAGGGACTCACAATGGACCTCATGGTCTCCGAGTGGATGCACAAGTACTCTTATGAGTGCTGTGCAACCCTTCTTTACCTACCTACCTACCTAATCAAAGGGGCATGAAAATATAAAATTTTTAAATAGAAAAATGTGGGTAATATCAGCCGGCTGACAGCCAATTTTAAGCCACCGCCGATAAAATTTCTCAACGCAGGTCTCTGTTATGAGCTCGTTTATATTATTTTTTACCCCAGGTCTACAACTGAGATTAACGCTGATATAATATGTGAGATAACGTCGGCAGAATAAGGGGTACACGTATTCTAATAAATCCTATAAGATATCATTATTTTTCAATCAGTAACAGAGTAAACATGTCCTTTTTATTTAAGTAATTCGCGATTTTTTACCTCAATTTTCATAAAAATGTTTTTTAACATGTAAAACAAACACTAAAAAGAAACAATATTACAAAAAAACATTGTTTTTCAGTAATTTCCAAAATAAACATGTATACGCAAACAAACTTTCGTGTATGTGTTGGTTGGTTGGTGTATGTGTAGTTTTTTTTTTTTTTTTTGACAGTTGATCTTATAAGATGGTTATGTAGAGAAATCTCATCACAACTGTCTCATAATACATCTTATAATACTAATATTTGAATCTACACGTGAAATAATTCTCTCAGAGAGCGAATTTGACACACTCTGACACAAAAATCTTGCATATTATGTTACGTATAGACGGACTGTTAGCAGTCGATATATGACTATAAGAGAAAATGTTTTGTTATTATTATTTACATTTAGTTGAATTGCTTCAAAAGAGTTTGTGTTTATGTTAATATTTGTATGGGTAATGTTTGCTCTGTTTAGAAAGTGTGAGCTGAAACCATTAATATTGTACATATTGTTCTCATAATTTGTTATATTTGTTTTGACAAGAGCAATGAAGTTAATTTTGTTTATGATATTATGTATAGAAGTCAGGAATGAAGTGAAGTTCAGAAGGAGAGAACGAATATTAATAAACAGAAAAGTGTTGGGATAACTTTAGAGATTTTTTTCAATTTGGTTAAAGTTTTCAATTGCTTTTATAGTCTTCATATTTTATTTTATTTGTGCATTTTGAGGTTTTGTTATACAGTAGTTGTATTTGTTTTTACATATAGTATTTAAATTGTTGTTGTAATCAGCTCCATATCTGCTGCATTATTTATAATAATTGGGGTTGATATTTCATTTCTTTTCGCAAAAATATTACCATTTCTAACCCAGGCAAACTTCCAGTTAGATTCTTTAGATTTTGTTTTTACTAACCAGAGTAAGCGGCAGTTAGTTGTTCATTGACATAAATGTAACTTTTGTTGTTATTGTCCTCTGTAACTATATTGGATTCAACTCTATGACGTTTGATTTTACCTAGCAGTTCCTTCTTTTTGTTTAGCGTTGTAATCTCTACATTTTTTTTTTACTTTTTTATGTCAGCATCATTAACTTGAACGTTTAACGGAGTAGTAATCTTTTTCACGGCATCGTTTGAGAGAATTTTCTCATCTGGGTATGTTATTAATCTCTATGCATTTGTTTAAAGAGTTGTTGCTCCAAATCGTTGATTCGCTTGTTCATGGCATTCATTTCTTTTTCTTTATTTATTTCACAAAGATTATTTATTTGAGACGAAAGATTAACAAGAGTGTTTGTGATTGAGTTGAGAGCAGTTTGGACATTAGTGTTTATTTGGGTGTTTTGGTTTATGGATGTTGCGAGTTGTTGTATAGTTGTTTTTATGTCACCTATGTCGTTTTTCATACATGAAACATCGTTTTTTAAACCATTTACCTCAGTTTTTACTTGACAAACAGTGTTATTGACGTCACTAAGAGACAGAGTTTTTAAAAAGTTTAGTGACATCGTTATCAACTACATCATCTTCTCTTTGTTGTTTTTGTTGGAGATTTTGTTGAGGATTTTCTTCGACTATTATATGATAAGCAAAATTACTATTCGTAGATGCTTTCCGTGGTTTGCATTTTTGGCATCTCCATTTGTTTTTTCTTTCGTTAGTCATAGTCGCATAAGTTTTCTCTGATAAAGAGCAACATGACGTGAAATAATATTGAGAGTTGCATCCATAACATTTCATAAATTTTGTTGGTTATTACACTGTGAACAGAGACTCATTTTTTTCTATTTTATTTGTCGCTTTGTTTATGTTTTGTATATTTGATTTTTTATATACTCGTAAATCACTTGGTATTATTCCACATATTTTTAGTATTTTTTAATAAAAATTTTAATTTTATATGTCACCGAACAATAGTATTAATGCACTTTGTTTATCACACAGTCAAAAACATTTCCGCTCGCAATGAAGACTCAACTAGAGATGTTGAATTGGAATTATCGGATATATATGAAAAATGGATATTGCACAATTTTCTCACATAATTAGAGTTAATGGAAATACATAATTATTAAAAGAATCTCAAAATCCCCAATCAAAAAAAAGCTGTTTTTCGTCCGTTTAAATTTTTTTTGAACAACATGTTGCTGTATTTATATTCCGCTATAAAAATTATATATATATGTATATATATATATATATATATATATATATATATATATATATATATATACATCAATCGGGATTAAGAAATCAAAATCCTACAGAACTCATGCATTAAGCAAATAATAAAAAGTACCAATTAATTTTAATTTAAAGTACCAATTAATTTTTATGTATGAAATTAGAAAATAAAATGTGTACTTCGATGTTTTTTTTTATATTTTCTGAAACGTATATTTTTCCAAAATAATATATTTTGGATCTCGGTAGATCTGTCTATTCCAAATTTGGCCCTTCAAATAATTTTCGTGCCCAACCCTCGCATATAGAAAAATTATAAATCTTAGAGAATGATACTGGGAAGCTGTCACTTTTTGTCACGATTTATGAAATGCTTATAATATTATACATGAGCTCATGAAAAAGATTAGAAAGGACAAGGAATCACAATAGACCTTATTAGTCTTTGCGCACACCGCCTCTGAATATAACCTGTAGTGATGTTTTTAAAAATAGCAATTTTAAAGAGGAGTGAAAATTGGAGGGAAACATTTTTCTGAAAATAGAGAAAAAAGGTAATTTTTTACTAAACAGAGAAAATTTTCTTAAAATTATCTGGCATCACTGATAACCAGCATCATCATTAAGACTTAACTTACTCAACATCCATTAATACATACATAATACATACATACAAACATGCATACTTTATGATTTTTTTATGTTTAAAAATATTACTCCATAGTAAATTTGTACTTCTAATGCAAGCTATATCTATATGTACGACCAAGTTTGTATAAAAATTTTAAGTTTAGGTTAAAATTAGTTAAACACACATAAATTTATTTATTGTTTTCACTTTATTCTTAAATTTGTCTATAAAAAGTTATTTTCCTCTTATCAATTTTTGTTATTTAATATTTCAATATTAATCTAAAAATTTAATTTAAATAGTTGTATTGGACGCCACTAATGTGAGGCATACCATCAGCACCAACTCCGCCATGTATTATTGATGCTGAAGATGCTGGTACATAAGTAGTGCCCGGCATACATTTGGCACAATTTCGTCTAAGGGCGGGTCGTTGTTTAGAAGCATGACAGTGCATTGCAAATCGTAATTCTTCTGCCATTTCTGAACACAAAGATTGACTTTCGGTTTGAACGTTTTTCTTTGAATTGTAGCAGAATTCTAATATAGCAACTACAACAGCCAATGCCAAACCGCACAGGAGTACAACAAATACGCCGCCTGAAACAAAGATATTTGAAGTTTAAATTAAACATTTTTTATGCAAATTTTAAATTTTTTATTTAAATTTTGTCTAAGTTATTACAAAATTCATTATATAAGCTATTTGTTTTTACAAATACGTTTAAATTAAATTCTCTAAAAATATATTTAAGAAAAAATGATATGCATTAAAAAAGACTGGTTTTCATATTATTATACAATATTACAAAAATGTTTGGCTATATGCGTTAGAAAAATTTTTATTATTATCACGATTTTCAAAACACAATTTATATAGAAAAAATCTACAAAGCAATAATTAATTTCAATGCAACGTCTGGAAACAATCTTACTGATATTTCTCATTTGACACAGTATTTAAAGTTCTTTTTAATTTATTAATAGCATAGGGCGTGCGCTAATTTCAAAATAGTCTGTGAAAGCGTTAATGAGAATTTCTAAAATAAATGCAATGTCTGGTAATTAGAGAAACTGATATTAAAAATAAGAAGGAGTACTTTACATTTTCTGGATAAGATATCGAAAATCATTTGCGCCAAATTTCGAGGTCTATAATTTAAAATATTTATAAAGCACTAAAAAAATCTTAACCGAATTTACAAAAGCACCTGAGCATATTTCTATTTCTTTTATGTGGAAATTTTATAATTCAACTTTTATTCTTCTCATGTGAAATTTTATAAGATATATAAAGTACTAATTTTGCCCGTGTTTACCCTTAATGTATAAACACAACAAGTTCGGGTTCCTTTATATTATTAAATTAAACAAAAACTTAGACGGCAACAGAAAATAAGCAAACATTTTATTTATTTTATTTTCACTTCTTTTTTTTACTTTAAACATTTTTCAATTTTGTTTACGAAATTCATATAAAATTTTAAAAATATGGTAATAATTTTTGTGAGAAAATGAAAACACAAAATCCGGAATGAATTTAAAATAAAATTTATTTTTAAACCGAGCCGCATTGCGTATTTTTCATAAAAAGTTATTTATTTATAATTCAAGTAATATAAAAGCCTTTCTAATAAATATATATTATAAATAAATGTATATTACAAAAACAAATTCCTGAATAAATACATATGGAAATATATGAAATATAAAAAATAACTGTGTTATAAAAAATTTATAACTATATTTTACAATTTAAAAATAGGTAAATATATATATAAATAGGTAAATATATATATATATATATATATATATATATATATATATATATATGGCTCCCCAGCCATAACACAAAGTATAATGAAACATAAGAGTCCCAAAGTAGCAATAAAAACAAATTATTGAAGTTAAATTATCAAAAAATTACTGCCAAAATTTTTCTTCTTCTTGATTGATAAATAATTTCCACTATCAATGTTAGTGGAAGAAAATAAGGTGCTTAAAAAATTAATCAAGTGTATTTCAACAAATGCATAGAATTAATTAGGAGTCAGAAAATGTGCCAGGAGTTTTAAGCGAAATGCATTATTTGAGTGGGAAAATACACGCAGCTCAATGGGTAAATAATTCCAGGATCTTACTGCTCTAATAATGAAGGATCTTTAAAAAAAACTGCATCTTATCCTGGGAATAATAATCTGAGGGTTTCTTGCAGAATGTGAAAACAAAAACTCAGAACGAAGACAATAAGGCACACCACTTTTAATAACCATGTAAAAATGCAATAAATTACAAATATTAACAAGCTGTTTAAAATAACAACCTAGGAAAGTCTTCACATGCTCAGAAATATGAACTCGTCTCCGAACATTATAAACGTATCGTACAATATAATTAGTGATACAGTTGAAATTTGAAAGTAAACAACTAAGAGTACCAGACGTAACTTCCAATCAATATAACACATGTGGCATTAATAGAGCATAAGCTAATCTATATCTTATATGACAAGGTAAGAATATATTATTAGAATAGATTCTGCGCAACGTTCCCAACACTCTACCACATATATGATTAATATAGCACTCATATGTAAGCTTGTTATCAATATATACTCCCAAACATCTTAAGTTATCTACAAATTCGATTTCTTCTCCATTAATAGCAATGCTATGCTTAAATCATACTCTGTATTACCAAAAAGAATGGCCTTAGTTTTATCGTAGTTAACATATAAGAAATTAGCAGATGACCACTCAGAAAAACGAACTAAGCTATAATCGATGTTAAATTCCAAAATATCAACATTTTCTTAATGTGTACTAAATAAAAGAAACACATCATCAGCAAATAAAAATGATCTGCAAATATTAGTGTCAATAAATGTGGGAAAGTCGTTCACACACCTAATAAAAAGTAATGGGCCTAAAACAGATCCCTGGGGAACCCCTGCGAATAAAGGAAGCGTGTCTGAAGAAGAATCACCAACTTCCACAAACTAACACCTACCAGACAAGTAAGAATGAATTAATAAACAAGCCGACCTTAAAAAATTAAATTGCTCTTTTAACTTCTTAATCATTAATCAACTGAATTGAACGCTTTAGTCAAATCAAACGAAACCAAAGATGCTAGGCAATCATTATTCACATTATCTCGTATAGCATCAGTTAGATTTAACAACAACGAAGTAGTACTGTGGCCGCTACGAAAAGCATACTGCGATGGCGATAGGTTCACACGAACATAGGAAAGCATTTCATCTTTGACAATATGTTCAACAATCTTAGATATTGCAGGCAAAATAGAAATAGGCCTCAAATCATTAACAGTGTAAACAATTCCAGATTTTGGAATGGGTACTACCCGAGCCTTTTTCCAACCAGCAGGAAAAACAGAAGAGGTTAATATCGAATTAATAAGAAATATCAATAAATGAGAAATGTATGGAAAAATCAGCTTAAGAAAAGTATTCGGGATACCATCAGTTCCAACGGATTTTGACTTAATCTTACTTCATCAATAGTTACACATCTGAAAGAAAATAGGCCACCAATATTATCAAAGTCATTAAAATCTACATTATAATTTTGGTTCACTTGTGCATTATTTGCAAAGTGGGAATTAATGACATCAACATTGTCATCACACAAGAACAGATTATCATCTGTAAAACCATGACCTTTCAATAACCTCCACATAGTACAAGAATCTAGAAAAAAGCTTAGCAAAATATTGTTTTCTCTCCGTTCTGATAACATTCTTTGCTTTGTTACGGTACCAGCAATACAGCTTCCAATCCTCATCAGACTCAGATGAACTAAATGTGGAAAAAGCTATATCCCTCAGTGATATTGCCAACACTATGCGACTGGACCTCATCCAATTATCTACACCACTAGGAATACTTCTTCGAATAATAGGAGCAAAACCAAACAGAAATGTTGTAAGCTGGCTTATTGAATTGCACTGAAAATTTACATCACTACAACTAAAAAATGATTCTGTATCAAACTCACGTAAGGTAGTAAAGATAACATTCCAATCAATAATATTATAATTTCTGTATTCAAAATATTGTTGAGAAGACTCAGATGTGGTATTAAACATAGCATATATTAACGCATAATGCGATATGGTTGGGCACTGTACCTGTCCCAGATCAAGGTCCTATCACTTACCAACCAGAAAACCAATAATGAAGTCGACCGATGAGCAACATCAAAATGCGTGGGTTTAGAATTATGAAACCGCATCACAATCATAACGATCTCATCTGTTTAGCTTTAAAAGTATCAAATAAATTACAATTAAAATCACCAACAACAATAATGCTGGAGTACCTCGAAAACAAATGAAAATGGAAATTTTCAAACGAAAAAATGTCTCCACTATAATTTCAATGAATAAACTCTCACAAGCACCACCACCACGAGTATGCAACCTATCATTTCTCACTAAGGTATATCCAGGTATACCAAGTATACCAGTATACCAGGTATAGACTCGACACATACGGCTTAAGCCAGCTTTCAGAGATAGAAATTAATTCAAAGTTGTTGCCAACAACATTTCTAAAATACTCAAATTTAGCTGAGCTGGCACTGGGCCTAGTACTTTGGCAGTGAATATGAGCAATTTTTAATAGGTTATCATATATGTATAGAAATGAGTCAAAAAAAGAACTGCTACTTACGATGAGACCAATATTATCATTACTTAAAGACATATTTAAAAAGAATTAACAAAAGTTTGGGAACCAAAAGTGAAAATAGATTTTAATAAAATTTATAAAGCAATTCATTCAGTCATATTCTTATTCAGCTACCAAAAGCAATAAAATGAGATCACTAAAACACTTAAAGTATAAAAATAGTAACCAAGTTCAATTAAAGTTAAAAGTAAAAAATAAAATAAAATGAAAAGAAAAAGTGCTAAAAATAAGCTTTAATAAAAATGACCAGTCTCAACAATAGACAACATATAGCAGAAATAAAGTTATCGTTTAAACAACTTTTTATCAGATAAATAGCAGTTTTACATAATTGTTGCACCATTATTGCTGTCATACAAGGCCGCACATTACACGATATCGTATATTACGTCCTTTCCACCAGTTAAGATAAGTTTGGATTTCACTTTATCTGCATTTAATATTTTGTACTTAGTAATGGTTTTCTGTTTATTTAGTTTCCTACACAGCATATTTAAATCAGAGGCCGAAGGAGAAAAGTGGTCATTTAAATATACACGACTATTAATTTCTCCACCAATCCAAACATACTAAACCTTAAGGAATCGTGTTTAAAAATACTACTTCACAATCCTGTCACGTGTAGAGACATTATTAAATTTAATTAGAATCAACCCTTTGTTATTCATATAGCAAGCATGATATATCACTTGATTAGTAACAGTGAAATCAAAAAAGGCACATAATAATGTAATTGTATTAATAAGGTTCTCTAATCCAGAGGGCAACCCACTCACGACAATATCTGCACGATTGAGCCTGCGATGTAGAATATCATTTTCCAATTTAAGGGCATCAAACTTAGCTGGATTCATCAACTTTGTTTATCAATTTATTACATGTTATTATATCAGTTTTAATCTCTTTGATGCAAGCAGAAACTTCGTCTTTAAAATCTGAAAGAATCTGTGTCATGGAAGATTGGAAAGAATCGCGGTCTTCTTGGTTAGCCTTAACGAAGTTATTGAAGCTATTGCTCAAAGCACGAACCTCTTGACGAACCGAACCACTGTCATCAGAACAAGTATTCAAGCAAGCAGCGCAAGTGAATGCAAACGATTCAGATTTCTCAGTAAATAAAGATAAATGTTTCTCCGAAACCTTGGCGCAAGACAAATGAAGCCACAAATTGCGTTTAATGCACATGATACTGCCCCTAGATTTACCAACAGCAACAATAACAACAGTAAAATAAAAAATGGCACACAATTTATATTCAGCCACAGAGCATAAAATACACCACAACAGCTCAAGCAAAAAATAAATTGATGATCACAAATTAATCAAATATTGATTTTATTAAGTATTCTTAATGTTTCAATAAAAAACACAGTATAAATAAACAAAAATCAACAGTTTAGGCTTTTTATTTGTTTATAGTAAAGTGTAATATTAATAATAATTGACAGCTGAGTTACACACGCGTATATTCATGCATAGTGTTGCCAGATTATTTATCTGGAAATTACCGGACTGGGCTTGTTGTGTTTATACATTTAAATACCAACATTTCTAAAAGGTCAGAATGGGAAAAACTTACAGTCTAACTTTCATATTTCGTTGTTACGTCGTTTGGTAACTTGAGTCTTTTATATATTGTAAATAAATGTACTTCTATGTTTATTATTTTAGAAGATAAAGTATCATCACATCGATTTTACGTAAACGTTCGAATTTCGGAAAAACTCGAAATACCTACCTGCTCCTTTTTAGTAGAAAAGGATAGAACAAAAAATTATTCTTACTTTTTATAGTTCTTAAGATATAAAATGTACCTGTTTACCCGTTTTTTATTCCTTTTTCGCCATAAGTCTGAAAACTGTGCAAAAATATAGTAGAAAAATCTTCAGTACAAATTTCACATTTCCACGTTAGCGTTTAGCAACACTAGCATTTTTTCATACATAGTTAAAAAGGCACATAAAAGGGAATATTTTTTAACCCTTAAAAATTAGCTTTTATAAAAAGTGACAAAGTCGTTGCTGATACTTTTTTGATGTGAAAGTTATACGATAAAAATTCAATTTCTATCTTTATTGATTTAGGATTCTTTTTCCCCCTGAACATTCCAACTTCAAAAAAGTACAAAATACGTGTCTGCAATTTTTTTTTTCATCAGAAAAAGATGTATATTACATTTTTTCCTAAACTCTTTAGAAGATATTAAGATACCAATTTTATCTATTTTCCTTCTAAAATTTCGAATTTGCTAAAAATCCGTTCTTAGTCTAAATACATACAGTCAAAAAATCATGTCTTTTTCTTTTACCGTTTGGGTTGGGCGACATTGAATCAGAATTACTCAGTAGCTTTACTCTTATATGTATGCATAATAGCTTAGCCAGATCTGCTTCGCTATCCCTATTAATGCAATAACAAATATTTATTTTGTATGGGGCTAATACTTCCCTGGACCTGCTCTTAATGATTTTTGTGTAGAAACTTTTTAACGATCGCGACAACGTAATATCATACTTCATAATATCTTTTTATAGAATATACGGCTACGTCAATTTTGATATTCGCAAAAATGTAATCTAATTAAATTTTAAAAACAACTAGTTTAATAGAATGCACAGTGGGGCAGAATCGAAAATTTTTGGAAATAAATCTGTAACTTCTAATCGGCTGGTTGGATCTACATAAAATTTAGTAGAGTTAGTAGTACAGTTTTAAGTTTGAAAGGATGACTCTTCAGACCCTTCAGGAGCGTAGCTATTGGGGCTAAAAAGAGAGTATCTCCGAAATAGAAAAATTTTAACTGCTTGCCAATTTTTCTATCTATTCAATAACAGAAATTTGCAGTCGATATCTTTTCAGAGTCCAAAAATAAAAGATTTTGAATTTAAAAATTGCAAAAATTATGATTTTTTGTGTTGTTTGGCCGAAAAAGTTATTTATTCTTTTTTCTCTAAAACAAAATTTTACTTCTGAACATATAATTTTATACTTTTCCAAAAAGCATATCCATGGAGCTGATTTTATAATTGAAAACCAGCCCAATCATTGATTAGGGTTAAGTTCAGACCCTCCCGAATTGGACCTATTTTCTAACGAAATTTTTATTTTATCCCACAATTCCCAAAAAACCGGCGAAAGTACCAAAAATGGAACTTTTTTGAATTATGTCCATAAAGTCCACATTTGTTGTATGTCCCATGAATCACGATTGCAGATTTTTAGAACACATCAGATTGCAATTTTTTTAGAATACATTCCGAAACTTCATTCTGTATATTTGTTCTTTGGGATTTTATAAAATATAGGCTAAAGTCAAAATTTCGATACAAAATATGTCGAATTTGGGAGGGTCCATATATAGCCATGTTGATTGGGCTTGTTCTTAATTTTAAAATCATATCCATGAAGGTACCTTTTGGAAAAGTAAAAAATTATTGAACTTTCATAAAGAAAATTTTATTTTATAGAAAAAAGAGTGTAGACATTCTTTCGGCCAAATGAAAAAAAATCATAATTTTTGAATTTTAAATTCAAAATCGTTCATTTTTGGATTCTAAAAAGATATAGACTACAAATTTCTTTTAATGAATAGATAAAAAATTTGGCAAGCGGTTAAAATTTTTTAGTGTTGGAGGTACCCTATTTTGAGCCTCAATAGCTGCGCTCTTGAGGGGCCTGTTTAAGTTTAAGAAGTGGGAGCCACTTCTTAAACTTAAAACTTAAACTTTTACTCTCCCTTGCTACAGCTATGTGAAATTTTATGTAGATCCAAGTAGCCGATTAGAAGTTACAGATTTATTTCCAAAAATTTTCGATTCTGCGCCACTGTGCTATATGAAAACAAAATAAATATAATTACCAATATTTTCTACACCCAAAGCATTGGCTTTCGACTCTTTACTTTTGTCATCACGGTTGCATACATCTCCTGTGTTCTTCCACCATTTGTCATATAAAATTTGTATAATACCCTTTTCTTGTAATTCCAGTATGGCTAATGACATCGCATCTCGCCAAGGTGATCCCTTTGGTGTGGCAATACCATAACCTTTAGAGTCAAGAAGACCTCCGATTTGTGTTAAATTACAGTCACGTTGTACAGCGTAATCTAACATAGTTGACTCCATTAAAAATGCATAATTACCATCCATTACACGTCGTATGCCCTCTTCATATGTTTTTACGAATACTGAAGATTTTCGATTTTCCATATACCTCCACATTTTCTGGTATATACCTATTTTTGAGTCCTAGAAAAGAATATAATTGTTTAGTCAGAGAATTTTTGTTTTTGTGTTCGAATAATATATGAGTAAGACCAACAAATTAGAGTCAATACAAATTTACTCTCTCAAAGTTATATGTATGTACATGTATAATATGTTTTAAATCAGTGTTCGGCGCTGTGCATTTCATTCTCATTTTGTATTTGTATATGTTCTGTTTTACTCTCTCACTCCAACTATCCAACTTTATAATTTAATATTTTGAATTTAAAAAAGATCTGTTGCTTTTAAATAATTTAGTTTCTATAAAGAAAACTATAAATGGATATATATATTTTTTTTAATGTAAAAAAATATATAAAATTTATTAAATTAAATAAACATTCTCCTATATCTTCTTAAAAATGAATTTCAGTGTTTTTTCTTTTTTTAAATCATGCGATAGCACAACATTGCATTTAGAAAGTTCAATCGAGACTTACTGATTTTGTTAATCTGTAAGAGGAAGTAGGTATGGAAAAAAAATTAAGAGTACAATTGCACATGTGCGCCAATTTGCGTAGCACTGTTTCAAGTGTTTTTATACACTTCACCACAGGTGTAAAGGGTATATATAAGTTTGTCATTCCGTTTGTAATTTACACAATTTTCGTCGGAGAGCAAACACGTTGATATTTTCTGGATCCTTATAAGAATTGATGTCGATAGGACGATGTCCTCCTCTCCGCCCACCTATAACTGTCATACATATATATATACATATATATATATATATATATATACATATATTTATAATAAACGGTCGGAATATCATTTTCCAATTTAAGGGCATCAAACTTAGCTGGATTCATCAACTTTGTTTATCAATTTATTACATGTTATTATATCAGGTTTCATCTCTTTGATGCAAGCAGAAACTTCGTCTTTAAAATCTGAAAGAATCTGTGTCATGGAAGATTGGAAAGAATCGCGGTCTTCTTGGTTAGCCTTAACGAAGTTATTGAAGCTATTGCTCAAAGCACGAACCTCTTGACGAACCGAACCACTGTCATCAGAACAAGTATTCAAGCAAGCAGCGCAAGTGAATGCAAACGATTCAGGTTTCTCAGTAAATAAAGATAAATGTTTCTCCGAAACCTTGGCGCAAGACAAATGAAGCCACAAATTGCGTTTAATGCACATGATACTGCCCCTAGATTTACCAACAGCAACAATAACAACAGTAAAATAAAAAATGGCACACAATTTATATTCAGCCACAGAGCATAAAATACACCACAACAGCTCAAGCAAAAAATAAATTGATGATCACAAATTAATCAAATATTGATTTTATTAAGTATTCTTAATGTTTCAATAAAAAACACAGTATAAATAAACAAAAATCAACAGTTTAGGCTTTTTATTTGTTTATAGTAAAGTGTAATATTAATAATAATTGACAGCTGAGTTAAACACGCGTCTATTCATGCATAGTGTTGCCAGATTATTTATCTGGAAATTACCGGACTGGGCTTGTTGTGTTTATACATTTAAATACCAACATTTCTAAAAGGTCAGAATGGGAAAAACTTACAGTCTAACTTTCATATTTCGTTGTTACGTCGTTTAGTAGCTTGAGTCTTTTATATATTGTAAAGAAATGTACTTCTATGTTTATTATTTTAGAAGATAAAGTATCATCACATCGATTTTACGTAAACGTTAGAATTTCGGAAAAACTAGAACCCTTAAAATTAGCTTTTCTAAAAAGTGACAAAAATAAACAATCGGAAATTCTTTCGAGAATGCTATTGAAATTCATCAAGATCGGTTCCTAAATGGCGCAGATATGTGTAAAAAACAGTTTTTTTTTGAGGTTTTAAAAATGGTTTAAATGGCGTTTGTGCAGCCTCCCGATATCATAGATATGTATATGTATCAAAAGATCACAAATTTTTTTCAAGAACTTTTTTATTGAAACTCGAAAAAAAACCGGTTCAAAACTAGCTGAAATATTAAAAAAAAAAAAAAAAAATACAGTTTGAAACCAGTTTTTAATTTTTTAAAGCCTCTATATAAACTTGGGACTTCGTTTTTGCAAAATAAAATCAGAAAATTTTTTCTGAATTTTTTGCTGAAGAAATTAACTCAGTCAGTCTATTAGCTACAGACATTTGACCGATATCTAAGTCCTAAATAAGCTACGGACTTTATTCTTGTATAGATCGATCACAAATATTTTGAATCAACCAAATACGTTCATAAAAAATCGAGATATTGGTAAATCGTTTTTATTTTATTTTTTCAATTAATGCTTCCCTTATAGTTGTTGTTTTTTATGGGTATTGAAAAACACCTAGAGCTAGAAACTTCGTTCTTTCACAGAAAAACCTGAATTTTTTTAAGAATATTTCTGTTGAAAATCTAGGTAGATCCACTATTAACCGAGTTATAGGCTAAACGCGTTATTAGATATTTTGAAGCTCTTATAAAATTCGAGCAGGTGACTTATATTGGACCAGTGGCTAATTGTGTTTGTATATTCTACAAAACATACGTATGTATGTTGATACTAATATTTATATGGGATTTATGAACTTTAGGGTGAATCCCGGAAGTGGGACTTACTCGTATATAGGAGCTATGGTCAATTATGGGCTGCTCATCATAAAATTTTGCGCTGTGATTTCTAATTATATAAAAGTTATTTATGTCAAATATTATCTTCAAAATAATTATATTATAGGATTTATGCTTGGTAAAGAAAAATGTTTATATGGAAGTTATATATTCGCGATTTTTATCAATTCAGTTTTCTCAATAAATTTTGAAAAAAAATCAAAAATTGTACACCGATTGCAATGAAATAAAGCTCATTTCATTCGAAATATGTTTAGATAATTTTTTTTTAGAGCAAAACGATTTTTTTTAAATTACTTTTTTTTCAAAACTTCAACGATATTTCTGAAACTACTGGGCCAGTTTAAAAACAATGTAAGCACGGATTAAAGATAATATTGTTGAAGAATATATATGAATATATATGTATATAAATACATAGATATATATATATATATATATATATATATATATATATATATATATATTTATATATATATGTTAATGCCAATATATGTGAGTGTGTTAATGCCAAAAGTCATTGTATGGACTTTTTCATTGACACCTAAGGTGAACACAGTTTTTCAGATGTATATCATAGCTGAATGTTACCGAGATAGTTCTATCTCTTTCCTACAAAAGGCCTAAAACTATCTGTCATCTTGGTGCAAAATGTCTACCGTGTTGTTTCCGTTTAAGGCTAAACATTTATTCCTTCTTATTCTTCTTATAGTCGTACTGAAAGGTAATATTCTTAAAAATTCTTTTATTCTTATTTCTTTTCATTTGAATTATATTTTCTACTGGGGTTTTGCGAGTTCTATAAATAAACAAAATAAATAAACATAATTTTGTTTAATTGGCCCAGAGATTAATTAAATTGTTTCCAGATCCAGACTCTTTATTTCATCCTATCATTTGTTCCTAATCGAACCGGATTGGAAAAAGACAACAACAAACTCTCTGAGAATTCTATATTGGATTAATTACGACAACATTGTTAACTACATATCTACATATTGCTCATTTACTTTATCAAAGGTACGTTCTGTTTTTTGCTTTAGTCTATAAAGTGCATTTCTGAGAGGTTAATAGTTTCTTTAATATTGTAAATTTTTTCTGCTACACATTATTAACATATTATTAAAAATAAGTGTTAAAAAAAAGGAAAAAGTTTTAAATTCGTAGAACAATTAATAAATAAAAAAAAAAAACAAAGGGAAATTTTCCACATGTAGGAACCAACATTCTAGATCTGTGGGGACGAAGAGGACTTCATCGGTCACTACTTTGGATTTCTTGTAAGTCAGTGATTCAGTAAAAAAAAAAAAAATATATATATATATTTATATATATATATATATATATATATATATATATATATAAATATAAAATAAGATAGTTCCAAATCCATCAAAATAAATATAAAATTCTGTGAAATTTGTATTCTGGTTATTCAAGTTTTTATTCCCTTCCCCTTCGCTTATTCAAGTATTTTTTTCAGGTCTCCAATAATATGTATACTTCATGAATGTATATAATATTTTCCCCCTGTTTTCAGCTACACTGCCCATTTCTCTTTACAGGATTTAAAAGTCACCACTCTTGAGTGATTTTTAGATCTTGTAATTTTTTTTTTTAATTCTCATTTAAAATCAGTGTTTCTAAAATCTCTTAACGTTGCTCATAACCTTAAGTAAAAGGTGTCTCTTAAAACCGAAATCGAGGTTTCTCTTATCATTGCCTTTTAGCTATTCTTTTTGTTTATATTTCATTTCTCATTTTGTTTCTTTGTTCAATTTTTATATTCTCTTGTGATTTGCATTACTAACGCATTATTCCTGTTGTGATTGTGATTTTGGGTTGCCGTGGTTCATTTTACATTTACTAAGTAAAATAAATATTAAAATCAATTATTAAAAAGAAACAAAGAAAATTGTGTAGCAAAATACAAATTTTAATTTAATTATTTGTTAGTTAGAGTAGAGTTGAGTTACATTTATGTATTTCTTTTTTGACTCGCTTTAACAAATTTTCTAAATGAATTACACAATTTAAAATAAAAACTGAATAAATAAAAAAATCAAATAATAATAATAATAATAAAAAAAAAATAATAATAATAAAAAAGAGTTTAACAATAAATATTTAGGATATATTGAACAAATAAAGGCTATGAAGAGATAAATTATGATAGGATTGCAATTTCTATAATTATAATTTTTTTTTATGTTTAAAACTTATCGGCAACACTTCTTAATTCCATACATTTTGTACTATAGCGAGATAATTGTGCTCTCTTGAGTTTTGCTACTCTTTCGAATGGGAATAATTTATTTATTTTGGAAATTCTGAGCGAACCACAAATAACAATAGGCTTGTTCGGGTATTCATCAATTTTGTTATAATTACTATTCTTTTTGTCTACATTAACAATAATTAATTGATTAAATAAGGTATAATTACATTATCTACCATACTTAAAATATTTATGCATTTTATTAATTTTACCTTGCCTTATGTTTTGTTCACGGCTAACATTTAAATCTTATTTTCGCCATAAGAAATACATGATCCTTATAAAATAAACAATTCAGTTTAGTTTTAATGAAAATCACATGAAGTGGTGAAGAAAGTTGTTAGCTTTTATCTACTTTTTTTTATTCTTTATTTAGTTTCTTTTCCAGTAAATTGCTTTTTGAACCTGATTTTTTTTAACCTCTGAAAATTAAAATACTATAATATTTAAAATTTTAATTTAATAGTACTTTTTGCCACACCACGTACAGGAACAAACCTAATGTTTCTGTAATTTCCCGTAATATTACTTTAATTTCCTATAAACTAAAAGGTTAATGACCCCTTACTAATTTCATTTGCAATAACAGCTGATTCCTATTACAGTCCTTTAAATAGATGAAATCTATTTTGATATACAGCAGTATAAATATATGAATTCATTCGGTTTTCATTTAACTTTTTTATTACAATTCTGATTTTTACTATTTCCAATTCAGTTTATATTTTGATAAATTTCAATTTCGTTCTTATTTTTTATTTATTAATTCTGTCTTTTTTAACATTTTAAAGCAAGGTTTTAATTTTGCTTAAAACAGCTTTGAAAGTAAATACAATTTTTAATATTTTTTAAATTTATTTGGTTTCTTTGTTCGATTTGTTCAAGAAAATTATCGTTTTCACATCCTTTTTATTCTGTTTATAAATTTTCGGAAAAAAAGGAATATATAAATAAAATGTCTTTAGATTAATTCATTCGATTAGCAGATAGTATAGCGGAGTTCGAGGCTGACCTTAATGACAACAGTTTTCCATTAACCTCGTTTCACGCACTCAAAGTGCATCGTTACGAACTAAAATCAAATTGGTGTCGCATCAAGGCAGCCTACGAAAAATTTCTACTTGAAGCGTAGAAAGAAGCACAGGAATCCGATGATCCTTTAGATATAGAATCTTTCAAATTAAAATACAAGAGTACCTATATAACTTATTGCAATTGCTTGACAAAATTATTTGAAATGTGTGATGTGCTTCGGTCGCAGACAACTGGTATACCAGAAGGTAATGTACGCCAAGCAGATGACACTGTTCGTCCAGGCATATCTAGGGATCTCAGGTTGCACAATTCGCCTTCTCCGGCTTCGCATAGTCTTCACTTACCACCAATCGAAATCGAAACGTTCCATGGTGATTATGCTTCATGGCCTACCTTTCGAGATCTATTTACAGCGGTAGTCTCTAATTCGAAAGCTAGTAATGTTGAGAAATTGTTTTATTTGATTCAGAAAACACAAGGTGAGGCCAGAGAAATCGTTCAGAAAAGTCCTCTTACCAATGAGGGTTTTGAACTAGCTTGGAGGAATTTATACTTTCGTTTCGAAAACCGAAGAGTGTTAGTAAATGGTCAGTTGAAGATCCTGTTCAACCTTCAGATCATTACTACTGAATCGGGGAAGGTTCTAAAACAATTACAAAGGGATATAAACTCCTGTATCTCCATACTAAAGCTTCATAAAATCGATGTATCGAAATGGGATCCAATTTTTGTGTATATCTGCACAAATAGGCTCCCAGAAAATACATTAACCTACATTAACAGGAGTTGAAAGTCAAGACCGCAATCCCTAAGTGGTCAGAGTTGGACGAGTTTCTCACTAATCGTTATAGGACTCTAGAGTCTGTTTCAGAGATTCGTAGTTCTAATAACTCTAAAAACGATACGAAATCCAAATCTCCTTCTTATCCAAATTCAAATAAGAGAGTTCACAGCTTTCAAGCAAATATTTCCAGTCCGAAGTGTCAGCTATGCCCTAATTTTTGAAAATGAATTACCAGCAGAGAATAATCGAGATCAAGAAAGAGGGCTTATGTCTTAATTGCTTCTTAAAGACACATTCTATTCGAAATTGCAATAGCAGACATAGTTACTTCAAGTGTCAAAAGAGGCATAATACACCCCTTCATAGGGAAGCAGACCAATCGCCAAGTACTAGTGCTAGCAGTTCGAACCTTAATCCAAATTCTACCCCATTATCGCACACTAATTCAAGTAATATACATTCCACTAATGGTGCTAGCTCTAGCCGAGTTCAGTCTTCTTTCGCAACAAATTCCAAGGGGATTTTACTCGGTACAGCCTGGATAAATATTTGTTATTTAAGAGTAAATTACCAGGCACGTGCTTTGATCGATTCCGGATCAGAAGGAACTTTTATTTCTGAACGTTTGTTCAATCGTCTTCAACTTCCTTCTCAACGCACCAATGCTCATATATCTGGGTTAAATAATACGGTTTCTACTAAGGTTCAACGTCAGTGTTCGTTTATACTGGGTTCTTAATTAGACGACAAGATACAGATCTCAGTAACGGCACTAATAGTGCCTCAACTTTCAAACAATCTTCCATCCCAATCATTTCCGAATTCTACATTTTCAAACCTCCCTGTTATTCAGTTGGCTGATCCCAAATTCTATTGCAGTGCGAAGATTGATATGCTGATAGGAGGAGACATTATTCCACTAATAATTCGTTCCGGTATAAAACATCAAGTTTGTCAATCCCTTATAGCACAAGAAACTGTCTTTGGATGGATACTTACTGATCCAATTTCTCGTACATCAGGTCCAAACTCTTCCGTTGTTTCTCACTTCTGTAAAATTTCTTTAGATAAAGAAATTTCTCGCTTTTGGGAGGTGGAAAATCTTCCAAGAAAGAACTTTATGTCACCCTGCGATAAGGCTTGTGAAGACTTGTATGTTCGATCTACAAAAAGACGTTCTGATGGTAGATACGTAGTGTCCTTTCCTTTTTTTAAGAAACGATTTCCCGATTCTGTTAATGTAGGTCATTCTAGGTCGAGTTCTATGGCACAGTTTTTCCGCAATGAGGCTAGATTGCTCAGAACTCCGAGCTTTAAGCTTGAGTACGATGGCGTGGTCAAGGAATATGAAGACTTGAATCATATGGTTAAAGTTAAGCCGCCTAGTCTTGGCGAACGTGCGAGGTATTATTATTTACCACACCATGCGGTTATTAAACCTGAAAATAGTACCACTAAAGTTCGCGTAGTGTTTAACGCTTCAGCTCCAAAAGTTTAAACTCATTGCTTCATACTGGTCCAAATCTTCAAAACGACCTAGTCTTGTTAATCATAAAGTGGCGGTTTTTCCAATTTGCTTTTAATACTGATATTCAAAAAATGTATAGGCAAATCTTAGTGAATCCTGATCATACACGTTTTCAAAGAATTTTATTCCGAAGTAATCCAAATAGTCCGATTTGTGAATACGAATTAAAGACAGTTACGTTTGGGGTTAATTGCGCACCATATCTTGCGATTCGTACGCTTCTACAGTTAGCAGACGATGTCCAATCCAGCGATCCTATTGCTAGTTCAATAATTCGCGATTCTATGTATGTTGATGATGTCTTAGCAGTATCTCATACAAAACAGGATTCCATAAGGGCGAGAAATGGGCTTATCCTAGCTTTAGAATCTGCCGATTTTTCATTAAGAAAATGGACATCAAATTCGAAAAATATTCTGTCTGATATTCAACCAGAACATCTTCTACACGAGGACTTCTTAAAATTTGAAGATAGTAGTTCCGCTAAAACGTTAGGCATCCGATGGAATGCATGTTCGGATGAGTTCTACTTTTCTGCTAATCCATTTCCGGAATCGTCGAAATATACAAAAAGAGAGGTTCTGTCCCAAATAGCCAAACTGTTCGATCCAGCTGGTTGGCTAGCACCGAGCATTGTCTTAGCCAAAATTCTGATGCAAAAAATATGGATGGACGGTACTGGTTGGGATGAAATACTTAGTCCAGATTCGCGTCATCAGTGGAAAACCTTTCAAGCTAACTATGCCGCTATCAATTCTATTCGCGTTCCTCGGTGGGTTGATTATTGTCCAAAGGCCGAAATACAATTTCATGGATTCTATGATGCGTCTGAAAAAGCTTATGCAGCGGCATTATATGTTCGAGTATCAGACTCTTCCTCTGTTTATACACACTTAATCTCATCCAAAACTAAGGTGGCTCCCATTAAGACTCTATCTATTCCTAGATTAGAACTATGCGGAGCAGTTCTCTTAGCAGAAATGGTGGAAGCTTTATTGCCGCGATTGAACATTGATAGATATTCGGTTTATTGCTAGCCGGATTCAACTATAGTACTCTCATGGTTGGCAAAACCACAATTTAATTGGTGGTAAACCGAGTATCGAAAATCAGTCAAACCGTACATTATTCACAATGGAATCACGTCAACTCCGAAGCAAATCCCGCTGACATAGCCAGTCGTGGTCTTTACCCACAAGATCTATTAAGTAACGACTTGTGGTGGTCGGGGCCCCATTGGCTTCAGAGTTTAAAAAACCAATGGCCGCGTTCTGATTTGTTCAATACACCGAATACTGAAATAGAAATTAAACCCGTTAGAGTACATTTTTCATACTTTTCGAATTTCGAGGATCTACTGGATCGGTTTTCTTCGTATCATAAGGCAATGCGAGTCATGGAATATGTCTACATATTTTTCTATAGAACCCATCGTTGTTTCCGATCCAATTTCTTCAAGAATTCAGTACTACTCTCCAGTTCTGAAATAAACTCTGTTCGAGATAAGCTCATTTCAGTTTGTGAAATGACGTGGTACCCTGATGAGTACAAGATTCTTTCTGCTCGACAAAGTATTTCCAAATCTAGCAGTATTTTAAACTTAAATCCATTTTTAGATCCAGAGGGAATTATTCGTTTCTGTGGACGATTGGAATATTCACCAGGACTAACGTATAGTGAAAAATATCCTATTATTTTACCATACAATTCGCAATTTTCGAGGCTGTTGATAAAATTCATTCATGACGTAAGTTTACATGGTGTCAATCAATTAGTTCTGCGTCTGGTGAGAACTCAATACTGGATTCCAAAAGTCAAAAATCTTATAAAAACTACAATCAACAAATGTAAATTATGGATTTTATAAAAGAAAAGATGTCAAAGACAAATAATGGCGGCTTTGCCTTCCGAATGGTCAGAAATTACTCGTCCTTTTACGCACACTGGAATAGATTTCGCACCATTTGACATCAAAAGCTATTCTGGTCGAGCATGTCGCATTTCCAAAGGATACGTATGTGTATTCGTATGTTTTTCAAATAAAGCAATACACTTAGAAGCCACATCCGACTTATCCACGCAATCGTTTCTAGCAGCTCTTAGCCGTTTTGTTTCAAGACGTGGATGTCGGCTTCATTTTCATTCCGATAATGGAAAGAACTTCGTGGGAGCATCTAAAATTCTAGCAAAAGATTTCATTCAAACTTCCCAACTGCGTATACTGGCAAATTACTCTCATCAAAATATTTCGTGGCATTTTATCCCAGCAGGAGCTCCACATATGGGCGGATTGTGAGAAGCTGGGGTAAAAAGCTTCAAAACGCACTTACGCAAGATTGCTGGGAATTTTAAGTATACATTCGAATAATTGTCCACCCTTTTGTCCAAAAATTGAGTCGTCTCTTCCCGAATCCTATAGAAACAATTTTAAAGACATGTTCTTAGCAGATTCTAAATTTCATGAGTCTGCTCCAATTGACATAATATATATATATGCAACTGTTTTAAAAAATTAAGTAAGCTATTATTACAAATATTAAACTAAAAAAATCCTAAAATATTTAAATTGTGTCCGTTGATATTCGAATTTCAAGATACTTATTAGTTAATTATGTTCTTAAACCCAGTAAAAAATGTTAAGTTTTTAGATGCATTAGCATGACATATTGCAAAGAAAGTAACTATTATGCGCTTTGAAACAAGCGTTACTACGATGGAATAGGGTAAGCGAATAAGTTCGCAATTGTAAAGATGAAAATAATATATACGTAAAACTAATCTACGTGCTTAATTTAAATGAGCGATAGGCAAAAGAGAGGATGTTGAAATTGTAATGTATTAGTGTACTTGGCTTGCTTACGCTCTTTGTTGCGAATGTGTTTGTTGTATATAGCATACAAAAAAATAATAATTTTTTCTTACGCTTTTTGTTATGTGTTTTGCTTTTGCATAGCCATATACATATACATATACATATACATAGCCAAGCTAGAAAAAACTAAATGATTTTTTTGTTTTTTTCATTCTTAACTATTTAGCTTCGTGTTATGTATGTAAAAATTCCGATAACACTCAGCTCCGGAGTGCTATGGGTGCCGATATTTGTTGTAAATAAGATATTAGCTTCCTTTTCAGTATTGAAAAGAGCGCTTTTTATGTTAAAACTCGCCATAAGAAATTCATGACATTCGTAAGGGAGTGTGAAAGCGCTATTTTACTTTTTTCTTTTACAAACTTGCTTCGTTCAAAGCTCCATTTTTTACAGAATTAATTTCAATTTAACCTTAAACTATGGAGCGTTATTGTAGCGGAAAACGATGGAAAAATCCAACCACTATGGAATATACCATAGGGTTTTTAGCAGTTCGGCATGATAACAGGAGCGCTCCGTACGATACCATCCAAGGAATTATTTGTAATAATGAATTTACCGGTGAATTTAGGCCAAAGAAATCGCCATTGCTGTACCATTGGCGCTTAGAACAATAACGGCTATGGTTTAAAGGTCTCGAATGACATCCTTGACTATATTGTATACCTACAACATTCAAATCCGAACTTTTTTATAGGTGAGTCTTCGCTGATAGCAGATTCCTTATACAAAAATATTTGAAGGTAGAATTCCGGAGCGAAGTTCAAACTACAGCGGTGAATGTTGCCAATAAGATAGTTGTCTATCAAGGTTACCACAGTGTCAATAAGACAGTGTAATTAAATGTAGTGTAATGGAGTTCACAATACAGGCGGTATATCAAATCGATTTTTATAATGGTAAGGCAGTGTGTTAGTATTGCAACGTGCGACTGCATTAACCATCAAGGATAATTCAGTAAATAATTGTGTTGTGGTGGTAGTTTATTTCCGTAAATAGCTGACTTTAAAGGTACGTGAATTTTCACTTTTCTTTAGAATTTTGCGGTTTTCTGATTTGGCTATACCACCAGCGAGAGCGATATAGGGAAGGGGCGACGCGTTCGATCATTCGGAGACCGCGACGAACGCAACCATGGATGTTCCGTTGTGCGTTAGGCGCAATGAAAGTGAGCTGTCTATCTCAGAGCCGGAGAATAACGTAAAGCGTTTTAAGTTTTAAGGGAACGTCGCTTGCGGCCCGCGCTGCTGTCTCTAACCCAGGATAGGGGCATTAGCTGCTTCGAAGCCTGGAGTTATAGACGAGATAATAGCCGTTACGACGAGCATCATATAGGAGATTTTGGTCGACGGTGTTGAAGCTGGTTTGGCGAGGACTGTAGTTGAGCACTCGGGAAGGTACAAGCCTATCCTGATGGGAAATGTGGCCGAAAGAGAGCGCCTCCGTGGTGGTATAGGATTGTCTGTTGTTCCAGTTGCTATTTACGGTCAATGGAAAAACTCTGCTGTTACTGTGAGTGATACGGACTCAGTCGTATGTTGTGGCACGTTTTTCACTCGATGACATTTTCAAATGCATCAATTGTGCACGACACAGGTCTATTCTGAATGTTTCACAAAGTTTTAACATATAATAGTAAAGGATACTCTTCAGATCTCTACAGATACAGAGCATAACCATGGCGACAGGGATATTCAGCTTTAGTGTCAATTTTTTCTAGTTGTCTAAGCATCACGTATGACTTTTTGCGCTTTGGATTATCAGAATAGATCCACTTGTCATCGCCCTTAACAATTCGATGCAGAAACAACATAGTTTTGTGGAGTTGAAGAAGAATTGCTTCTAATTCCGTAGAGCTTTGAAGTTTGCTGGCATAGTAGTTCTCCTCAATCTTCTTATAGAGTTTTTCTTTGGGTTTCAGTTTGGCTCTAGGAAAGGTAAGAGTGTGGAGGATGCCAGGTTACATGTACGTAGGTATGTTAGTGACTCATCAGCGTTGATTACCTGTCCTAGCGTATGCAAGCTCTCTGGAAGAGCTACTTTAGGGACATAAAGGCTGATGTGGCAGGTATCAACAACACAGTTTGGTGTAGTCCATTTATTTAGAACATTGTGACACTAATTTACTACTGCTTCTTTTACATGATTTCGTTTCTGCTTCTGATCTGGTAAATGTGCTCTCTTAGATGAGTGTGTTGTTTCTAAGTGGAGGACGAGATGGATGAACAGTAATAAAAGCTGAAATGAGGCGTACGTCGTACAGGAACGCCAAAAATTTGGCTTCGGTTAAAGTTTTGGAATTTTTACTGGCGGGATATAGCTCAGTCAATGCATTTTTGTCAGTGTCAGTACTATGATGACATTATAAGCTTTGATAATATGGGAATAGTTCATACTTGGGAAGGTTGAGATTATAGTAGGGCCTTAGACACTTTTGGGAGGTTTGGCGAATTCCCCCAGAAGGTATTTATTAGGAAAAGACGTGAGTAGTAGAAGTGACTCATATGTGGACAACCGTAGTGGAGTTCTTTGCCATTTGTTTCTGCTGCTCTCTCGTGTGGAGTTGACAGATCTCCCATCGAGCACGTCCCCAGGTGGCGGATAAGGGGAGTTTTGTCATTACTTAGGTTTTGACATACCACACTGTGTCAAACTAAGCACCTCAAAAGCTGCTCTGGCCCGCATCGGCAAAGAACCGGTGAAAACCCCTGCTTCGGGAGCTGTCTGCTCGAAATTACCTCGAGCAGCAGCAAACCTAGTGCCTTCTGTGAAAAAGGGAACTGCGAACAAGCTTTCGGGTTCCCAAGTATCACCTCCCCCGCCAGTAAAGGAGCTGCGAACTTGACTTCCGAGCTCTGGATCTGCGCCTCCAGCCCAAGAGGGAAAGATACATGCCTCCCAAAGGCACACCACACCCGCCAGAAGGGCCTTCTTAAGACGGAGTGCTACCGATCGCTATTTTAATCGTCTTAATAGAAAGCCAGCCGAATCCCTAACCCCAGAGGAACTTATTTCCCTAAATTGGGCCAATTCTTTAATGGCCGAATTGCAGCAAAAACCTCCTCCTTCGTCGAAAGACGGGCCTAAACGGCAGCGATCAGAGGAGGAGTCACAGTTGCAAGGTCAACAACCCGGAACCAAACGTCCGATGCCCTATAACCCGATGGACAAATCGTTTAGTCAAGTGGCCAAAGGTCATATCGTACGTGCTGTCATCGACAGGAGCGATGTTGATTGCGCTATCTCCCACGCAAATTGGGACTTAGTGTGCAAAAAGCTAATGGGAGTATTCTGGAAGGTTCTTAAGGGAGAACCCCGAACCCTCTCCCCAATTCGATGATGCTGGATGGTATCGTAGTTGAGTTAAGCTGATGGCCTGCACAAACGAGCGATCGGCTTTGCTTCTGAAGCAAGCGGTCGCTCTTTTGGAAGGCCAATGGGACGGCGCTAGACTAGACGTGGTCTTTATCGATAAGATTCCACGTCGGCCTAGAGCCATGAGAAGTCACAACGGTAAGGAACCACCCTTTGTAGTTTATAATAGAAGGGAGGTTCTCGATATTACGCTAGTAAATACTAGGCACTCGAACATGATCAGTGAATGGAGGGTGTTAAATGATTGCTCATTCTCTGATCACTTGTACGTTGACTTCACTATAGAAGTCACTTTACTGGGGGTAACTCCGATTCAAAACAGGAGGAAAACGAACTGGACGGAACAATATGACATTTTATCCCGAACCCCCCGCCTATTCGTAATCGGAGGGACATTGAGTCCTCTGTAGAATTGCTAAAAAATGCATTTGACAGAGCGAACTCTGCAGCGCGCAGACCGAAGGTCTTCAAAGGAAGGAATAAACCACATTGGTGGTACTCCGAATAGGTGACACTTGCAAAGAGTGCCGCCGTTATTTAATGACTGGGAAACTGGTCAGCTTACAAATCCTCAGTAAACAGGTTTAAAAACCTGATCAGAAATGCGAATCGTAAATCTGTAGCGGCGTGGATGGCCATTCCGAGACTAGTCGCTTACGCAAAATCCTGGCTTCCTCACCTACTGTACCAAGTTACATTCAGAAACCTTGTGGCAGCTGGACGACAAGCGGCCATGAGACCTTAGATGTCTTAATGGATGCGCATTTTCCTGGCAGCCTCCCTATAACGGAGATCCCTGCGACAGTTCCAGACCTAAGTGACGTTCAGATTCAAATAACTGAACTGAACGTAATACCTCCCATACGAGACCGAAGGACTTCAGACCTATTAGTCTATCGTACTTCATCTTCAATACCTTGCAAAGGCTGATTGACCTGGACCTTCGCAGGATCAATCAACCCTAACCTTTTGTCAACGCCCCAACACGCCTACATGAAAGGCAAGTCAGTTGAAACGACGTTGTATTAGTGGCCTTTCTTAATATAGAAGGAGCCTTCAATAATGTGACCTCGGATGCTATTAAAATGGCTATGGAAAGACTGAAATGGCTATGGAAAGACTGATTATTGGCATCATATGGAAACTTCTAACCAACAGAGTTATAATCTCCACTATGAGTGCGGCTACCATATATAGGGCAGCAAATAGAGGCACTCCTCAGAGGGGAGTTCTATCTCCACTTCTTTGGAATATTGGCGTCAACACAATGCTCAGGGAACTTGATTCCCTGAGGTTCAACATCGTCAAGTATGCGGACGATATAGCGGTATTTGGAAAATATTTGGATACCATATCTCACCGCCTTCAAAATGCGCTAGACCTACTCAGTAAATGGAGTACAATTAATGGCCTTAGCGTGAATCCTGGAAAGACGGAACTAGTTCTCTTTTCAAGGAGATACAAAATACATCTTTCCAACTTCCTTGCCTATATGGAGTTGAATTAAAGGTGTCAGACACTGCGAAGTATAATACTGGACTCCAAACTGTCCTGGCTTCAGAACACCCAGACTAGGGCTTCGAAGTCAAAAATTGCCCTTTATATGTGTAGGAAGGCCATAGGGAAATCTTGGGGATTAAATCCTAAGAGTAATAAATTGCTCTTCGACATGGTGATCAAGCCTAAACTTTTGTATGGAGCGATAGTATGGTGGAAAGCGATGGAAAAGTCCACCTTTTGCGGAATCTTCGATAAGGTTCTGCGTACTTCAGCGCTACTAATTACAGGTACGCTACGTACAATACCATCTAAGGCATTATTCGTTCTGATAAATGGATGCCAGTGGATCTAATGGCCAAACAAATCGCCATCAGTACTATAGATACATGGAACGGTAGGAGCTATAGCCATGCGAACAATTTTTGGAATTTCGGACGATATCCCTGATAATATTGATTATTGTATTCCCAAACCCTTACTGGACAGAGGCTTCTCAGTTTCATTCAATCTTAGCCGATCCCACTATAAGAGACGGATCGATTGAGGTTTACACTGATGGATCCATGGGGGAGGTGTCTTCATTCCCGCATATAGGAGGAACATCTCCTTTAAATTGCTGGATCACTGCACTGCTCTTCAAGCGGAGATCTCAGCCATTAGAAAAGCGGTAAATTGGCTAATGTACTATAGAGTATTCCGAGTGGATATTCAAATTTGTACCGATAGTCAACCCGCGATTAAGTCTCTTTCGGATGTCTATTCGACATCCAGGCTGGTACATGAATGACGGACATCTTTAAATGAGATGGCGAAACATTCAAACCTAGAATTGGTCTGGGTAAGGGGTTACTCAAGTACCCCGGGAAATATTATTGTGGATGAATTAGCCAGAACTAATTCCTTTCTTCAAAGTGAAGAAACGGATCAGTTAGTGGGCATACCGCTGTCATCTCGCAGATCAATGATACTGCAGTACTTGTCGAGAATAGCTTAATAAAGATGGACAAACGAGTTCGCATGTTCTATCTCGAGACAGATATGGCCCCAGTACGATCAGAAACGATCGAGTTTCATGCTGGGATTGACAAGGTGTCAGCTACGAACACTATTACCGGACACTGGTTTGCTGGTGCACACGCTATAAGACTAGAACTCCCTTTTAACGACTATTTTAGAAGTTGCTTTAACGAGGAGGAGGAAGAGACAGTGGAACATTTTCTTTGTCACTGTCCTGCTCTCGCGGATATAAGGACTGCTGAATTTGGCAGTCCGTATATACACGGACTCTCTGATCTCTCTGCAATTGATGTTAGACGAATCAGATCTTTTGTTCATACGTCAGGTTAGTTCGATTCGAACCTATTTTCGGACATGTGAAAACAGATTCACATGATCCATTAGAGTAACACAATGGGACCAATAGGACCCAAGTGAGCTGTATAGTTACATTTGCAGATGCCCATCTAACCTAACCATCTGTTGCTCTCTTGTTGCTCTTATTTGTTTTTGGTTTGCGGATAGATATATGATTGTTACAGTGCACAGTGGGGCAGAATCGAAATTTTTTGGAAATAAATCTGTAACTTCTGATTTTCATGAAATTTGGTATAGGCGTAGCGGAGGAGTGTACAATGTTAAGTTTGGAAGGGGGGCACAACAAACCCCTCAGGGGCGGAGCTAAGGGGGCTCAAAGTTAGGTACCTCTGACATAAAAAAATTTTAATCGCTTGCCAAATTTTTGTTTCTCGTCCGATTTCAAATATTTTTATATATTGTTTTAGACCCTGACAAGAGCTATAAAAAACATGCGTACATGTCCTATTTATCTCTTATAGTTTTCAAGTTATTTGCGTTTTAATTTTTAAGCACCATAATTTTGTATGTTCTTGGTCCAGTTTTTTTTTAGTTTTTTCCTATCTAGTTAAAGAACAAAATTATCTATTGAATAAAAAAAAAATGAAGTCCATATCTTTACCGAGTCCAAAAATAAACGATTATGAATTTGAAAATTGCATAAAAGACGACTTTTTGTGTTTTTTAGCCGAAAAAGTATTTACACTCTTTTTTATCTAAAATAAAATTTTCTTTAGCAACATATAATAATTTTTCATTTTTCTGAAAGGCAACTTCACAGAGATGACTTTAAGATAAAAAAAAACAAGCCAAATAACTCAATTGGTCATGGTACACACCCTCCCGAATTCGACCCATTTTATATGAAAGTTTTGACTTTAGACTATTTTTTCTCAAATCCCAAGAATCCTCAATATGTTGTTAAAAGTTTTAAATCAAAATCTACGGGCCTTCGGAAAAATGTGGATTCTATAGCCATAAATGTTTTTTGGGGAATTCAGGAAATCCCTACCCCTGATTGAAATTTGATTAACCCGCTTTTATTTACATTAATAAGATCCACATTTCTTGCAAATTTCATTAAGATATCTTTATAAACAAATACGTTATTACAATTAAAAAATTTGTATTTTCTCCAAAAACCCCAAATTGGGCCTTTTGTTTGGTTTATTTCTAAATAGCGAAAGAAATTTTAAAAATATGTATTCCAAATTAAGCTTATCCTTTAGCATATATAATTTCAGATCTTCTGCAAAAAGATTCAAGTCAACATCATGCCTCATTTCAGAAATATCCGCCTTTAAACTTTTATATTGCAACTTTTGCCTTTAGTTTTGCGTGAATAATTACTTAGAAAATTATGAATATTTCTGTATACTTTTAATAATATCTATACACAAAATATTTTTCTAAAAATAATTAGTAAATATTTTTTATTTTTAATAGGGTTGCCACATTTCCCAAATTTAAATAAATCTTTATCATTTTCTAAGCATTCATATATTTCTATTAATGAATTTAAAATAACAAAACAAACAAAAAATGTCTATTTTAACTTAATCAATATTATTATATTTGGTATTTATCACCTTCCTTAATAAATATTCTATTTCTAATACGATTTTAAACTTATACTACTTATTTTCTATAAAATAATCTGTTGTATCTGTATACATGTCTAAAAGATAATAAAGGTCCTTCAAGTCTTCAGTATTTTGAGTTGATAAAGGCTCATAATAAATCCAACGTTTTCTCATTGATGATAGTACAGGGTCTGATGATAACAATACGGTATTAAAAATATCCTCGTTTTGTGACGTTCTGGAGCATTTCCTGGAGCTGAATAATTGAACGTGCTTAAAATATCTGTTTCTTGCTTCTTGAGCCACTTCTGTAAGCTCTCCAAGTGGAAGAATATTTCGTTCAATTATATTATCGCCATGGCACAATACTTTATGTACTGTTCGTGTCATTTCTTTCCATGGATATAGAGAAATAAGTAGTTTATATTTCTGTTGCATATTCTACAAATCGAACAGTTAATTTTGTGCTTACTATTAATTGCCATTAATAGTATGTTAGTCCTTTCAAGTAACTCTTTATTAATACCAGTTATTTTAGATGTAGCTTCGAAATTTCTGAAAAACCTTCTTGCTGTGTTTCCATCATTTGTACTACCACCAGTCGGCACAGGTTTGTTGATGTTTAATCCCGTTTCTTCCCTGAATTCATCCTGGATTCTACTTTTCTCTGACATTCTAAGTGCTTTTATATCCTCGTTGTTTCTGGTAGGTTTTGTTAATTTTCTGGTGCAGAAAATGCTCCATGAACCGTATTCTGGCATGAAGTGGAGATATTCCTAAAGACAGAAATTCTTCATTAATACTCCTTGCTTTACCAATATCCGAAAATTGTGATTTCATCTCATCACATAGTGAGCATTTCCAAAAAAGAAGATGTTTCCGTAATGGCATTACTAACCTTTCCATCAATCATTGTTAGACTAAGTTCAAAGGATATGTCGAATGTGTATTGGTTTATGGTTATTATGAATAGGTTGTAAATAATTTATTTCATCTTTAATATATTCAACTAAATCCTTATGGGCCAGCCTTTCTTCTTAGATCTTGTACTTAAATTATCATATGTCTTGCAGGGTGCTCCAGTTGATATTTTGCACGCCGATATTTCTATATCAGTATCCATCCAACCGGAATGTTTAATTTTTAATCTGTTAGTACGCAGATTCAAGGACTTCATTTTTACGTCATACAACTTTAAAAAGCTCTCTATCTGAGATTTACCAATGACGTCGACTTTTGCATATGTAGTTTTTATGAATTCTATTATAGCTTCTAAACGATTAAGATCATTTTTGGATAAACTCCACAGAACACAACACAATTGTTCATGTTTCAATGTAATCACCATAGTAATCACCTACGTTATGATGTTGATAAGGATTAGCTGTGCAAAATTAGATATATCGTACAGGTATTATGTGAATTTTCATTGGGTAAAATATCTGAAATAGTCAATTTGGAAGAGTACCTATAACGCATTTATTATATGTTGCTGTTAGGTATCACCAGAAAAAATATAGATTTTGAACCATCAGTAATAGATAAATGCTGCAGCTAGGTATCACCGGAAAGGATACCTGTACATTGCCACTAGATCATAAATATATAAATTTTTAACCATCATCATGAAACATAAACACCATAAATGTAAACTAATAAAATACTTATTGATTAAGTTAAAATAGACATTTTTTGTTTGTTTTGTTATTTTAAATTCATTAATAGAAATATATGAATGCTTAGAAAAGGATAAAGATTTATTTAAATTTGGGAAATGTGGCAACCCTATTAAAAATAAAAAATATTTATTATTTTTATAAAAATATTTTGTGTATAGATATTATTAAAAGTATACAGAAATATTCATAATTTTCTAAGTAATTATTCACGCAAAACTAAAGGCAAAAGTTGCAAGTTTGTAAAAATATAGTCATATATACAATAAATTGGCAATATAAAAGTTTAAACGCGCATATTTCTGAAATGAGGCATGATATTGACTTGAATCTTTTTGCCAAAAGATCGGAAATTATATATGCTAAAGGATAAGCTTAATTTGGAATACATATTTTTAAAATTTCTTTCGCTATTTAGAAATAAACCAAACAAAATGCCCAATTTGGGGTTTTTGAAGAAAATACAAATTTTTAATTGTAAGAACATATTTGTTTATAAAGATATCTCAATCAAATTTGCAAGAAATGTGGATCTTATTAATGTAAATAAAAGCGCGTTAACCAAATTTCAATCAGGGGTAGGGTTTTCCTGAATTCACAAAAAAACTAATCAAAATTCCCAAAAATGGGATTTTTACATTTATGGCTATAGAATCCACATTTTTCCGAAGACCCGTAGATTTTGATTTAAAACTTTTAACATATTTTAACATATTGAGGATTCTTAAAATATATTCCGCTTGTCGATTCGTGCTTTGGGATTTGAGAAAAAATGGTCTAAAGTCAAAACTTTCATATAAAATGGGTCGAATTCGGGAGGGTGTGTACCATGACCAATTGAGTTATTTGGCTTGTTTTTTATCTTAAAGTCATCTCTGTGAAGTTGCCTTTCAGAAAAGTGTAAAATTATTATATGTTGCTAAAGAAAATTTCATTTTAGATAAAAAAGAGTGTATATACTTTTTCGTCTAAAAAAACACAAAAAGTCGTCTTTTTTGCAATTTTCAAATTCAAAATCGTTTATTTTTGGACTCGGTAAAGATATCGGCAAGCGATTAAAAATTTTTTATGTCAGAGGTACCTAACTTTGAGCCCCCTTAGCTTCGCCCCTGAGGGGTTTGTTGTTCCCCCACTTCCAAACTTAACATTGTACACTCCTCCGCTTCGCCTATACCAAATTTCATGAAAATCCAACCAGCCGATCAGAAGTTACAGATGTATTACAAAAAAATTACGATTCTGCCCCACTGTGCAGTGCATATCGCCACATTTATTTAATCAAGCACGAAAAAGTCTAATTTTACACATATAATCAATCATGAAATTTTGTGTGTATGGTATAATTTAGTGTAGAATTAACCACAAGGAAAAAGGCGGCAGTCAGGCCAATGTCATGCCTACTATGAGAGCTTATATTAATAGTTGTTTGTACTGAACACTATTATCATATTTTATTTAAAAATTTTTTGTTGCAAAATGCCTTAAAATAACAACCGAAAAAATTTAGGACAGCGCATGCTACGATTTATACAAGAAAAACAAATTTTTGTACTTAGTGGAGTAAAAAAAAATTTTTATATTTTAAATTTACATTTTTTTTTCAATACTCTCTAAAATATTTCGTTGTGGATATTTTTCTGTGATAATTTTCTTAGTTTTCGGGATTTAATAAAGATTTTGTTACGTCTTATAATCTTGTAAGTAATGAACAAGAATTGACAACAGTTGTTGAAATAAATTCATTTAAAGTGTAAAAAAATATCATTAGTGGATAAGGCTCCTTATGGAAGCATTCGCTAGATCACTAATAAACTACTAACTTATCCTCCAGGAATGTCGCAATCAGGTACGAGGTACTTACTAGCTGTAGATTTTTTAAACAAAAAATCATTTAGTGATTTTCATTTAGAAATTTTCAATTATACTTATAATGGAAATTGAAAAGTCTAATTACAAATTAAACCGGCAATTAATAAAGTTGTTTTAAGAAATAGCGAATGAATGACGTTAGAAATATGTAAACAAAATAGAAATCTTACATTGGATTTTATTCATAACATTTCGGAATGGTTTACTTTTAAAGTGGGGGCATGTCATAATGTCCATGGACAATAAATGTTATTATGAATTATTATATATACAAATAACATAAAAAAAATATGAAACACAAAAGAGTGCCATAGTGTCCATAGATATTATGACACTTTTGAAAGTTACTTAATGTCACTATGACACTTTCTGGTATGAAAATTAATACATTATATTTATGATAACATTTCTAGACAAAATCAGCCATATTCAGGATAAGAATTGTTCTAACTTTGACCTGGATGTGATTCTGGTCTGGATTAAAACGATTTCCTAGACACTTTCAAAAGTGTCATAATGTCCCTGGACACTATGACACTTTTTTTATTATGACATGATCCCTTTAAAGTATTTAAAATGTTAATACCTCCTAGCGGTTCACCGAACTATTTCCGAACTACCATTATTCTTCAACCCACTCACAATATTTTAACTGGCTAATTTAACAACTCATTGGAGGTAATCAAATGGCACTCCCTGCATAACAATTCATTAGTTATTTCACTATAAAAATGTGCATATATTAAAATAAAAAACAAAAAAGAAATACCCACAGATTTCATGTTGTATACGTTTGTGGAGAGAATCGTATTTGAGAATAAATTTTTTACATATGCAAATTGTTTGCCGCCAGTCAGACTAACTATAAACGATTCAACTTAATTTCTAGATTTGAATTTGACAACTATTTGGTAATTTAGCATTTTTAAACCTAGATCTAACAATTTTTAACCTTATTTATCACGAAACAAAAAAAAAAAAAAAAAAAAAATTGTCAGTTTTTTTTTTCTAAAAATTTAAACTGGAGTTTTCAACGATGGTTACTAATGTGATTTTTAAAGAGTGTATTTATCAAAATAAACTTTGTAAAAACCATTACAATTACAAATGGTTAAAACAATTACAATAAAATAATTTATTAATTTTTAAACATAATATGCAATTTAGTTGCAAACGTAACTGAATCGATGTCGTAAATTAGGATAAAACAAAATTTTAATTAATTTCGAATTTCCTAAAAAATTAAGATATTTATACATAATTAAACAACTTATTACCTAATTCAATTATATTAAGATCAAATTATTAGAAAAAGTAATACCTCTTGTGTGTTACATTATAAAATAATTTTTTGAAGACTAAATATCAGAACATTTATTAGACTTACTTCTTCGATAATAATTATTTTTTGTTGCTATTGGCTTTTAGGTAAAAGTCTGTTTATTTAGTTAAAATTATTATTTAGTATTACTTTAATATTATTTACTTTGTTAAAAATTCAAATTTTAATAAAAATTTGATTTGGTTCATTTAAAGAGAAAATGTTATTGGATATTTAATAATTTCATGAATATAGTATAAACCCGATAATCGGGACGACATTTCCTAACTAATTCTACTCTATAATCCCGATTGAATAACGAAAAGTATTTTTTTATTAAAATTTTTATATAACTTGGAAAATACAATAAGAATTGTGATATAATTATGATGTAAAATTTTATTGTGGTTGAATTCCTTCATTTTCAGTTAATTTTCGATTCACAAAAATTTCAATAGTTAAATCACACAAATTCATATGTAATAAATTCATATGATACTTTAAAAATTCCCAAAGGAAATTCTATGCATTACATGCAAAAGTTATGAGTTTATTTTTTTGTATTAAAACATTAAACAATGTGTATTATTTATTTCGTTAGCAAAATGTAATGCAAAACTTAGCGAACACTTAAACATCTAAAAGTAACTAGTGAAACGTATAAGTAGTAATACATATAGTTAGAGCAAAGAGGCAAATTGACACTTTTAGAACCGCTGGGTAAATACTTCATATTATTTAGAGCTACATGTAATTGTAAAAGAACATTTTCAATTCCATTACTGTAATTCTAATACAAAAAATTGCAAATACAATTACTTGTAATTGTAATTGAAAGTAGTCAATTACAATCATATGTAAAGTAATTTAATTAAAATGGTAGTTGGCATCCCCCAACCCTTATAATTACACATGAACTGGCAATACTGGCCAGTTACAGTTTTTTACAAACATAGTTAGTTGATACACATATGCCTACAACTCAAAAAGTTATACTGAAAGTTATTGCCTTCTTATTTTGCATATATAGTATTTTTTTTTTTAAATATATTATAGAGTTATCAAGTAATCAAGCTATGATGTATTTTTTTTTTTCCAACTCTTAATTTTATTATTTTTCAGATCTATAATATTTATCAGAAACTGCCGGTGAAGCAAGAAAATTATATACTTTTGTATCTGTACACCTAATATACACACATGTGGATCTATAAGCTTAGTTATGTAAATTATAGCCAAATAAACTTTAATATTTATTATATAAAATTTGAACAATTTTTCATATAAATTGTTCTTCAAAAACGTGTATTGAAAAATGTTTAAAGTGATGTTAAGCTATTTACAAAATAAGGAGGTTAAAATAATATAATATTCACTTCTATTAATTTCAGTTACAAAATTCGAAGTTCTGTATATGTCATTAAATGTTAATCTACTAGAAATTTCTTACCCTAAAAAATGTCATTGTAGATCCACCTTCCAAAGTTCCATAGGAAATATCTGTTTGTTCTGCAAGATCCGAGGCACTCTCAATCGGTGTAATCATACGTTCAACAGTAAGAAATGCTGCTAAGTTTGCTGTATACGATGAAATAATTATCAATGTAAAAAACCACCAAATACCGCCAACAATACGTGTAGACGTTGCCTAAAAACAAATAAATTAATTGCAGAAACGACATCATACAAAATACTCAAATAGGCAAATAAAATATACATATATTATTTATGGAAATAAACTAAAACTTATGACTTTTAATTACTACGTCCATTTTAAGTACCCTGCATCCCAATGAAAGGGATAATGGTATATTACTAACTGGAAATTTTGCTGTATAAACGCTGTTAATTTCGCATTTGCAGAGAACTAACTCACGAAAGCAATCATTGTTTGGTGAAAATATTTTTTTGTTTTTTTTTTTGACGATAAAAATGTTATTTTTACCATAAGGTACCGCCAATTCGTAATTACAAAATTTTTTTTATTTTCAAAGTAGTGGCAACATATTCTTAATAATCTAGCCGCCCATCCCCATAACCTCGACCCAGCACGTCTCCACCGGTTCGGCACTCCTGAAACCAGGATACGGAAATCAAAAGCAAGGAGCGCAATCAGATCGTCGACACCAGTAGGATCACAAAAAAGTACTAATATAACAGTACGGCAGTACAAAGAACATAATTAATGCAGTGGCAGCACACGTTTGGTTAAATCCAACTTAACCTCACTTTTGACCGGAGGACATTTTAAGAAACCTTTGACAATATTCAATCGGAGTCATAAAACAAGACTACACACTAGGGCGTATCAATTTGTTCGACTGAGAAACCTATGCAAAATTTTCCTAAGAAATTAGGGGTCTAAAATTAAAATCTAGCACCCGCCGAGAGACATAAACGTATATATTATATACTAGCTATTTCTACCCGGCGTTTCCCGGGTTGTCCGATATATATATTAAAAAATATTAAAAGAGAACATAGTTTAAGTTCATGTTATGACTTTTATCTATCATACTTGTATTTCCAATCAGTGGTTATCGCTTAGAATCAGGGTTGATAAATGCAATTTTAATTATTGTACTAAATTTAATTTCTTCTGTAGAAAACTTTAAAATATGTTTAGATCTAAATACAATGTCTTTCTGAAATGTTCCTTGAGTTCTTAAACAAATTTTCATATTTCCACAAAAAGTCATACTTCTTTATATTTTCAAAAAAAAAAAAAAAAAAAAAGTACGAGTTGAACTTAACAAATCCATAACAAAAACTTTTTTCAAAAGTCATAACATTCAGGTCTAAGAATGTCTAAATAATTCCAACTTTTATGCATAAATGTAGCTTCATTTAAGCAAATTTTAATTACTATTCCAAAAAGTGTTAATCAAATCAACAATTTTATGAAGGGAGCAAAATTTTATAATTATACTAAATTAATCATTGGAGTACTGCTGTACTTTTGACAATAGAATTGTACTAAAAAAGTACAATTGTAATTAATTTATAACCAAAGCATAACCGTAAATTTAAGGAGCCATAACATTAAAAGCTTTACAATTTGTAGGAATAACTTTCTATCTAATTGCATAAGTGGATGAAAAATATAGTTCTTTTCGTCTTTTATTTGAAAAACTGGTACTCATCCTAAATATTAAAAATTATTTTGACTTACATAACCTATGATTCTGAAAAGGTTAAACTTTGTTAGATCTCTTTCCTATCAAGTTTCGTAGTTGAGATGAAAAAAGTTCGGATACGTGAGAAGGAATTAATATCTACAGAGTATCTTATATTGAAAGTCTTAACACTTGGTGGAAATATTTTTTTATCAAACTAATTAGCTGTCATGAATATGATATTATATTATTGCATATCAAGAGAACTATTTTAGTGATAGGTCTTCTTTGGGAACCACATCAAATGGCTTAGTTTAATTAAAAATTAGGCGAATACAATCTAATCTGAGAATTATTCCATTATATATGATTTGCCTGTTGATAAATCTTAAGTAAGCATGGATAACGTGACTAAAAAATGTTTCTTCAAGTGTAGTGATTCCAATCCGAATCTTGAGACCAGTAGTTCAATTAGAGAACATCAAGGATATGAGGTAAAATATATCTATAAGGATACAATTTTTATATTCACAATTGGATTAACTCTAAAAATTTTGGGTCTTTACAAACGAATATTTTCAGCGTTTCTATCAATACATATACATAAAAATGGTATTAAGGAAAGTACCATCCCAAAATGTTAACTGTTGGGAAATTTTTGGTAAAAAGCTGGTTTTAAAAGTAACTAAATTTTGCATCTATCATTTGTCTTTGTCTTTGTCTTACTTAATAACATAATAACATATAGGGAAAAATAAGTTACGGATTCCATTTCCCAAAAAGTTGTAAGTTAAATAGATGATGTTTACAGAGAACACCAAGGTGGGACGCTGAAGAGTGCTGTAGAAGGTCGTGGCGGATCAGAAAATGCATTCCATTCTGCCGAGTTTTACACTGTATTCTTCTACAATTATTCAATGAACTTAAGCCGAACATGCAAAAATTCTAAAAATAAATATATGAAAAAGTTCAACAAAAGAGACTATAAACTAAGTAACATATTTCCTTCCGGAGAACGTAATATCTTTCTACCAAATATTTGTATCGGTTCAGTAGTTTTTACGTGATGTCGTCACAAATACATATTATGGCAAATAAATCATAAAATTTTATGTACAAGAGTGGGCGGAAAAAGGTGCGTTTCATTTAAAGAAAAGAACGTATCAACATAAGTTACTTCCTGTAACTCATATACTGTATATGTATATGAACCGATTCTGTAGTTGAGTAAAAAAAATTAGAAGAGTTAATTATATATTAATTAATTTCAAAAAGTGGGCGTAAAAAGATATTATACAAAACTGGTCATATAAGACATAGTTCATTCCGAGCTTTATTTATGCCAAATTTTATATGCACCGATTCAGTGGTGGTTAATACAAAAAATGTGCAAAATTATGTTAAATAATTTGTACCAAAAGTGGACGTAAGAAGGGGGCGTGTAATCCAATAAATAGATTTTATAGGCCTTAGTTCCTTCTGCACTATATATGTGCAAAATTTCATGTTAATCGATTCAGAGATGGATCAAAACAAAGAAGAGAAAAGTTAAGTCAAATAATTAGTTAGAAAAAGTATGTGTTTAAAGGGGGATCCAATAAATAAATTGTGTAAGCTATAGTTCATTTATGTGAAGCGATTCAGTGGTTGAGTCAAAAAATTATCAAAATTAGGTAAAATAATTTGTTACAAAAAGTGGGCGTAAAAAGGGGTGTGGCATCGCAAAAAATAAGTATTATTAGGCTATGTTGTTTCAGAACTATATGTGTGGCAAATTTAATGTGAAGCGATTCAAGGGATGAGTCAAAAATGAAGTAAAATTAAGTAAAATAAAATTTTCACAAAAAATGGGCGTCCGATCATAATGTCATATAGCATAAAGTTCCTTCTGGGGAACGTAATATCTGTGTATCATATTTCATATAAATCGGTCCAGTAGTATATATATATATATATATACATAGGTGAAAAGTGAGAGAAATCTGCGCAAAATTTTATTAAACTAGTTGTCTAAAATTACCTAGCTCCCGCCGAGAGAAATAAAGATTTCATTTCGTGGTATTTAAAAAAAATACAAGATACCCTTTTTTTGATATAGGAAGACCACATGATGTGTAAGGATGACCAGATTATGGAAAAATAAAAAAATAAAATAAATAAATTAAATTATTTCCCAATTTCCTACTAGCGAAAGAAAAATCATAAGTAACATGTTTTGGGCAAAGAAAAATCTCGATTTTTTTTTACAAAACGGATTATGAAAAAAATATTGGGTTTTGGTCCTTCAGATGATAATTTAGTGTATTTTTGTGAATTTTTATGTCACTCAGCGGAAGCAAGATTTTGATTTTCGACCTATGCTTTCGTGGGAAAGCTTTTTCACAATTCTTCGAAGATTACGTTTTTTCTAACTACAAAAGATATGTTAAAATTAATTTTTGTTAATGTCGGCTTTATATTAAAATATAACTTTTGTATTTTACGTGATCTCCACTATATTTGGAACTATGATTTCTATTTGCGCAAGTCTTACTTATGCTAAGGGGAACTTTTTGGACCTAAATGGACTTTTCTGGATTCAGACAGCTATGTAATTGCTCTAGAAATTTTAGAAATTTTGAACCAAGTTTAGAATAGATTATTTATGAGAAATAAAATCAATTGCCGGTATTTGCACTTTGGTAGAAACATTCCATTTTTAATAAGTTACCTTTAAAAGTATGACCTATTCTTAGTTCCAAATGAGAAACAGGACATTTTGATACGTAATTTGATTTCAAATTAAGGATGATATAAAGTTAAACTTCTTCTTAAATGGCAAAGCCCTGAGAATAAATAATAAATTAAAAAAATATGAATTTTTCAAACATTTATTTGTAAAGGGCGATTCAAGCAGAGATACTTTTTTCAATAGCCTTTTTTTGACAGATCATGTGTGAGTCGTGTCATGCTGTCATGTTATTTTTGTTTAGTATTGTTTGGCATTTCATAATGGAAAGACGAAAATTCACGTTCTGTGACGAATGTGTTTCGTGCACTTCGCTCAACTTATGGTCAACATAATCGGCCTACTGAGCGTACTATTCGCAACACCATCACCCATTTTGAGACCCAGCATTCATTATTGGATAATATTCGACCGAATAGACCACGTCCAGCACGCTGTGAAATATAGCGGCCGTAGCTTAGAGTGTACACGAAGACCGTGGAGAGTCGATTCGGCGCCGTTCGCAGCAACTCGGACTGACGTATGGAACGACTTGGCGCATTTTACGTCGAGATCTTAAATTGAAAGCGTACAAAATACAGGTTGTGCAACAATTGAAACCGCTCGACCTTCCCAAGCGACATCGCTTCGCTTTATGGGCTCTTGAAAAGTTCCAAAAAGATCCGACGTTTTCGAGGCAAATTTTGTTCAGAGATGAGGCCCACTTCTGGCTCAATAGGTAATGGTAATGTAAACAAACAAAATTGCCGCATTTGGGACGAAGAGCAACCTGAAGAGATTGAAGAACTGTCACTTCATTCAGAAAAAACAACGGTTTGGTGTGGTTTGTTGGCCGGTGGAATCATCGGTCCATATTTCTTTAAAAATGATGCCGGTGCGAACGTAACCGTCAATGGCGACCGTTATCGTGACATGATAACCGACTATTTGATGCCTGAAGTTGAAACTCGTGATCTCGGCGACATTTGGTTTCAGCTAGACGGCGCCACTTCCCACACATCGCATCAATCAATGAATTTATTGAGAGAACACTTCGGTGAGCACATAATTCCACGTTTTGGGCCGGTCGATTGGAAACCAAGATCGTGTGATATCACACCGTTAGACTTTTTCCTGTGGGCATACGCATGTTTATATCTTCCTAACACTGAAAATATAGACTTGTGTGAATATTAGTCCTATAGATATTATTCGTAGGATATTTTGACATATTAGTCCTTTTATAATATGTTATTGTTATAGAAGAATGATCAAAAGTTAAATCATGTGAAATTTCTGTAGTTCTTGAATTTCGGTTAATATTACAAGTATACAAGGTACAAAAATAAATGTTTTCTATATTTGAGATTTAATATCTAATTTATTCAATAAAGTCATAAATCGGAATTGAAGAGCAGCGAAACTAAGTATTAGGGTTACACATAAGATTCTCAACAAGTCATAGCTCCAAAATCCTTCGTATTATTTTTCGATTTTCGACAAATATCTGTATATTCGCTCTCCTTTCTCGTTACTCGTACCGTCATAGTTTAAGTGAAAAATCGAAAAGGGTATGAAGAAAATTAAGTATGAAGAAAATTCGAACTCCAAACTTATTATAATTTGCAACTAATTCTCCATAACTAGATTCAAATCAGGGTTTTGCTAATACCGAGAATGTTGCTAACAAACTTTTCAAATTATCTGACGAATTGAACGTTAAACATTCTTTGATGTTTCCGTCGGTCATTAGTTTTCGAATATCAGTTTTGAAAAATAATTTTCGTTTTATTTTTGTCTTTCACTGCTAAGCATTTTGTGGAAGTTTTTGATAAATTTTTATGTGAGGAGGTGGCTTGAAAGTATTATGTGAGCTTACAAATGGTAAAAAAGAGACGTTTTGTTTTCCGCTACAAATGACGTCGAACTGTAAGTTCATTTAGTGGAACATATAAACCAAGGTAATGAAAATATTCACTTCTAAACATTTGATACCAGATTGCCAATAATGTAACATACGTAAACAATGTAAAAACTCTTTAAGACTCCTTTGTATATTTCTACATGATTTGGAATAAAATCAAGTATTTAGAATAGCGACGGCAACATCAAAAATTCGTTATAACAGCACATTACTGCAACTCGCGAGTACTCGAAAACTAGAACCAATACAACATACAATATATGAATTCAGAGTCCTAAATTACATTAAAATTACTTCTCATCTGCTCAGGTCCAAAATTAAGCCGAATTTGTAAAATTTTGTTATAGTAAAATCTATGAGATCTTTCAAAGAAGAATCGGCCAGTACGTTGGTTGTCCAGGGAAAACGAAATCCATTCTATTTTTTATAAACTTTATATAGCTATCTGTAAAGGAATTTATCAATATGGAACTCCAGTAAGTGTGTTGGCCATGTGGCGAACACATGCCGGGACGCGATTACTTTGTGTGTAATAATTCTTAAAATTTTTCCTTCGTCATTGAAAACCGTGGTAGGCAACGCATTGAACTTGCCTGAGTTTGGATGGCATAATGATGTAATCGTTTTCCAATTAGTATACCAGTATTTCCATGTGCTTTACCGTTCGGATGATTCGTACAATGGAATGTATAAGCTGTAATATATAAATAATATATGTAGTATCTAAGACTAAACGTCAATATTTTTTATGTTTATTTTCACTATAAACTTTAGTTCGGCAAGACGCGGTAAAGCCTGATACAAATGTCGACGTCACTAGCCAAACGAAGGAGGAGAAGGCGAAGAATAGCATCAGACTCTTCGATATACAGTTGCAGAGATAAGCACCTTATCAGCAAACACAAGAAGAATGTGGCTAGGTCCGAAAGTATCAATGGCTCTACCAACGCTATCCTGGGAATGTCTTATCCCAAGGGACTAAATGCAATTGTTGATACCGTTCCAAAAGCTAATCATAAGAGTACAGGGACCATGTCAGCAGTCGCATCTCAGTGTAGCAGCAGTGATTAAAAAGCCAATCAAATCTTTACAACGAAAGGCCAAACTGGTAAACAATTTATCACTGCTTAACAGAGAGCTAGTCGTATAGCATCCGGCAAACCTTAAGTAATACCAAAAGGAGACCATTAAGGGAACTAGGCGTGGGGACGATCAGCTTCCTACCGGCAAGAAAAGAGGCGGACTTGCTACTCCCAGCTGTTTTAAAGGGCTCCACTATGAGTCCGTTAAGGTAGGTGGAAAATTCTCCTAAGGACCATTGAAAGAAGATTTTAATTGGGCAAGGTGTGGAGATGATCAACCAGCTTCGATTGTAAAGAAGAAGGTCAAGCACCAATCATGTTGAGAATATAGTGAAAAATTCGGATATGAAGTTAAGAGCAGTTATGAGCTATCCTGCCCAGAAATCTAAAACTCTGCAACTTTAGGTGCCACGAGGCATTAATGTGTTAATATTAAGGCTATTAGGGAGTCATTGGAGTCGCCATTCATACAAAATTTCCTTGTCCAATGGATCATTGCAATGCTTATCCCAAAAGCAAAATAATACGAAAGTGATTTGAATTCGTATTGCTTAGAAGAAAAATTTAATTGTCGCAGTAATCATATTAATATTGCGGAAGTTTCCCATCGAGAGAGATTGTGCATCACAGGCGATACATCTAACTAATGTGAAATCAAAAACATGAAAAAATAGGCAATACGCTAGATAATCATCTAGGTTAAAAGAAGATACCACCAGATAATCTTGTGGAGGATGTATATATATATATATATATATATATATATATATATATATATATATACAATTCGAAGCAAGAGGACGAAAAATCGTTGTCTATGCTGACGACGTCGTTTACTGGTCAGAAGAAAATTTCTTTCCACTCAGCGAGCTGTCCTCACGGGTCACTAACAAGGGTCTGGAGATTAACCCAGAGAAAACTGAGTTAATTCCATTCACCAGAAGGTACAAAATATTCTGGTTTGGGCTACCAGTGCTAGCAGGAACTGAACTAAAACTGGCAAACAAAGCAAAATAACTCGGAGTGTTTTTTAATAGCAACTTGTCTTGGAAGAGGAATATAAAGAATAGGTTTAAAAGGGTTCTCAGTGCCTACTACACATGCAAGAACTCCATAAACAAGAGTTAGAGCCTTAAACCAATGGTGGTAAATTGGCTTTATCAACGTGTAAAGTGAGACCAATCCTAGCATACGGGTGTTCAGTATGCTGGGATGCGATGAGTATAGGAAATCGCAGAGATCTTCTGTCTAAAGCAAATAGACGTGCTTCAATTGGCTTTACTGATGCCATGGGAAGCACACCTCAGCCAACTCTAGATGACATTCTGCATTGAAGAATATGTATTTGCTTATATTAAATGAATTAGGGCTAATTGGATCAGGCAGAGTGGGACATTCCAAACTCTTAACGAAGTCAATTATAATGGCCATATCCTGGCTCCTTCCAGTCCCACGGATTATATGTGCACTGGAGTCGTCTGCGGGGAAACACCTGTCCTGATTATTCCTAATAGAAACCACTGGTCAGGAGTAGAGGAAGTGTTTAATGAAGTGACAGTTTATATTTATGGATCCAAAATGGATATAGACACTGGTGCAGGAGTCTAGTTTCTAGAGAGAGATATCAGGAAATTTTACAGGCTTACTGATAGTTGTAGTGTGTTCCAAGCAGAAATTTTTTACTATTTTGAAGGCCACAGAGGTAACTCTATATGCATATAGCCAGGCAGCGCTTAAGTCAAAGCTTGTTAGCGACTGTAAAAGGGCTCTTGGATCTAATGAAGAGGGTCACTGCAATATAGTTGGCAATGAAATAACAGACGACTTTGCTTGAAACAACTCGACTTTGGATAGGGCCACTAGTGAAAGTAGTTTGAAACCATCATTAGGCTTTTGCTTCAGAGTAATTAAGGCATGGATACCGGATTGAACCAATCATGAATGGATTAGGAGAACTGATTGCAAAATATCAAGGGCTCTCTGTGATAAACTTGGTATGGCAGATACAAATCTACTATTAGACATGAAGAGGGGAAACCTGAGGTCCATAATAGGCATATTGACAGGACATCGTACAATAGGGAAAATGGCACATCAGCTCTTCAGGTCTTTGCAGAAGAGTGCAGATTTTGATAAGTACTATTTTTTGTATTTTTATTTAATTTTATTTTTTATTTTTTTGTACAATTGTCAAAATTGTTTATTAATAGCAAAATTTTATTTACCATATCAGTCAATGGAATGTAGATTTATTCCTAAACAATTTGCTACCCTTTAGCACACACTCCTACTACCTTTTTATACCCTTCACCACAGGTGTAATTTTTTACAATATTCATCTAGGACCCCAAAAGGTATGTATTTTCTGGATCCTTATTGGTAAGGAAGTCGATATAACGATGTCCTTCTGTCCGTCTTCCTGTTGAAATCACTTTTTAGAAAGCCCCATTTATCGGATATATATGTTTTATACGTCAAATTATAGAATTACACTAGTAAAAATCAACAAAATCGCACTATTAATGGCCGAGATATTGCCAAAAAACCGAAAAGGCCTCTAAAAATGTACTTGTTTTCGACTTTTCTAAGCCCCTATATAGAGACTTTGTTTCTGCAATAGAAAATTCGGAATTTTTTTTGAAATGATTTTTGCGGAACAAAATCAGTAGATATATCGGTCGAAACGCATTCTTGGACTTTGTGAAGCTTCTACATAAGCTTCAGAATTTGTTTTTTTGTACAAAACTGTTGTAAATATTTTTCTAAAATTTCGGTTTTCTGAATGAAACATATTGGTCCATAAACAACCGAGTTATAAGCAATCATTTGAAAAAACTATTAAAAATATATACACACAAACATATATAAAAAGTATTGCAATGACTCAGTGTTGTTGTTTTTTGTATAAGCATGTATCTACATACAAACTTATGTATATAAATTTATTAGTCACGCTGATAGCTTTAGTGTTCTTGTTGTTTTTTTAAGGAAGCAACGCTTGCTATAATAGTTTAATTTTGAGTTCACATTTTTGTGGTTTTGGAAAAAATGTATAAATTTGAAAATATGAAAGTAAATTTACGCCTTAAATTTGATTATTTCTCGGTAAAATGGTGAAAGGTATAAAATATTCGGCATAGCCGAATATAAAACTCTAAATTGTTTAGAAATAACAATAATAAATTAATTCACAATAATTCATATAAAATGTTTTACAAATTTGGAGAACCACCCATTATCTCCTGACCCGCTAAATGAGAGAGTATAAGAGCTCCATTTAGGTACATAATTAAAATTTGAACATTACGGGTATGGTCAAAAATGATTACCCTGGGATATAAATCAGAACTCTGCTGCATTAGAGCGCTTATTGCAAACCAAAAACAATTTCTCAATGTAAAATTATTACTGATGGTCAACAATTCAGTAGATTTTCCATTGTCAACCATATTGCTATCCTCCATACTGAGGAAAGATGTTGGTAAATGTAAACGGTTGTCAGGCCACCACAAATCGGTAGTTTTAGTGTTAGAGGTAATAATATTTGATTTGGACTGCATCAATTCATTTTCAACATCAACTTTATTTTCATTCCCAACAACATGCTCATTTCGCACATGGTGTTTTTGTATTAGTTCAATATCCTCGTGAACATTGTATCTTTTACTCTGGGATGCTGCATAACTTGTTTCATCAAATGCATTGCTCATATTTAATGCTGCTGTCTGCTGTTTGGAGGGAACCCACTCTAAGGGTGAAAAACGTGCAACAATCCAAATAGTAAGTGATACCAATACATAACCGCAACCTATATAAATCCAAATATCAACTGCTAACGGATTCATAAAGGAGAAAAATCGTGTTTGAGCTCGGTCGGATTTCTGGAAATTGAAATTGTAATCAACGTTAAAATAAAAAATAAAGAAAACAAAAAATAAAAACAAAACGACAATAGTAATAAAATATAAGCGTAAAATGCTAAAAAGTCAGTACGAATTACTGATTAGCACAAACTAACAAAATATTTGAACTTTTCTATAAAATTTCAATTTTATTTGAATACAAATAAAAGAATTTAAAAAAAACATAAAAAGGAATTATATATAAAAGTTTCTATTGGCTTTAATGAGCTAGGAAAGGTTTTTAATGAAAATCAATCTACTTAAAAAAAAAAAAACAGTATTCTAAAATTCACTTTTTAAAACATTACAAACAAGTCAGAAAGGTATAGTTGGTCAAGCCCGACCATATGATTCCCTACACCATTGTGCATTGCATCAAAATTGGGGAGAGTCTTATATGGGTCCAGTGGCCAATATTTATATAAAACATATCTAAGCATTATACTATGTTGACACTAACATTTGTATGGGATTCATACACTTAGGGGTGATTCTAGGAAGTAGGCTTTATATGGGAGCTATAGTCAATTATGGACTGATCTTAATAGTATTTGACACTGTAGTTTCTCCATATATAAAACTTATTTGTGTCAAATATTAACTCTATACTAATATTAGAAGAGTGATTTATATGAGAGCTATGGTCAATTATGGACCGATCTTTATGAAATTTGGCACAAAGATTTATACTGATGTAAAATTTATTGGTGCCAAATTTTGTTAAAATATTCTTATATTTAAGGTATTTGTGATCTTTCGGGAGGTCATTTGTATGGGGGATAGGTAAAATAATAGACCGATCATAACCAATTTCAATTGGTTCTTGTATAAAAAAAAAATCATATATTCCTGTACTTTGCGCACAAGGTTTACATGGACAGCCAGCCAGGCGGACCGACGGACATCGATAAATCCACTCAAAAAGTGACTCTGAGTCAATTGGTATACTTTAAGGTGGGTGTTGTATAATTTTTTCTGAACGTTACAAACCTTCTTCTCGGATAAAATCTCATCCTTGATGTATAGCTCATACGTGGTGGAGTAAATTCCTGTCTTTCTACGCTCTAAGATTTTCTACTTTGTCTCAGAGTTGTAGTTAGGCAGGAAACAGATAGGGTGCACCAGAACCTAATTATTTTTTGTGTTCTGAATCTGACAGAACGCAAGTTCGAGTCTTATCTAGGACTTAAAAGTAGGTGCCACTGGAACCAGCGGCCCTAAGTGGTGACGACACTCCGTACGTCACTTCTCTTGGCTGGTTGTTGGTGAGGCCCTTAATAGGAAGTTACTTGGCGGTTGTGGTTTCTGTGTCACAAGGGTGATCAGAAGACGGTAACTCCGACCTTTAGCAAGGGGAAGTATCTTGACCAGAAAACGAGTTATTTTTTGTAACATGTATGTGTAACAGCATATGGAGGCGTTGGTTGGCGCATTGTACTTCACCTGGTGCTAAGACCACCGTGGGGTTAGACCGTCAGGGCAGGTGTCCACGTTAATCTGTAGTACATCTGTACGTTACAAACATTCTCGTCTGAGCTATTGGATTGGACGGACGTGTTGTCAAATAGTTGCGATTGTAATGAACAATTGTTTTGTTGATTTAATAGTGTTAGTGAGTTTTTTCATATAGGTGTAAAGTGCCTTTCTATGTTGTTGTTTTGAGACTCCGCGGACAATTGTTAGAGAAGTCTCAAAGTATCTCCGGCAGAAAGTAAGGTTAGATACGAACAAACCTGAAGATTGGCCTTGCCACTTTGTGTGCTGATTTTCGGAGTTGCCTTATCGTTGATGACTGGTTGTTCGCCTGGCTGTTGATTCTGGTTTTTGCTGCTTGTTTTGACTGCCCCCTGGTGCTGATTGGATTTGTTGACCACTTGGTTTGTACCCTGAATATTGCTGTTGCTCATCTAGTGAAAGATAGGTGTCACTTGCTTTTTATTAGATTAGTGTTTGAATAGTGCGATGCCGTCTGAACGACGCCGCAAGAAAGGGAAGGGCGATGCGTTCGACCTTTCTGAGGCGCCAGCTCCGTTGCCTCGCATTAGACACACGGAGAGTGAGCTCTCGAGCTCCAAGGTAGACGAGGATGGCAAGCGATTTAGGCCGGGAACGCCGCTTGCGACGCTTGCTCCTGCTATCGCTGCTGTCCAGGGCGCTGCTTGTGCTGTTGGTGCTCCTGGTGCTGATGGTGCGGCGGTTGCGGCTGGTGCTGTAAGTGCTGTTAGTGTTGCTGCTGGTGTGTAGGTCCCGGCTCAGACTGGTTCTGTCCACCCCGAAGCCGGTCGAGACATGGTCGGTGGTAGTTAAGGGGAAGAAGGGCGTGACGTCGAAGGAGGTGCTCGAGAAAGTCGTCACGGAGATTGGCCCTACCCTTGGGGCTCGTGTGCACGAGCTATGGCCGTTGCGTGATGGCGGTGTGGTCATAAAGACCCCGTCTGTCGCAGAGTGGGAGAAGGTAGCTGAAAATGCGAAGTTCGGAGAGGTAGGTTTAGAGGTGTCCATAAAGGACATGCTTGGTCCAAAAGTGCTGGCGTAGAGGGTGCATCCAGAGTTCACCCCCGACGAATTTATGCAGGAGCTTTATGCTTGGAATTTCAAGCATAACATGATTCCTGAGGTGTTTTGGAAATCCGTAAGGCTGGTAACTGGTCCATGGAAGTCTACAGGCAGCCCTGTGAATGTGGTGCGGGAAGGGTGTAGCGAAGCCATGCTACATCAAGTGATTCAGCTTTTTGGTGCCCCTACATGATACTGTAGCGAGCTGCTATAGATGCCTGGGCTTCGATGTAAATTGCCGCAACTGTGCTTTCGAGGAACTCCCGTCCGGACATCTGATGATGTCGGAATCCTGTCCAGTGTACAGCGCTGTAGTTACCAGAGCAAATGCACGCCACTAATATGGATCATGAACTTAAGATACTTCAGCTTAACTGTCAGCGGTCATATACGGTGATCTGCGAACTCGGACAGGCGAACCAGGGGGCGACTTTTTCACTCGTAGAAGAGCCGTATACTACGGGTGGTCATACTAGGGGTTTGCCGGTGGGTATGCGAGATTTTACGGACAGCGGGGGTCTGCGTTTCCGTGAAAGGAGGTTTTGGGAAGATGTTCCTGGCTAGCATCTATTGTATGTTTGGGGGACCTCTGGAGCCGTATTTAAGATACATGGATTCGGTGCGAATAGTTATCCTATAATACCAGGCCTAGACACAAATGCATGCTCTCGCATGTGGTTCTGTAATATGAACGGGTTAGCTCCTGCTCATCAGAACTATGTATGAGGAGTAATGCTTATTGAGTGGCTGGTCACCAAGTGCGTCATTGTGTTGATTGAGCCGAGTGATCATTATACTTTTGGTGGTCCTAGGGAAGTTATTGACATTGACGTGACAGCTGCAAATGGGTTAGCGATGACTGTTTTTTGATCTAGGTGGAGGGTGTGCGACGATTGGGGTGATAATGACCATAATCTCATAGAGATTGGGCTTTCTTATTACAGACGAACTCGAGAGAGAGCACCTCTTAGAAGGTGGAGGGATCGCGACGTTAACTGGGACAATTACTCGGAATTTATTAGGGCTACTGCTTCATTGCAGTCAATTGCTGAATGTGGTCAGCAAATGATTCCTTGTTTGCTCGACGTCGTGAGACTAAGCCGAGCAAGGTCAGTTGGTGGACTTGAACTTGATCAGATGCGAAGTTCTGTCAGGCAACTCCAAGTTTGTTTCCAGAGGGCCAGACGTACCAACGCATGATGATCGGGCTCAGCGTGAAACTGACTATCAGAATCGTTAGGGTAAAAGAGTACGATTGGAGGAGCGGGACAACAGGGATGACCTCTGAGGTAGAGTTTACCGTGTGTGCAGGGGTGGGAATGATAGGCAGGTTGACCAAGCTTTTCCTCAGGAAGGCAATGTTACATTGTCGACTTGGAGAAAATGTACTCACCAACTTTTGGGGGTTTTCGTTCCAGGTGCGTATCAGGTTGACCACTCTCCTCTCATTAGGGAGATGGTTGATCTTCCAAACTTGTAGAGATCGGAAGTTATGGAGAGTATTTGTCGGGTCAGAAGTAGGAAGTCTCCGGGTATTGATGGCATGACTGGAGAGATGTATAAAAGCATCTGATCTCCCAACTCGGGGCATCAGTCTCCTTCCGGTACTTGCAAAAGTGCGGAAAAGATCATGGTGTCTTGACTGAGGCAGGACGCCAATGAGGGACTTTCTGAGTTCCAGTTTAGTTTTATGGAAGGTAGGAGTGTTGAGGATGCCTGGATGTACGTGCGTAGGAGCGTTAGCGAGTTTTCGGCAAGTATCTGGGAACAATGATGAGTGAGAGGATGAACTTTCTGGTTCATCTTACGTACATAAGGGATAAGTTATCGACTGTTGCAGGTAAGGTTAGGCGCATCCTCAGGAGTGGATGGGGCCTCTGCACGCGTGCTGTTCGTACCGTGTATGGGTCGCTTTTCGTTGCTAGCGCAACGTTTGGTGCCCCTGTATGGTATGAAACGGTCATGTCGTTATTGGCAGGAACAAGATCTTATCCTGTTAGAGGGTCGCGATGTTGCCAGTTTGTAGGACGGTATCAACGGACGCACTACAGGTTCTTTCAGATGTAGTACCCCTTGATCTGGAGGAAAGGACTACCACTTCTTGGGCGTGATTGGGTTTTTGTTTCTGATCTGATCTGGGGATGTTGGGAAAAACAAGACAGTCTTACGGGAGTGTCTTGTTTCTAGGTGGAAGACGAAATGGATGAACAGTGAGAATGGGAGGGCAACGTATGAATTCATACGTAACGCGGCAGTGGTGTTCTTTACCGTTTTTGCTTAGTCGCTCTTTCGTCGTTGTTATCTATCACCGGTTTGGGGGTATGTATATGACTGTTGTAGTGGTTGGAAATGCTGTGTTGGATTATTTTGCTCCGACTTCGCTGTTCCTGATTCGCCGTTGCTGTTCTTCATGTTTGCCTCTTTCTGTCGTCTCACCTTGCTCTGCTCTGGTTCCAGGTCACTCTTGTGACCAAAGACCACCCGTGAGCGTGCCAGCGTCGAAATTGTATTTTGTTCGTTATTCGTTTTGTCCCTTGCTGGTGTCACACCATGTGCCAATAAATCGCCTGTAAGGGCGGTTGTTGATTGTTTGTGTTGTAATTGTTGTTCCTTTTTATCGATGTGTGTTCTCTGTGTGGCTGCTGAGGGTCACCAGTCCCGAACTGTTTGGTATTCAACTGGTAGTAGTCATTTTTGGCTACGAAGTCCGACCAGTGACTTAATATTGCTACCACGGGTTTCAGAAGCCCCTGCAACTTCGGTTCCAACCTGACATAATGGGTGGCCCCTTGGGGAGTTTTCGTGGTGGCTGTGGTTTAGACCCAAATTGAGGGTAGAGCGTGAGTGCATTGCAACCGGGTGCCGTAACCCATAGATCGGAAGGAGTTTAGATAGGCATAGAAATCCATTTTGAACAAAAGTGAAATAAATTCCTTATTTTTCTTTTTCAAAAAAAGTTAAAACGAACAATTTCTTTGGTTTTTTATTTCTACAATAAAATTGATTCCTATTAAATAAAACTTATAAATTGTGCATACTTTTAGGAGCGCCAAATAAATATTTACTCCTTAAATGTTAAGCACTTAAAAAAGTTTAAAGTTGATTTACGGAGTTTTATGATGCAAAATGAAAATTCAACATAAGCGTAATCTGAAGATTACATAAACATAATCTGAAATATTATTTAATAAAATAATTAGTTCACGTGATTATAATATTTGTTAACTGATAACCAAATTTGTTTGACTAAACTATTATTTTTGTTGAATTGTATGTTAAATTCGATTAAACATTTCTTCACGATTTTTATATGATTTGCTTTTACTTTTTCGTTTATTTCTTTTTAAATCAATACATTAAAATATATAATTATTGTTGTTCATCTAATGAACATAAATATATAATTTTTAAATATCTATTCAAATTATATACATATAAATAAATATTAATAGTTTCTATGTGCTGTCCGGGTTTTCCGATATATATTTAAGAAACACTTAAAAAACATATATCTACATAAAAATTGACATCTCCTGTATTTTAGCAGGTTTTCTGTTGAGATAAATATTATTATATTATATACCGGAAAATTTTTATGGTTATCCCATAGAATCGAGTCCTAATCGGGAACACCGGTGACCGAAGCCAAAAATTACAGCTATATAGGAAACTTATATGTGCCATTGTTCCTATAACCTTATGGTCCTGAAAATGATAAAGAGACGAAACTAATTGTCAAAAACCTAAGTCGGTTTTCAATAATCTAACTCTTGCACCAACAAAATACATGTAATCTAATGTATTTTGTTTTAAAAAAAAAAATAAAATTATTTCGAAAAAAATATTTATTTTTTTCAATTGTCAACTTAGTGTTTCGCCTCTACTATATGTCTACACTCACTACTTTGTATGATATACATTCCTATCAAATTTGGTAGTTGCAGGTATATGAGGAGGAATTTTTATCTGGGAATTACACAGTTATCAAATGATTAATGTAATTAACTTGAGAATAGATCGAATAAAATCTGCTTTATGACTTATACCACAGTTATGATTTGCCTGTTGATCAACCTCCAGTAGGCATGGATATCGTGATTGAAGAATATTTTTTCCAGATAGTATGAAAAATTCAAAATTTTAATTTCTAAATCATGATATATTTAATATCTAAAATTACTGATTTAGAATTTGAAGCTAGTCAGATAAAGAGAATCTGTACTAAAAATGGATTAAAAATTATGAAAAAATACAACTTTATTGAATTCTTTTAAAAATTTTTGATATGCAGTCTGACATCTGTAAAATTCATAGAATTTTTTTAATAATGTAAGTTATTTTCATTGGTTTAAGTTAAAAACATTTAAACTTAATTTCAAATTAAATAAAATCAAAAGGCTTGAATAAAATTATTTAAATATTTCGTTGTGCAGACGAAAAGTCTTACGTGTTTTTCAACATGCGAAAACACAATTTATATTCTGTATGAAAGCCATACATTCCTTTTAATTACTTCGGAACTAATCTAGATTTTTGAAAATAGATTAAAACTGAAAATGGATAATCAATGGGTAAATAATTCGAAAAATGCTTTTTAGCCACATAATAAGTACAGAACAATGATTTTTAAATGATGTAAATATGTGCTGTAGAATTTTTGAAATACAACTAGACCCACCCAAGTCCAAGTTATTTTATGAGCAGGTCAAATAAACCCTTTCTCGATAACTATAAAAGTTAAACAACACAAGCCTTAATGAGAAGAGGATACATTAATCTTTGAAATCGGATGAAAAAAATTTTTTATTTAAACCGGACTAGCTGACCACAAGTTACAAATTTACTGACACCTGTTATGTGCACCGGTTCAGTGGAGGTTAAGTAAAAAAATTAGAAAAATCAAGTAAAATAATTTGTTATTTCCAATAAATAGTGCTCATAGGCCTTGTTCCCTCTGTGAATCAAAAAAAAAAAAAAAAAAAAAATAAATCAAGTCAAATAACTTGTTAGAAAAGGTGGACGTAAGAAGAATCGTGTCATCGAATAATTAAGTCATATAAGCTATAGCTCATTCGAATTTTATATAAAGCGATTCAGTGATTGAGTAAAAAAATTAACAATAATAAGTAAAATAATTTGTTACAAAAAGTGGGCGTAAAACTTTGCGTGACATACAATCTGAACTACATTTGTTATAAATATAAGGTGAATCGATTCAGGGCATGGGTCAAAAACGAAATAAAATTAAGTAAGGCATAACTTTCACAAAAAGTGACATCTTCTTTAAAACTTTCAAATATTCAATATTTTGACTTTTGACCTTCATATTTTACAAGTGATTCTTGTCCTGAATATCAGATCAAAACAAAAAAAAAAAAAAAAATACTTTATAACTAAAAAAATGCCGAAATCCGCAGAATTCATATAGTAGGTACGACTTAGTCATACAAGGTATTGATCTTTTTTAATTTTATTTCCTGTAATTTTATTTCCTGCGTAGTTTTATTCGAATATTTTTTAAATTTATTTAACAAACTTTTTAAAAATCCGAAATTAGAGTTCTGAAACAGCCTTCAAAACAGGAGCCCTTTTTTAACAAGCATGGAAAGGGGTTTGAATTATACTGCAGAAACAAAAACTTATTTTCAGTAACCATGCTTTAAATTTAATAATAATAAATAAAATTGTACTTAAACCTTTCTCAAAATTTTTTTTTAAATTTGTTTGTACATTCCTTAAACAAGTGGTCTAAAAGATGTTAATGGTCTGGGGAATTCGTAATATCTTTAAGATGTAATATTTTTAAAAATATAAAAAAATGGTATAGTTTACAAATTCGGGTCAACTTTTGGACCTGAGCAGATGAAATATGGTATCCGTTTCTCAAGAGTGGTTCTAGTTTTCGAGTACTCACGAGTTGGAGCAATGCGCTGTCATTATGACTTTTTGATGTTGACGTCGCTAAAAGATTGATTTCAATCATATTTTTAATATTGAATTTTATTCCAGAATATATATTTATATAGAAAAAACATTATAAAGATGATTTCAAGTATTTTTATTGTGTTTACGAATATTTACTCAGGAAAATGGACAAACTGGTGTCAAATTTTCAGAGGTGAGTATTTTCATTACTTTGGCTTATATGTTTCACTAACTGAACTGAATGACTTAATTCAGGGTTGAAATTTACTAACTGAGTTAGCAGAGTTGATCGCATTATAGTTGCAGAAATTGAAAATGTTGGACATTGCAACAAACGTTATTGTAAACGGGACAAAAAATGAGGCGCAATTCAGTGATGATATCAAAAATGTATTTGATATCATGAATAGAGCAATCGATATCATTTGTGAAGGAAAATGAAACGTTTCCTTTACTACTTATAAACTCAGAAACCTTTGAAGCGCCATTGTCACATAGAAACTTATCTTGTCAAGAACTTCTTCAAATTACTTAGCCGCAAAAGGACAAAAATCAAAAATATATTTGTCGAATTTAACATTCAAAAACTAGTAATCGCAAATCCCCTGATTTAAAGTAAATGATGAGTTGGTTGCATAAATACCACAAGATTGGAGTTCGAGTATCTTTAAAACTTAATTTAATAAAAATTTTCTTTATTCGGTATTTCGAGTTTTTACTTAAAATTTATCGATACGAGAAAGGAGAGCAATTACAAGGATTTTGGGACAAGGGCATGATGAGTTCCTACTGCTGGACTCTAATATGTTAAGCAGATCTAAAATAATACGAACGATTCAATGTGATAGACTAGATCCTATTTATTATTATTATTTATTATATTTTTATTTAATAAATTGGTTATCAGATCTCAAATATAGTAAACAATTATTTTTGTTGATATCTCCAAAACAATTTTGAAAAATTGATTGAAGATTCGTATACATCGTCCTAAAAACCTTAGAAACCAGTTTTGGTTGCTCAAGTCCACAACCTTACATACCTGTGTAATTAGCGTCATCTTGTGTATCTTGAGCATCTATATTGATTTAAAAAGTATATGTTTCCCTTTCTTAATGTTTTCTCCGATATATTATTAATACATTTTTTATCTAATTTTAACAGAATAAATAAAGTTAACCTTAAGAACTTTTTGAAATTTAAGTAAAAGCTGGAAAACAGGCTATTAACTTTTTAAGTTGTGGCAAAAAAAGCTACAATTATTTTTTTAATACATTAAATTACAAAAACAGTAAAAAAATGTATATATAATTTTTTTATGCTTTATCAAAATTAAACAATATTTAGGTTTTCAATAAAAATATGTGCAATTTTGAGCAAAAATTATATATGTGTATGTATTTGAAATATATATTTAAAAAGTAATAATAAAAAATAATAATAGTTTAATACACTAAAGAATTAAAAAACATCTACATATTTTATCAAAAAAAATGAATTTTTGACAATTATTTTCCTAAAAAAAACATTTAAAACAGCTTTTTTTTCATTGATAGCTGCTTTAAATTATCTGACTTTAGCGCCCTCTCACAGCCACAAATATAGTTATTTCAAAAAAATTATTTTAAAATGAGTTGATTTATATTGTTACCTTTCTAAAAATGTTTATTCTAATACAATTTGAAAAATGTTTTGATTTTGATTTTTGTATATGTGCCATGTAGAATATATGGGCATTTTTGTGTATAAGCAATAGAACCGCAAAATAGCGCATCTACATGTTTTACCAAGGCTGTCAGATTTAGAGTTTGAACCCTAAATTTGAGGGTTAAAAAGTATAAAAATGTTGGTTTGCGGATTCGGGAATTTGTTGGGAATATCCAAAATATTTTGGGGAAATTATATAATAATTGCATCTTTTGTTTAGTTAATAAAATTGTAACTTTATTATTTTATAAAGAACTTGCACATTGCAATCCTCAACATGCTAACGATCCCTACATTCAGCGTATTTTCTTCTTAATAGTATGAACTTCGGAAGGCATTATTAAGAAGTTAAGATAGTCATGTAATCTTAACTCTTTAATATTCACTCTACCTGATTGAGTACAGCTGAATTATGAGCTGTTTTTATGAAGTTTAAAAAGTTGAATTTTTTTTCTTATTTAAATAAGTGTCAAATAGCGATTTAAAAGTGATAAAAGACGTGGGTGGTTATATGAGTGACAAATATCAGAAATAATTGTAAATTTTCATATGAAATTCTATGTATGCAATTCTTTTAAAAAATCGTCAAAATTCTTGTAAAGAAATTTTAAACCTAGAGAGTCACTAAAAATTACATATGCAGGTTATCTATTTTCGTTTAAAAAATATTTAGGTCAAAATAAATGTTCCCTTATCTTTTAAGCTTGACAGAACATATACATGTATGATCCACAATTTTACTGTCTTTGGGTTAAATTCCAAATCAGAACATATTAATTGAGTTGATGGGTTCTATCTCCTACTCTATTTTCCGTTGTTCTTAATGACCCTCTATTTGAAACTTCCAATACTTTCTACTTAGGGTTTCCAAATTCCTGACCTTTTTTAATTCCCGGAAATAAACAAAAATTTTGTTGTGTTTCCGGGAACCCGTGAATTCCCGAAATATAAGCATTCAACAAATAACGATTTTCCTAAGAAGGAAAATTGAAACACTGTATCAAGTCGTGAAATAACAAAAATTAACTAGTGCAATGAAGGTTAATAATTCAATTTATTAATTTAATTTTTCTTAGAGCTGGATTTATTTAATCTTTTTAGCTCACTCAGTTGAACTAGTTCGGTCTTTTAGTTCACTGACTCAGATGAATTTCAATGAAACAGATCGAATGATTTTTAGTAAACTTATATAATGTTTCATTAAAAGCGCACTGAACATATGTTCACATGTCTGTTAACTACAGCGATCGCCACACTCGCACATTCACAATTATGTTTTTGCATGTTTTGTTTAACTCTGTCACTCTGAAATTATGGCAAAAAAGTAACTTATTTTTATATTATTTTTATTTTGAAAGTTTCTTCGTGACCCCTGGAAGGGATGATCACCTTGAGTCTTCAGACACGGTGCAAACTAAGAATCACCCATCCCATAATCCACGACGTTTGTCCTCTATTTAAAGAATGGTCTGGAGACAGAACGGCATCCTGGCCTGCGTCTGTCTCCAGAGGAGCGGCAGTATATTATTTCACCTCCAGTGGCACAGGTCTGGGTGCCACTGGAGCTACTTTGACCACAACTGAACGGACTATTACCCCTATAGATCGTTCTGCTACTGGGTTAGACAGAAAGGACAGATTTTTGACTAGACAGGACAGTTTGGACAGTACAAACAGCGACAAAGACCCTGACCAGCTCGAAGATCTCGAAAGCCTGAACCTTTATGGGACCGACGAGGAATACCTTCGCATGGTGTCCTTAGAGAAGCTTCAAGCAGACGGACAACAACAGGCGGTCCATGATCCCGCTAAGGGAGACACTGGACAAAATAACAAGGAACAGGACGAACGAAAGTGGTTGGCAAGCTACAAACGCTCTCTCCGGTACGTCAGGTTGTTAGATGCTCATGATTCTGCGACCCGGGAAAAATATTTGAGGCAGAAGCATACTTACCGCATACACAAGTATGACGATTAATACTAAAGTTGTGGAGGTCAGGCCAGCCCAGACGACTGAAAATAGCCAGAGTAAGAAGGTCTGCGCCATGCTAACTCTGGACCGAACACGATCAGCGGCTCGGAGAAACTTGTTCTTCCTTCCACTTCCAAGGAAGCCGCAGCAGGTTCGAAATGAAGGTTAATAATTCAAGGTGATGATCGATGTGGCATGACAGGGTCTGCCAACAACACACCCAAAGAACGGTCTCCACCAACCACCAATCGAGGTTCAGCAGACGTTACCAAAGGTAATGTTGGCAAACACTGCATAAAGCGACAAAGATCGGGTGAGACGCAGGAACCTGAGGGCAAGCGGTTCAACAAGCTTGTATTTCAGCACCTGAAATACATAAATCATAGTCAATGACTACGGACAGATGGCTACTAGTAGAGGATAAGATCTTTCCGGCGCTAGTTGACGAACTCGGATGTAGTGAAGATGATTCCTTTACTCCGTTTGATGACGTTAAGTGGTTAAAAGGTGTCAAAATCATCGGATGTGGTAACGAGAAGACTCTCAACTTTTTTGAAAACTGCATCCGAGGAGTTGGAGAACTCTGACCCAATGCAAAGATCGAGATCTCCTTAGATTCTGAAGGACGAAGCCATACTTACTCTCGTTAAGCGACAGAATAAGGGGCTTGATACGGAGGATTTGACGAACGAGAGAGGACGCGTGAGTGACAAAGAGGAAGGAAAGGATCTGTGGATAAAAATTGGTTTGGAATCCCTTCGTCCCCTACGTCTCCTAAACGGCGTCGTGAAATATGGTCTGAATCAGCTTCGGCTAATTCTGCCCGCAGGAAAGAACAATGCTCACAAGCGGCCTGAAAGTGGTACAGATTAGTTTGCATCACTCCAAAGCAGCGACGAATGATTTGCTGCGTTTTATGGAGAAGGAAGTTATCCACGTGGCCTTAATCCAAAAACTCTGGTTTGTAGCCGGTAAAGTTCGAGGCGTCCGGTCTCGAAACTATATGCTCATATCTGCAAACACAGAAGGTAAAACCGGAAGTTGTATTTTGTTCAGGAAAGATATTAAACCAATTACAGCTCTACTGAATTTAACGGTAGCGGCACTAGGGCGACAAGGGTTACTGACTCTGATAATTACATCTGCCTACCTACCGTATGATGAAGAAGCCCACCTTTACGTGCCCTACGAGCACTTGTAAATCATATATATGTAATTGAGGTGACTGTTTACTTCATTACGTTTTATGTGCTAATCTAAACCACAAACGCATCTTGGCTATATAAGGTACTACCCAAAGATCCTAACACGACAGGATTCCTCATGAACCCGAAGTAGTAAGGAGACCCTGGAATTACTGAAGAGTAAATACTTTTCGGGTTGTAGGGACGATACAAACAAGGAATCCGAATTAGAAAACCTCTCAGCTTCACCAATCCACTTTAGTGAATTAGCATTTTCCATAAAAAAGAATGGATAAAATAGGCAGCCCAACTCATGTTGGGACCGACTATTTGACACCAAGGATGAACTTTAATAGAAATTTTAACAGTAGAATCCCATCTAGGAAAGAGTGGGCAGCAAATTCCGTGTTTAAAGAATATGCAATCTCAGTGTTCACTGATGGACCAAAGATGGATACTGACACTGGCTCAGGTATCTTTTTTGACAATTTAGACATTTCGATGTCTCTCAGATTACCCAGTTCGTGCACAGGCCGAGATATATGTTATCAACGTGTCAACGAAGCGAATTCAAAAATTTCAATTCAGCGCTTCGAATATTGACATATATGTCTTGCCGCAACCAATGCTCTAAATTCCCCCATAATAAAAAAATAAATAAAACTCAGGTGGTCCTCAACCACCACTTGTTGCTTAACCACCACCACCAACCACCACTTGTTGGTTAACCAACAAGTGGTGATTGACCATTCCGGTTGCGTGACCATTCAGGTCACGAAACAGAACTAAAGCATTACTATCCCTTGATAGGATATCGATAGAGCTTCTTGCAAGTATTATCACAGGGCACTACATGATTGGACGTATGTCGCAACATATAGGTTACCCAGGAAATGGCTATTTTAGAAGTTTTTAATGTGGAAATAGTACACTCAACACTACTATTTTCCCGTGCATATTTCTTAATATATTAATTTATGAAATTACTACCATTTTTCCTTTTTCTTTACTATTTTATTTATGTATTTTTAATAATTTTCCTTTTTCAAGTAATTACATTGAGCGTCCCTACTGTAAATACTACATACACACTCACACACATGTATAACAACTGCTTTAGTTGTGCAGTTGATGTTACTTGATAGCCATCAAGCAATATAATTCTCATTTAGTTGATACATGAGTAAGTATAAGTAAACAAGGTTTGGTTACAGTCGGGGCGATTCAAACAAGACAAAAATCCGCCACATAAGTCTTTGACATTATTTTATATAATTGGAAGAGCAGATTAGATTTTGCGAAAGTAGAATATAATCGTATTTTGCACGCTCAACTTCTATTGGGTCTCTAAATAAATTTTACACGAGTGATTTCGGTTGCTCATTCTCACGAGTGGCTTCCGGCTGCTCGTTCTCGCGAGTGGTTCCTCCTGCTCGTTTTCACTAGTAGCTTCGCTCTCCTCGTTCTCACGAGTGGCTTCGTGCTGCTCGTTCTCACGAGTGACTTCGGTTGCTCGTTCTCACGAATGGCTTCGTGCTGCTCGTTCTCACGAGTGGTTTCGGTTGCTCGTTCTCACGAGTGGCTTCGTGTTGCTCGTTCTCACTAGTGATTTCGGTTGCTCGTTCTCACGAGTGGAATCGTGCTGCTCGTTCTCTTAGTAGAATATTAACCCGTAGAAATGCATGGTAATAGTTTGAGAAGTAGCTAGATACTAGCTTTAAGAATCCATTGTAGAAAAATATACGATCTTCGATTCACGAAGCTGCCACCTGAACCAGAAACCGATCCCGCCGTAAACCCGGACTAGTTTGACAGCCGAGTGTGTCGAAGACAAAAGCTCAAAGCCGATTCTACTACAAAACCGAGCCTACTATAAGCCGATCAACCGAACCGATCCTAATATAAGCCGAAGAACCAAAATAAGCCTTGTTGAAGAAGGGAGAGTTGAAATAAGCCTAGTTGAAGAAGAAACGATTGAAGACGACTATTATTAAGTCTAAGGTATCCGAACTATAGTTATCAAAATGATTCTCTAGTAAGTTTTGTATTTGAAATATTTTTGAAGAATTCAATAAAGAAAATATTATTAAACCCCCAGAAAGGGTAAATCTAACGTCTTATTATTAAGGTTTGTGAATCCGTAAGTAGACCCACGTTATAAGTTGCTTAAACGAAGAAGAGGAAGAATCTGTACAATACTTATGCGAATGTTCACCACTAAAACAGCTCGGTAGACAGCCCGAGCGACCCTTATACCCTAACCGTCTTCGTGAAATCAAGACATGTAAATGGAAATACACATAACTAGTGTAGAATTTGAATAGTAATAAACAGCGATCATAGATATAAATAAATACGATTTATTTATTATTTTTTGTTTAAAAAATAACGATTGATTTTTATTTTTTGTCTAAAATAAGTATAATTATTATTTTAGGACTTTTTATTATCAAAAAATAACAAGTAATTCTAGATTTAACTCAAAATGGATTGATTATTTGAAATTTCTATTTTTGGTTTATGTCAAAGAATTAACGAAAATTATTAATTATTTTAGTAAATGAAGTAAATTATAGTCAATATTTTTAAGTAAAAAATAAAAGCTTTATCTTAATTAAAAAATCATATTGGGTGCGATGGCCTAGTTGGTAGTGAGCCAGTCTGTCAGTCTGGGGGTTGTGGGTTCGATTCCCATCAGAGACTCTGGTCTGTTTCACTACAACGTGCAATAGCCTTCGTTACTCCGCTCGGTTAGAATTAGAATATAATTTGTAATTGTATTGCAATTATAAAATAAATAAATAAAAAATAAATAAAAAAATATACACATTTTGGCAAAAAAAAAAAAAACGTTAAAATGCTCTCACATCAACAACATTTTCCATGAGTGAAAGTGTTAATGTATTTGATTTATTTACGCTCTTTGTTACGAATATGTTTGTTATATCTGGCATAGAAAAAAAATAATTTCTTACGCTCTTTGTTATGTGTTTTGTCTTTGCTTAACCATGTAGCATGAACCTGCCTTGTTGAAAGATAGAATATGCTCCCAAGTGCTACGTGTGCCGGTGTCTGGACTAAAAGTAGACACTGATAACAACAAAATTAATTTGTTGAAGGGATCAAATGTACCAACCAAATTTATTCTAAGACAGTGTTAAGCATTAAATTAAACTTTTATTACACTTTATTTCAAATCAAATTTATTTTATTTGAACATTTTAAAATTTTTCAATCATATTTCATGTTTAAATATTTTTATTTGCATATTGGGATAATATACAAATATTCAGATATTAACTGGAAGGAAAAATGGAAAAAGCGGTTATTTAGAAAGTATCTTCTTTTGCACACTATATCTTTTTATTCTTTTCAGAAAACAAATTGTTATGAACATAGGTCTTAATTAGGGTTTGGGAATCGGGAACCCGGAAAATGATCACCTAGAATTCCTGGGGAAAATTTGCATATATTTCCGAGAAAACGGGGAAGATAAAATTATAACATTTTGCATTTCATATTCAGTTATAGACAAAGCCTGTTGGAGATTGATATGAACGATTCGCTTAACCGTGATCTTGTAACAATTTCTGAATGGCGTCGAAAGAATAGAGTCAAATTTAACACTTGAAATATCCAGAGTTGCATGATAATAAACAAATGCGTTACCAATTATATAAAAACTCTCTACATCAAACATTTTCGTAAAATGAACTTGTATAATTGTGTCTGGTATAAAAAATTACATCTCGGCGATAATGAACGATCATATTCTTGCCCATATATCGTGTAGATATTTTTGATAGTTTTCAATTCCGGACAAAAAAATTCACAACGTTATTTTCAAAACTGTGTCATACAGTTTGGGCGAAATGATTATAGATGTATGGACAAGACTAAGTTTTGAATAAGAAAAAGATTCCGGGCATAACCAAAATTTTTATAAAACATTGCTTAAATAATTATCACAAATCTAACTATTTTTTAAGTTTTTATTATCCCGAAGAATAGTCAAGGCAAAAAAAAAAAAAAAAAAATAAATAAATAATACCATCACTGAAATAGCTCGAAATAGCAATAACGCTAAAATATCGCAACCGAAATCGTACAAAATACCAATACCGTAAGCTTTTTATCTTTTTGAACCGGTTGCCAACTTTGATCAAATATGTTAGTGTTTATTTTTCTACATATGTGTAGTATATAATTATTTAAAATGGGTTGATAAAATTAGTCTCCAAAATTTTTGGGTATAGATGGTCAAGTTTGACCCACTGTATATACTTTTTCAGACATATATGTATATCTGACCGTTAATTTAGGAGTCATAGGTACAGTATAGCATTTTGGTCTAATTTTTTTTAAGGTGTAGGGTATAATTATTGTATTAAATTAAGCTTTGGTAATTTCTTGCAATTAAATATGATACCTTTTGAAGTGTATAAATAAATTATTATTTATTATATAAACATTTATGTTATTAATTAAACAACAGAGAAAAACATTTGAAATATAAAAAAAATAATAAATATATATTCATAAATATATATTCATAAAATTGCTATTTTAATATTCATAAATTGCTATTTTAATATTCATAAATTGCTATTTTAATATTCATAAATTGCTTACAACAATAAGACATAACATAAAAATTAACTGGATACACCGCTATATTCCGCTGTGACGAATCTTTTATACCCTTCACCACTAATGCGTTAAATTATGCATTATTATTTTCACATTAATATTTTTCCAAAAGCAAAATGTATTCAATATATGTTTGTATGGATGCACTAAAATTTACCGACTTTTGACCGCAACTTTTCTAGAATCGTTCATTGGGTTGTAAAAAGGTACTGTGTTTGTAGTGTGCGTTTATATGGGAAAATATGAGCTTTTAACAGTTATTAGAAAAATTTAGTTTTGTAACAACATGTTGAAAACCTGTAATTATCTATCTAACAAAACATACAGTGAATGACTCTAGGGGGAGTTACTGTCAAAATTCAAAATTTTGGTGCAAATTTTGCATATACAAACCAAGCATGCACTACCTGCATATATAAAAAAACAAAAACAACACTGATAGTCATTGCAATACTTCAGTTTATATAAATGTTTGTATGTGTTTATTTTTAATAGATTTTTTAAGCTTTTTACTAATAACTAGGTTGTTTATAGACCGCTCTGGTTGATTTAAAAAAAATAAATTTTAGATTTAGGGCGATATCTCGTTACCGATCGTCTGATACATAAACCATATATCTACAATATCGGGTGCCTTCATAAACGCCATTTCAACCGAAAAACGGACTAGCGGACGGACATAATTATTTCGAATTTCTTTCTTATAAGAATCCAGAAAATATAAACTTTTTGCTCTCCGACCAAAATTGTGGAAATTACACCTTTGGTGAAGGGAATAAAAATGTTTAAAACAAAAAAAAAAGTTTCCATATATCTGGGTGGCATAAAATACATTTGTAATATTCGTTTAAACTATTTCTATAACCTATCCAAATTGGTATTGCTATATAAATCCTTCTTGAAATGAACAATATTTTAGAAATTGAAACGAATAATCTGCTTAAATATAAATAAAACTCTTAAACAAAAGAGAAAAAAAATGTAAAAATTTATTAATGGCAGTGATCGGCACCCATAGTATTAGGGGCAGATCACAAAAGGGTTCTTTATTTTGTCTTTTGTTAGCTTTCAAAAAGGTAAAGCAAACATTTGCACTATAAAGAACGTAAGAAAGGAAAACACACTAATATATTATTATGTTATGTCTCTTTTCAAGAATTAAGAGCTAAAATATTTAAAAAATAAAAATGTTTCCTTAAAATTTAAGGCTTAAATATAATAAACTTTTAAATAAAAGAGTAAAAATAATAATGAAAAAACTAATTAAAGGGAGGAAAATAATATAATAAATAACTTAAAATAAAGAAGAGGAAAATAAAATAAAATATTTGAAAAAATGTATTAAAAGCAACATCAAAAACAAAAAAAAAAAAAGAAAAAGATCCTAGATATAATAAGAAAAAAAGCAAAAAAAAAAAAACAAAAAGAGGATACCGTTTAATAATTAGATTATTTTATTAAACGGTATCCTATTTTTTGTTTTTTTTATAGTTTTTCTTTTTTTTTATTTTTAACAATTTTTGAATAAAAATCTAATTTATTTATTATTTATTTTTAATTTTTTAAATTCAAAAAAAAAAATAATAATAAAAAGAGAATCATATTTTAAATTACATAAAAACATTTTAAATATTTTATTTATTTTTTAAAAACTGTTTAAATTATTAAAAAATATGTTTTTCTTGCAATTCTTAAACAAAAGAGAATAAGAGCAAAATAGAGAACAGTATATATATATATATATATATATATATATATATATATATATATATATATATATATATATATATATAATAAAAATAATTAAGAGGAGCAAAATAATAAAGGGATTCATATTTTTAAATTATAACATTTTAAATATATAACATTTATACAAAATAATACCTTTCTTTAATATCGCATACAGTAAATTAATATTTGTATTTTTGGCAACTATTTTAATAAAACTAGAAAAAAAAAATAATAATAATTCTTCCACCGTGAGAAATCACATCAAAATTTATTTAACTTTGACGGCATCTTGGGGCGATAAAATAAAGGGGCCGTAACTGTTATGACTTTTATCATAAAAGTACAGGATAATAAATGTTATTTGTGGATTTTTATTTTTCGAGCAAAAACAAAAATGTATTAAATGCAGGGAGCGTAACTATTATTATCATAAAACTCAAAGGATAACAGTTTTTTTTGATTATTATTTTTTCGAGCTAAAATATTTTTTTTTTTTTTTTTTTGTTGAGGAGAAAATTAAATTCATTTTATGATTTTTTTTTGAACAAATGAAACAGTTATTCACTGATTTTTATTTAAAAGTTATTTTTTGATTTTTATTTTTTTCAAGCAGAATAATGTTATTTCTGATTTTTATTTGTTCGAGCAGAAACAAGTTATTTTTGTTATTATTTTTTGTTGATATGAATTTTACCATAAAAGTTTTCGATTTTTTATTTTTTCGAGCAGAAATAAGGTTTATTTTCTGATTTTTATTTTTTTTTTGAACAAAACTAACTGTTACTTTCTGATTTTTTTAAGTTATTTTCAGATTTTCCTTTTTTTTCGAGCAAAAATAATTTATGTTTTGATTTTTATTTTTTCTAGATGAAATAAAAATTTAGTGATTTTTCATTTTGAAAAGTAATTATTAAAAATCGCCAAAAAGAAAAAACTATCGCCATATCGAAAAATAATGCCAAAATGAAAAAACTATCGCCATATCGAAAAAGTATCGCTAAAAGGAAAAAACTATTGTGATATCGAAAAAATATCGCCAAAAAGCAAAAACTATCACAATTTAAAAAGAATATCTCTAAGAAAATATTTTATTTCTGCTAAAATAATAATAATACTATCAAATAAAAATAAAAAACAGAAAATAACTTTTATTTCTTATCAAAAAAATAAAAATCAGAAAATAAGTTATTATTGCTCGAACAAATAAAAATCCAAAAATAATTTATTTTTGCTCGAAAAAGTTAAAATTAAAAAAATAAATAAAAAACAAAAAATATATAAATAAAACTTTTATTTCGTCTAGAAAAAAAAAAAATAAAAATCAAAAAATAACTTTATTTTTGCTCAAAAAATAAAAATTCAAATCCAAAAAACATAACATTTTATTACAGTCGAGATCCAAACGATGAAAATGGTGTGTTTAAATCAATTTTCTGACATTAAAAAACAACAGTTACTTACGTTCCCTGGTTAAATCTATTACTTTAATTTTAAAGTTAGCTATTTAAATACGAATCAAGGTGTATTTATATGTATATAAAATGCTGATTATTTTTTTTTTCATTTTTTATTTATTTATTTATATTTTTTATATTTTATATTTTATATTTATTTATATATTTTTTTTTTGTCAAACTATGTGTAAATGAAATAAATTTTTCTCTTGAAACGAATCCCAAAAATGTCAAACTCCATATATAAAAAAAGAAACAAATGAAAAATCCTCTCCAAGCTGCTATAACCTTATATAAATGCACCTTGTTACGAATATAACAATGCACTGTGGGGCCTTTTGCAAAATAAAACGTAATATATTTGTATCTTCTATACTGCTCGACCGATCTTAATGTTGACTAGAGTGTGAAACGGCACAGAAAGCGCTACAATGGGATAAATTTGACCAGCTCGAGTGCGAAAAATATATCGGGGCTTGAAACTTTTACAAATGGGAACATAAGCTCTAATAGTTTAAAAGATATATGACTTCAAAATTTAATTCCTTACTTTTTGACTTGATATTTTTGTGTTTTTGTCCTATAGCTTTTACAGTAAAAATTCGAACATTTTCTGAAAAATATTATGAAATTCCTGATAATTTTATGAATTTTGCAATATTATTCGATAAGTAAAAATATACAAGTTTTGCTAAAAAGTAACATAAGAATTTTAATTTTAAAAAACCTGCAAAAAGTTTATTATTTTCTGACATTTTCTGAAAGATTGGACCTTAAGAAGGCATGTGAAGTTCAATTTTGGTCGAAGATGATAAATTTTTGAACTAAAGGTCATGTTTTTGTTTTTGTAAAAAATGTTGATGGTTGATTTCGGAACTTTTTTTAGATAGAAAAATAGGATTTTAAACACCCTACCGGTAAATTTTTGATCTTAAAACAATACAATAAAATTATTATTAATCCTTCATAAATCATTTTATAATGTGTGCCAGAATTATTATTGTTTTGAAGATGTTCGGAATAAAATTTATGAACTACGTTCCTGTAAACGTGATTTTTGTAAAATATCAAATACTAAATTTTTTTTTATGCCATTTTAAGAAGAGATGATTTCCTTTAAAATTATATTTTGTATTTGGAACGTGGCGTAATTATATATTATTTAAGATCAAAAGTTTTACTATTGAAAATTTGGGTTTTCTTTTCAGAAAAATGAAAAATATTTTAAATAATTTTATATTTTTATAAGCTATAAGCTCCGTTATGTTTTTCACACTCGAGATAGCCAACTTTGTCCCACTGAAAGCCTAGATCTCTATCAATGTCGCAAGTTTCATCCGTCCAGCAATTTAGTAGATCCAGATTTATTACCATTTATTTTTCAAAAGACCCCACAGTAAAATTCCACTTTTTGGCACTGTGAGATGTAGGCTATAATATCTGGACCAGCCCGAAGCCAATTAAATTATTTGATTTAAACTTACCTTAGGATTTATTCCGGAACCCTGCCGTAAAAATGTACCGGTTATAAACCAAAAACTGTTCGATACTGAAAATTGATTTTCTACAATATCTGAATCTTTTAGGCAAGGATGTGGACTATTCCATTCGTATGGTGAAAAGCGAGCCATCACAAATAATGTAAATGAAACTAAAATATAAGCAGCTAAAACATATAACCATATTTCCATAGCCAACGGGTTCATAAAGGAGAATAGACGTGTAGGCTGGCTGGTAGGTACCTGTAGAGGTAATAATTGTAGGACATCATGTGAAACTACATGCACTAGACAATGGCTTTGATTAGTGTCAAAACTAAGAACTCATTTTGGATCACAATCATTACCATTGCACTATATAATATACATATATGTATAGGTATACAAGCAATAATCTGAATTGTTAACATACCTTAAATAATATACCGATCCCTAGATTCATAAATGGTTTCGTAAAGTCTATAACACTTTCTCGAGCATAGTTTATCGTCATCGAGGCTACAGCTAAATCAGCCCGCTAAAAATAAAAATAAAAAAATTAAAGTAATAAAAAATTAAAGTAACATTAAAAAATAATATATGTTAAATTCGGCTTTGCCGATTTTTTGTTAAGTATTTTTTAACTAAGGGTCTACACGAGAAATTTTTCTATCAGAACAAGTAACAAAACGTTGGAGGAGCTACTGCAATTTTTTGTTTATATCAGCATATATGGGAATACGTAAATAAAATTTTATTATAATAAATCACTTTTTTACGTTCCCATTAATAAAATATTTCAATAAAATCATGTACTTATTCGGACCCATAAATTATGCTACGAACAATATAATATATAAAATCTATAAAAATGTAATTTTATTGTAAAAACAAGAATCTGTCTAATAAAAAAAAAGATATAAAAAGCGATTGAAGATTATTGCAAGGAAGAAATGCTCACAAAAGGCATTATGCTAATAAGTCATAGCATGTGACTACCTTTGGTCGGGATTGTTATGTCTGAAACATTTTAATGAAAAGAAAAATGGGAAGTTTTTGTGCTATGATTTATTGGAAATCGTGGGACTTTAATCTGAGTAAAATATTCCACTCCTACAGAGAGTTTGGAAGGATAACGACTTGAATCGTTTATCAAGTCTGATGGGAATTTGGCCCTGTGATTATAATATGGAAGTTTTAAATTAATCAAGTACATCCTATAATATAAATTCTACACACAATCCTTAAATAGATCTAAATCAATTCTTCAGCACTCTCCCTCATTTAGTAACAAAAAAATCATCATTTTATAAATATTTAGTTACAAAAATAGATAATAATAATTTTATAGTTTTAAAATTTTTGCGAAGACATATACATATACATATACATATACATATACATATACATATACATATACATATACATATACATATACATATACATATACATATACATATACATATACATATACATATACATATACATATACATATACATATACATATACATATACATATACATATACATATACATATACATATACATATACATATACATATACATATACATATACATATACATATACATATATATATATATAATCATGAATTTTTTCCAGAACTTTTTTTTTGAAACTCGGAAAAAACAAAATCGGAAAATTTTTTCTGAATTCTTCTGCTCAAGAAATGAACTAGTCGGTCCATTTCTTACAGAGATATCGGACAAAAGACATTTTTTACCGATATCCAAGTCCTAAATAAGCTACGGATTTGGTTCTTATATAGATCGATCACAAATATTTTTATTGAATTTCGTTTTTTTTTTTTAATCAAACAAATCGGTTCATAAACAATCGAGTTATATCTGTCTTCTTTTAATTTAATGTCTACTTCCTTTATAGTTGTTGTTTTTATGGGTACTGAAAAATAAAAACAATAAACTAGGGCATATTTGGTTTTTTCAGCTTTCTGAAGCACCTATGTAAGTTAGAGACTTCGTTCCTTCATAAAAAACATCAAAAAATTTTTTAAGATTTTTTTTTTTTCAATTTATTTCATATTTAATATGTTACATCTCAGTTTTACATAATTAATTGTGAAGAGTTTAAGATTAGTATCTTTTTCTACTTAATTATAATATATTTCGATAGTTATTATATATATATATATATATATATATATATATATATATATATATATATATATATTGGACAAAATAATATTGGAGGTAAAAATTTAGCAAAAACCTATTTGAGCCTCTTTTTTATTTTATTTTTTCTCCTTTTCTTAATTTTATAAAAACACTTATTCTAAATCTTAACTACGTAAGTTGAGCTAGCTCATTAATATGATTATAAGAAGAGTTTTGGCACCTTGTATTAAAATTTTCATTTAGTCTTGAAAGTCTATCTTTAACTAATTCTATATCTGCAAGAGAATGGAGGCGAGCTGTTGAATAAAACCAAGGAAGGTTATATATTAGTTTTAATAATTTATTCTGCGATATTTGCAACTTGTTTAAGTGACAGTTAGAACTGTTCGACCAAACAGGAGCTGCGTAGTAAATAACGGCGTGAAATATTGATTTCAGCATTAATATTTTATTGCTAATGCTTAAAGCAGAATTTCTATTTATAAAAGGGTATAGCATGCGTGTTAGTACATTTACTTTATTTATTATATAATGAATGTGGTCTATGAATTTCATTTTGGAGTCCAGTATCACTCCAAGATATTTAACTTTATCTTCCCATTGAATAGAGCAATTATTAAACATAATGATGCTTTGAGGTAAAAAACATGCTTTACGCTTTCTTGAAAAATATATTGCCTGTGTTTTGTCAGAATTCAACATTATTTTCCACTTGTTAAAATAACATTGTAATTCTCTTAAAGCTCTCTGCAGGTTAGTTAATACATCTATCGAGAGTATTTCGGAGCTGAGCACCGCTGTGTCATCTGCAAATACGGACACAGTGCAGTAATATAATTGGGGGAAATCTGAAGTGTACAAGTTATAAAGAATTGAAGACAAACAAGAGCCTTGCGAACAACCTGCTGCAATAGAATACGAATTAGAAAAAGTCGAACCAATATAGACTTTGAAGGAGCATGATTTAAGAAAACTTTGAACTATCTTTATAAGTTGCATGGGAAATCCAAAATTTATCATTTTAAAAATCAGGCCGTCATGCCATACTGAGTCAAATGCAGCTTTGACATCTAATAATAGCATACCAGTTGATTTTTGAGCATTAAAATTCTCTTTAACCAAGTTTCTTATTCTAATCAGTGGATGGGCAGTATTGTGTTCTCGGCGAAAGCCAAATTGCTGAGGAGGGATTATATTATTTATTTCCAAAAAGTTCACTAACTTCTCTTTTATAATTTTTTCAAGAATTTTACTAATTGAGGATAGTAGGCTTATAGGTCGGTACGATGAAGGAATATCAGGTGTTTTTTTTGTTTTTTTTTTATAGGAATAACTTTGGATTCCTTAAACTCATTAGGAAAATAACAGATTTTTAAACACCCATTGATTATAATAGTCAAGAACTTAAGAGCTTTGCTTGAAAGCTTTTTTAAACAAATATTACTGATCACATCGACTCCAATTGCAGAGACTTCTGAAATGTTGGTTAGTAATTCATCTGTAAGAACTGAATTAGAATTTCTTAACGATTCAAGAGCATTATGGACCTGGGAATTCGTATATATATCACCAAGATTAGTAGAGTGATTCAATGCAAATGTTTGAGCCAAAATTTCACTTTTTTCCCGATTAGTAGTATAAATATTATTATTTTGCTTTAAGATTGGAATATTTTTTGATTTCTTCCTTAGAATTTTGGTTAAGTTCCAAAATGGGCGAGAACCTTTATCAAGGGTTGAAAGTAAGTAATCCCAGGATTTGTTTCTATGTTTAGTTATTTCTTCTTTGATTTTTTGATTTAATAAATTCATTTCCTGTTTGTCATTTAAATTTCTGAATCTTTGCAAGTCTCTCCTTCTTCTTCGAATCAAACTATTTAAGAATTGTGGTAATGGTTTGTTTATTTGTGAGCATTGTTTTTTTGGTACACTAAGATCCGCTGCATAATTAATAGCAAACTTGAAATCTAATAACATATTATCAATATGTTCAGTATTTTAGATGTTACTTAAATTAGGTATAGTCAGTACTCTGTTTAGCAGCCTAGAGAAGCGTTTCCAATTAGCATTTACAAAATCATATTTAAAAATTGTAGTAGTGTTATAACAGTTATTTAACATGATTTTGACAGGAAGGTGATCTGAGCTTAAATCGGTTATAACTTCGGCGTTAGACAATAAACCAGGCACATTTGTTAAAAATAAATCTAATGTAGAACCTTGCCTATTTGCACTAGCAGGTAAGTATGTAAAGTCGTTTGGATACACTATATCAATGTCATATGAATCTAGCTTTTCGTACAAGATGTTTCCCCATCCATTGGCTCTTAAACACCCCCATAACCGATGTCTGCAGTTAAAATCACCGCCTAATATATACCTGTCGTCTCGACTTAGTTTAAAAATATCGGAAGCAAATTTTCTTTTCCTGACTCCGTTATTACCCATTAATCCACCAGGAAAATAGCATGAATAAATATGTATAATATGTGAAGTAGTAAAAATTTTAATGCCGATATTTTCAACCAAGTCAGTGTTTACAATTGGGAGTAACTGATGGGGAACATCTTTTTTCACTATAATTGCAATCCCACCACCTCTCGAATTCACTCTGTCATTTCTATATATCCTAAATTGATTATGACTTATCGATATATCTGGTCTTAGTCCTGTTTCGGTTAATAAACAGATTTGTACGTTACGAGAAATTAAGAATTGAAATAGCTCTAAACTCTTGTTCCTAACACCTCTTGCGTTCCAAGTTATTATACAGATGCCATTGTTACTCATTATGATAAAAAATGAAAAGCTAGACTGGTTACAACTTCAAATTGCTCAATCTTTGACTTACAGTTTTTAAGATTAGTAATTAATTCTAATGTTATATTCTTCATTTCCTGAAGAGTGAAGAGATCGTTACTGTTGTTGCTTTGGTTACTATTGTTGTTTCCATTGCTTTGGGTTATCCAGATACTAGACGGCGTGTTCGCGCTTTGATGTAGTGTGTTTGGAAAGTTATTATTGTAGTTGCTGTTTGGCTGATTAACGTAACTGTTGCGTGGACGACGTTGTTGAACAGGATGAAAACGTTGTCTCATACTTAAGTAATTGACCTTGCTTGGACATTGGTCAAACGTAGATTTATGTGATCCATCTTTACATTCTGAGGTCTTATGTGATCCAGCGCAGTTAGCACAGAAAGTTTTGACCTTGCAGCGACTGAATCCGTGCCCGAACATTTGGCAGTTATAACATTGGGTTATTTGTGACTTGTTTAATTTCTGATGTTCCCATCTTACTTTAAGGAAATTTAATACAGAATAATTCTGACGTAGTTCTTTCAGTGTTATAGTTTTCCTTTGGAAATAAACTACGTATATTATATACTCCGAATTGTACGAGGAAGTCTTGGTAACGATTTTTACATCCATACATTTTAGCCCATATCCGTCAACGTTTTCATTAGAAATTTTGGATCATGTCTATCAAGAAGAGCTTTGTACTGTTTTTCATTTTTGGAAGAATATGTAAAATACTCATATTTATCACCGAGTATATTAAGCATGGACTCATAATCAGCTTGAGATTTAAAAAAAGTTTAAGCCCAATCGAAATTCTTATGACATAATCTGACACTTTAACTAATTTATATAGTTCATGTACTTCTTGTATTTTGCATTTCAAAAATAGTAATTGGAGGAATGTGAACTTTAGTAGTCTGTTCTACTATCACTTCATCATTGTCAATTTTATCGTCATAAATTGTTTGAAGAGGAGAATAGTGGTTGTTGGATTGTGTATTATTAAATCCATTATTATTTGTTTTAGTTTTTTTGTTTTTCTTTTGAACGCTCATTGCGTTATCATTGTCACGTATTCGTAGCCGCTTAATTTTGTTTTATTTAATTGTTTTTGTCCGAAACCGGTTTTTAATATTGGAATTTTTATAAATATTGTATTGTTGTAATACAATGTATTGATTAATTGCAAACAAATGTTATTCTCTTGTTCGGTATACACAACTGAATTCAACAAGTGAATTAACACGACTGTTTAAGAATTTTTGTGTTAAAAAAAGAACTAAGTATTAACCTTTATAAGATATGGGCCTCATTCTTGCATAAATCTATCACAAATATTTTTTTTCGAATTTCGGTTTATTAGATCAGTCAAATCAGTCCATAAATTTTCTTTCATACCCTTTTTCAATCTAATGTTATATTACATTTATAAAATATTTGTTCTGCACCGAAGTGATTATATCTTCTTTAAATATGTGTGAACTTTTGTAAAATTCCAAAGTATCGAATTTGTTATTTACTAGCTTTTACTGGTGCGCTTCGCTTCGTAGTAGCTCCCATCGCATCACATAGGATAATGCGATAACTAATGTTTATATTATATGGGAGCTATACTCCCCCTGGACCTATTCACTCTATTCAAAATTTGATATGAAAATTACTTTTATATTTTTTTAAGACTTTTATTGCAATAGTCCTTTATATGCGAAAATTTATATTTTCTTTGTTTGAGTACTACCCTTCCCCCTGGACTTATCCGTCCTATTTTCGTTTCATCAATACGATATAATATGATAAAGGTTCCCACGAAATTTGAGGGCTCTCGCTGTAATAGTTTCTTAGATATGCTATAATGAATATTTGCTTTATATTTAAGCTAATCGGTTCATCATTTTGAGAGTTTTAAAAAAGTGGGCGTAAATATGGGCGTATTATCCGATCAAGATCCAACATAACCTATAACATTCTACAGTGCAAGCACTATCTGTGCGTCAAATTTCATACAAATAGCTTCACTAATAACGTGTAAAATTGAAAGTATATATTTATTTAAAAGTAGGGGTAAATTTGGTTGCGATGTCCAATGGAGATCTAAGAAAGCCTATAACCACCTCTGGCACTGGTATAATCTGTGAAAATCGGTTGAGCCATTTAGACGTGATTGAAACACAAACAAATAAACTTATTTTTATAATACATAGATATAGTGTAGGTAAATATATTTGTAATTACATCCAATATAACGTGTTTCATTTTCATATAGCACATTTCAACATGGGTTGGGGGTATATAAGATTCGGCACGGTCGAATATAGCACTCTAACTTGTTTCTTATAAGATTGAGTTCAAATGACAATTTATAGGCAATTTTTCTTCAGAATTATTTATGTAGGAAATAGAGTAATAATAGTGTTCATATTTTAAAAAATGTCAGCTAATACCGTCATATTTGCTAAGGAGTTCTTTCAAAAAATCAAATTAATTGATTGAATATGGCCTTTTCACCAGATCGATAGAAACTCTTGCGCAGCCATTTATGTTCACCATATCAAGTTGAGGTTTCGAACAAAGCCAATAGTCTTGCTTGGTTAGAGAACAAATGCATTTTTTGGAGTTACTACAGCTTCCCATAGAAACTGCATCCAGTGAGCTGAAATAGCAGGGCACTCACATAGCACGTTTTCAGATGTTACATCGTACATTATACATAATCTACACTGATTAGTCTCAACATTTCCTAAGATATGTTGATGATATCTAAGACAACAATGCCCGGTAAATAGACAAGTTAGTACACCAAATTCGCTCTTATTAAACAATAGTAAGTTCCAGAATCTTCCAGGAAATAGTGAAAAAACCTATTCGCATTTTTCAGTCCAGAGACATTCTCCCATTTGTCCAGAGACATTCTCCCGACTGTTTGCTAAGCAGTCGGCTCTTTCGTTTCCAGGGTGGCTTTCATGACCAGGGACCCAACATAGTGTAAACTTGTTGTGTACACCAAGTTCATGGAGATATATTAGACAGTCCATAAAATCCATTGACTTTACCTCATAAAATGACAAAGCCGTCAAAGCTGCCAGACTGTCCGACATCACATATATACTTAAACCTTTCAATCATCGGTGAACCAAAATTGGTCTGCGATATTATGCCCCCAAGAATAGTGAGACCATATATTCCTTTTGGGTACAATGACATAAAAGTTCCTGCCTAACATCAGAGTACGCTACATGTAGTCATTTATCCCAATGAAGGATAAATTATTTCAATATACTCATATGACCCACCTTTCAAGCTAGAAATACTTGGTAATTTAAGAGCACTCCTGCAGGCCTCCTCCATCTCTAAAATTTGTAATGGAGGAATATGCAGGATAGCCCCAAAGACAAATGTGGGGCAGGTGTTCAATATGCCCGTAACTGAAACACAAGTGAGCCGATAGACCTTGTCTAGTAAAGCTTGCGGATTTTTCTACTCTGTTCTAGGTCACCATGCTAGGTGCAGCATAGGTTAATATTGGTCTAATTATTGCAATGAAAAACCAGTAGACCATTCTGGGTTTAAGAGCCCACGTTTTACCATAATGGCGCTGACAAGCATAATGTGCCCTAATTGCCTTATTGGTAATATTGGACATTTGGCCATTACATGTGAGAGTCCTATCGAGAATGACTCCAAGATAGTTCACCCCATTTGAGAATTCAATAATCGAGCCATTTATTGTTGGCTCTGTGAATCTCAGACTTCTGCGTCTAGTAAATGATACAATTATGGTACAATTGTATTAAGAGACTGTTGCATCCGTTCCGTGATCCAAAAGTACGGAATCCCAAGTTATTAAGTTCATCAATGACCAATGCCCAAGAAGAGGCGACAAAACGTCACGACAGCTCTAATAGTCTTCGGTGAACCACACAGATCCAACTTAATAACTCTGGATGCCAACATTTCCCTTATCGAGTACCCTTTCAATGTCATCGTAGGCTCCCTGAATGTTGATAAACGCACACAAAGCTATTTATTTAGCACTCAGAGTCTTTTCTATCAATGTCGTAACGTGATGAATATCAGTCACAGTGGATTTTCACGGCTGATAAGCAAATTGCATTGGTGTATAGATTTCATCAAAAGATAGGTTTCCCTATTTTTTTCCATTATTTTAAGGAATAGCAACCTTAGGGTTATTGGTCTATATGGGTTTGGCAGTTGTTGATATTTGCCACCAACCTTAGGTATTAAGACCACTTTCACCTCGCGCCAGGTTTCAGAAACATGGTAAGCCAGGAGACTAGATCTGAAGATCCTACATAGTTGGGCTAAAATATTATCACACCCCTGGTGAAGAAAGCATGAAAAAATTCCATCAGGTCCGGGTGATTTATTGGGGCTGAATTCCATTAATGCCCATCTAACCCTTTCTTCACCAAAGATCCTGCGTACTAAACTAATATTCCTGTTGCTCGTTGACGGTGTGCTTTTTCAAGTTCGAGTATCGAGCAGAGGTAGTGATCCTGAGAAATGAGACTCCAAAAGAAGTTCATAAGATTCCTCTGCAGATTCAGTGTGCCAGTGCTTTCTGTAACCGAACTGCTTCGATTTTTTCACTGTGATTCCGCCATGTTGACCTTTTAAACTTTCTAATTTATTTGTTATATTATGTAGTGCAGCCGTGAATGTGGCCCATTCATCTATTTCCTTTTTTGTCTTGTTGGACAGACGTCTTGCGTCTTAGTTTCTCTAGTCCATTGTGCCACCAAGAAACGTCCCTTTTTGGCCTTCTCGTTTCATGTTTCTTCGTTCAAAATTATAAAATATTCAATAAGTTCTACAAAGTCCCCTCTTATGGATTCTCATCCACTTCGAACCATATACTTTAATTTCATGTTTGTAGGTTCAATATTATAGAAAATTTAAAAAGTACCATTAGAACAAAAAATTACCACAAATCCTCTTTTATGGATTCTCATTCACTTAGGACCATACAACTTTAATTTAATGTTTCTAGGTTCAATATTATAGATTTTCAAAAAGTACCATTAGAAGAACGAAAAAGTATCATAAAGTCCTCTTATGAATTTTTATCCTCATAGGACCATGTATATAATTTCATATTTCGTCGTCCAATATTATAAAGAATTCAAAAAGTACCATTAGAATAACAAAAAAAAAAAAAAAAAAAAAAAAAGCACCAAGCCCCTCTTGTGAATTCTTATCCACATAGGACCGTGTGTCTTTAATTGCATGCTTCTATGTTAATTTTTATTTTGTGAATTCTCACTCATTTAGGACTACATTAAGTACATGTTTCAAGGTTTAATATAATAGAAAATGCATCATTGAGTTTGAATAAAATTTAATTTTCCACTATTACCCCTTTTTGGTACTTTTATCCCACCATGGATGTTACAAAAATTTTATTCCAATGAGATCCCATATTCAAATACGCATATGTATATGTCAATTAACAGAACAAAATGTTTTATGAAAAATTATACGCCAAATAAGTACCAAAATGCAGTTTTACCCGTTTTTTCACCAAAAGGACCGATTTTTAAAAACATACCAGTTATCTGTCAGCTTATTTTTCAAATGAATAACGACTAATAATTTTTTTTTTGTATATATGTTAGTTTAAGAGATACCCATTTTTACACTTATTTACCCCCTAAACATTCAAATTTCCAAAGATCCAATCTTAGTGGATCTATTTGGCGGCGGACCAACCTACATTCCAAATTTCTCCTCTCTAGCTTCCCCCATTCAAACTTGATATAAAAATTATTTTTAAAACTTTCTCTGTAATGCAATGTAGATATACAAAAAATAATATTTGCTTTATATGGGGGCTACTTCTCCCTCTGGACATATACATCCTATTATCATTTCATCAATGCTATATGATAAGATAGTGGTTCCCACAAAGTTTTAAGGCTCTCACTATAATAGTTCCTTAGATATGCCATAATGAATATGTGCTTTGTATGGGGGCACCGCTCCCCCTACTCCGATCGAAAAATAAAATATCATATTTGAATTTATGGACACACAGAATGATGCTGTGAAAATTGTAAGCAAGTCGGTTCAACAGTTTGACAGTTTTAAAAAAGATCCAACATAACCTATAACATTCTCCAATACAAGCACTATATGTGTGTCAAACTTCATGTAAATTCCTTCATTAATAACGTGTAAAATTGAAAAAATTGATTTTTTAAAAGTAGGCGTAAAATATGGACATGTCATTCAATCGAGTTCTAATGTAGCCTATAACCACCTCCGGCCCTGGTATTATATGTATGTCAAATTTCGTGAAAATCGGTTAAGCCGTTTAGACGTGTTTGATACACAAACAAATAAATACTCCTCATTTTTATAATATACTAGCCTACAACGGGTTAGGCTAACCCTATTGATGTGAAAAATAATATATATTTTGCATTGGGGCTACTACTTCCCCTGGGCCTAAATCTCCTATTACCAACTCGACTGTGAAGTTTAAGAAAATTATTTCCACTAAAAATTTAAGACTTTGACTACAATAGTTCTTTAGATATGAAAAATCAAAATTTACTTTGTATGGGGGAAACTATTCCACCAAGACCTACCCGCCCAATTTTAACCCCACAAAGTTTTAAGGCTCTCACTATAATAGTACCTTAAATATGCCAAAATGAATATGTACTTTGTATGGGGGAACCGCTCATATTTGAATTTATATACACACAGGATGATGCTGTGAAAATTTTAAGCAAGTCGGTTCAACAGTTTGACAGTTTTAAAAAAGTGGACGGAAAATGTGGGCGTGGTAGCCGATCAAGATCCAACATAGCCTAAAACATTCTCCATTACAAGCACTATATGTGTGTCAAATGTGTGCAAAATTGAAAAAATTGCTTTTTTAAAAGTAGGCGTAAAATAATATGGACATGACATTCAATCGAGTTATAATGTGGCCTATAACCACCTCCGGCACTGGTATTATATGCGTAAAATTTCATTAAAAATCGGTTAAGCAGTTTAGATGTGTTTGATACACAAACAAATAAATCAACAAACAAACAAACAAACTAACTTCTCATTTTTATAATATTCTAGCCTACACCGGGTTAGGCTAACCCTATTGATGTTAAAAATAATATATACTTTGCATTGCACAGTGGGGCAGAATCGAAATTTTTTGGAAATAAATTTGTAACTTCTGATCGGCTGGTTGGATTTTCATGAAATTTGGTATAGGCGTAGCAGAGGAGTGTAAAATGTTAAGTTTGGAAGGGGGGGGCACAATAAAACCCTCTGGGGAGGAGCTAAGGGAGCTCAAAGTTAGGTACCTCTGACATAAAAAATTTTTAATCGCTTGCCAAATTTTTGTTTCTCGTCCGATTTCAAATATTTTTATATATTGTTGTAGGCCCTAATAAGACCACATGCTTGCGTGTCCTATTTATCTCTTATAGTTTTCGAGTTATTTGAGTTTGAATTTTTAAGCACCATCATTCTGCATGTTCTTGGTCCAGTTTTTTTCATAGATATATATATATATATATATATATATATATATATATTAAAGAACAAAATTATCTATTGAATAAAAAATTTAAGTCAATACATTTACCGAATCCAAAAATAAACGATTTTGAATTCGAAAATTGCAAAAAAGACGACTTTTTGTATTTTTTTTTAGCCGAAAAAATATCTACACTCCTTTTTATGTAAAATAAAATTTTCTATAGCAACATATAATAATTTGTACTTTTCTGAAAGGTAACTTCACAGACTTTAAGATAAAAAACAAGCCCAAAAACTCAATTGGTCATGGTACACACCCTCCCGAATTCTACCCATTTTATATGAAAGTTTTGATTTTAGACCATATTTTTTCAAATCCTAAAGCACGAATCGACAAGCGGAATATACTTTAAGAATCTTCAATATGTTGTTAAAAGTTTTAAATCAAAACCTACGGGACTTTCGAAAAATGTGGATTCTATAGCCAAAAATTTTAAAAATTCCATTTTTGGGAATTTTTATTAGTTTTTTGGGAATTCAGGAAAACCCTACCCCTGATTGAAATTTGGTTAACGCGCTTTTATTTATATTAATAAGACCACATTTCCTGCAAATTTCATTAAGATCTTTATAAACAAATATATTATTACAATTAAAAAATTTGTGTTTTCTTGGTTTATTTCTAAATAGCGAAAGAAATTTTAAAAATATGTATTCCAAATTAAGCTTATCCTTTAGCATATATAATTTCCGATCTTTTGCAAAAAGATTCAAGTCAATATTATGACTCCTTTCAGAAATATGCGCGTTTAAACTTTTATATTTCCAATTTATTGTATATATGACTATATTTTTACAAACTTGCAACTTTGCCTTTAGATTTGCTGAATAATTACTTAGAAAATTATGAATATTTCTGTATACTTTTAATAATATCTATACACAAAATATTTTTATAAAAATAATAAATATTTTTTATTTTTAATAGGGTTGCCACATTTCCCAAATTTAAGTAAATCTTTATCCTTTTCTAAGCATTCATATATTTCTATTAATGAATTTAAAATAACAAAACAAACAAAAAATGTCTATTTTAACTTAGTCAATATTATTATTTTTGGTATTTATCATCTTCCTTAATAAATATTCTATTTCTAATAAGATTTTTTATTACTTATTTACATTAAATTTATGTAAACAATTTTTCTAATATTTTAAACTTATACTACTTATTTTCTATAAAATAATCTGTTGTATCTGTATACATATCTAAAAGATAATAAAGGTCCTTCAAGTCTTCAGTATTTTGAGTTGATAAAGGCTCATAATAAATTCAACGTTTTATCATTGATGATAGTACAGGGTCTGATGATAACAATAGGCTATTAAAAATATCCTTGTTTTGTGACTTTCTGGAGCATTTCGTGGAGCTGAATAATTCAACGTGCTTAAAATCTCTGTTTCTTGCTTCTTGAGCCTCTTCTGCGAGCTCTCCAAGTGGAAGAATATTTCGTTCAAATATAATTTCGCCATAGCACAATACTTTGTGTACTGTTAGTGTCATTTCTTTCCATGGATATAGATAGAGAAACAAGTAGTTTAGATATTTCTGCTCTCCAAATCGAGCAGAGTTAACTTTGTGCTTACTATTAATTGCCATTAATAGTATCTTAGTCCTTTCAAGTAACTCTTTATTAATACCAGTTATTTTAGATGTAGCTTCGAAATTTTCGAAAAACCTTCTTGCTGTGTTTCCATCATTTGTACTACCACCAGTCGGCAGAGGTTTGTTGATGTTTAATCCCGTCTCTTCCCTGAATTCATCCTGGATTCTACTTTTCTCAGACATTCTAAGTGCTGGTAGGTTTTGTTAAAATTTCTGGCACCCTTCTATACTTTAAATCATATGATATGTGCAGAAAACGCTCCATGAACCGTATTCTGGCGTAAAGTGGAGATATTCCGAAAGACAGAAACTTTTCATTAATACTCCTTGCTTTACCAATATCCGAAAATTGTGATTTCGTCTCATCACATAGTGAGCATTTCCAAAAAAGAGATGTTTCCGAAATGGTACTACTAACCTTTCCATCAATCATTGTTAGACTAAGTTGAAAGGATATGTCGAATGTGTTTTGGTTTATGGTTATTGAAAGAGGTTGTAAATCATTTATTTCGTCTTTAATATATTTCACTAAATCCTTTGTTGTTGTCTTCGACTCCCTTGTGTATTCGAACCAAATGCAAAAATGTTTTGATCCTGGAGTGGTGTTAAGCCATATATCTTCAAATGAGTTTTTACATTTTGATGAATATTGCTTTAAGGAATAAGATCGCATTCTTAGTGGCACCAAAGATGCTATATAATCCGCCATTTCCTTACTTCCACTAGCATGCTTGTATTCAGGAAGAGCTGATAGTCCGTCACATCCCCACTTACAGATTAATACAACGTCGCTGTTATTTACTTTTTCCAACTGATCTGCAGAAAAATCTGCAACTATCCTGGTAGCTGTATTATCAAGCAAAGAAGATAGCTTTACACATGCTTCCTTTTCGGTAACCGAAATAGATGGTAAAATAGTTTGCTTTTTTTCTTGAATATCCTTGTGTGATGATAGAATTGAGTGCCCCTTTTCAAGCAGAGCTCTTCTTAAAATTTGATATTTGTTTCGGCTGACGTCCAGTTCAAGCAATTGCTTCTTCCTCTGTAAAATTGGATTGTGATGTTGGAGTTGGTATACTTTCGGCAATCCGTTTAAGACGTATTGGTGATGCAGTTGCCAGTATTTCAGCAATATTAATTGCACTCTTAGGTTGCTTCTTCTTTATTAACATTTCAGAAACTTCTTCATTCGAAATTATAGAAAGCTTATGGGCCAGTCTTTTCTTCTTAGATCTTGTACTTAAATCATATTTTGCACGCCGATATTTCTATATCAGTATCCATCCAATCAGAATGTTTAATTTTTAATCTGTTAGTACGATGATCCAAGCACTTCATTTTTACGTCATACAACTTTAAAAAGCTCTCTATCTGAGATTTACCAATGATGTCGACTTTTGCATGATATGTAGTTTTTATGAATTCCACTATAGTTTCTAAACGATTAAGATCATTTTTAGATAAACTCCACAGAACACAACACAATTGTTTATGTTTCAATGTAATCAGCATGGTAATCAACTTCGTTATGATGTTGATAAGGATTAGCTGCGCATTTATATATGTCTATTAGATATATCGCACATATATATATTTACAGGTATTCTGTGAATTTTCATTAGGTAAAATATCTGAAAGAGTAAATTTGGAAGAGTACCTATACCGAATTCATTGATAATATATGTTGCTGTTAGGTATCACCGGAAAGGATATTACCTGTGCATTGTCACTAGCTCATAAAAATATAAATTTTGAACCATCAGTAATAGATAAATGCTACAGCTAGGTATCACCAGAAACGATACCTGTACATTGCCACTAGATCATAAATATATAAATTTTTAACCATCGCCAATAGATGAACAAATTTGTTAAATTTAGGTAAACACCATAAATGTAAACTAATAAAATACTTATTGATTAAGTTAAAATAGACATTTTTTGTTTGTTTTATTATTTTATATTCATTAATAGAAATGTATGAATGCTTAGAAAAGGATAAAGATTTACTTAAATTTGGGAAAAATATTTATTAATTATTTTTATAAAAATATTTTGTGTATAGATATTATTAAAAGTATACAGAAATATTAAATATTAAATATTCTAAGTAATTATTCAAGCAAAACTAACGGTAAAATTTGCAAGTTTGTAAAAATATAGTCATATATACAATAAATTGGAAATATAAAAGTTTAAAGGCGCATATTTCTGAAATGAGTCATGACGTTGACTTGAATCTTTTTGTAAAAGATTGGAAATTATATATGCTAAAGCTTAATTTGGAATACATATTTTTAAAATTGCTTTCACTATTTAAAAATAAACCAAACAAAAGGCCCAATTTGGGGCTTTTGGAGAAAATACAAATTTTTTAATTGTAATAACATATTTGTTTATAAAGATATCTTAATGAAATTTGACTATAGAATCCACATTTTGACGTAGGTTTTGATTTAAAACTTTTAACAACATATTGAAGATTCTTAAAATATATTCCGCTTGTCGATTCGTGCTTTGGGATATGAGAAAGAACGGTCTAAGATCAAAATTTTCATATAAAATGGGTCGAATTCGGGAGGGTGTGTACCATGACTAATTGAGTTATTGGGATTGTTTTTTATCTTAAAGTCATCTCTGTGAAGTTACCTTTCAGAAAAGTGCAAAATTATTATATGTTGCTAAAGAAAATTTTAGTTTAGATAAAAAAGAGTGTAGATATTTTTTCGGCAAAGAAAAAAAAACACAAAAAGTCGTCTTTTTGCAATTTTCAAATTCAAAATCGTTTATTTTTCAAATTTTTTTATTCTTTGGATAATTTTGATCTTTAACCAGTTAAGAAAAAAAAACTAATAAAATCGATCGGAAATACTAGGATATATATGAAAAAACTGGATCAAGAACATGCAAAATTATGGTGCTTAAAAATTCAAACACAAATAACTCGAAAACTATAACAGATAAACAAGACACGTAAGCATGTTTTTTATAGGACGAGAAACAAACATTTGGCAAGCGATTAAAAAATGTTTATGTCAGAGGTACCTAAGTTGGAGCCCCCTTAGCTCCGCCCCTGAGGGGTTTATTGTGCCCCCCTTTCCAAACTTAACATAGTACACTCCTCTGCTACGCCTATACCAAATTCCATGAAAATCCAACCAGCCGATCAGAAGTTAAAGATTTATTTCCAAAAAATTTTGGTTCTGCCCCAGTGTGCATTGGGGCTACTACCTATTACCAACTCAACTGTGAAGTTTAAGAAAATTATTTCCACCAAAAATTTAAGATTTTGACTACAATAATTCTTTAGATATGAAAAATCAATATTTACTTTGTATGGGCCAACTATTCCACCGAGACCTACCCGTTCAATTTTAATCCCAATTGTGAATCTTAATGAGAAAATTAGTCTCACCAAATCTTACCTGCAATAGTTCTTCAGCTATGCTATAATTAATATTTGCTTTGTATGGGGGCTACCACTCCCCCTAAACCTGCCCGCCTCATCTTCATCTCAACTATGGAACTTCATAAGAAAATTATTCTCACCAAATCGTAAGAATTCCTTCGCAGAAGTTCTTTAGATATACAATAATTAAGATTTACTTTGTATGGGGCAACCACTCCCCTTAGACGTATTCGCCCTACCTTCATATCAATTAAAATGTTATGACTTTCACAGCTGGAGGTCTTCAGATATGTATTAATTAAGATTAACTTTGTATGGAGGCTATATCTTCCCCTAGACCTACCCGCCCCATTTTCATCTCACCTATGGAACTTCATAGGAAAATTATTCCCACAAAATCTTAAAACTTTCGCTATTATAGTTCATGAGATATGCGATGATTAATATTTGCTTTATATGGGAGCTACTACTTCTCCAAGACCTACCCGTCCTATTTTCGTTGCCAATCTTAATGAGAAAACTAATTCCACCACACCCTACAGATTTCTCTGTAATAGTTTTTTATATATGTATGCAATAATTAATATTTGATTTATGTGGAAGCTATTACTCCCGCTTAACCTACGCGCCCAATTATCGCCTCAACTAAGGAGCTTCATAAGAAAATTATTTTTACAAAATCTTTCTATTATATTTCTTTCGCTATTATATTTCTTGAGATATGCGATAATTAATATTTACTTTGTATCGTCTCAATTGTGAACCTTAATGAGAAAATAGTTCTCACATAATCTTTAGAATTTTTCTACAACTGTTCTTTAGATATGCGATAATTAATATTTGCTTTGGATGGATGCTAACTCGTTTAGATATGCGAAAATTAATATTGAACCTATCTATCCAATTTTCATTTCTTTAATGCGATATGATAAGATATAAAGGAAAATATATGTGATCACGGATTTTCATTGTTTTGGCTCTAAACCTCTTCGTTTACGTTTTATAAGCAATTTTAGATTTTTCATATAAAAAATCAATTTTGGTAAAAAATATAAGTGATCACAGTTTTTCATTGTTTTGGCTCTAAACCTCTTCGTTTACGTTTTATTTATTTCGTTTACGTATTATATTTATTTTAGATTTTTCATACAAAAATCGATTTTTAAAGGAAAATATAGGTGATCACAGATTTTCATTATTTTGGCTCTAAACCTCTTCGTTTACGTTTTATAAGCAATTTTAGATTTTTCATATATAAATCGATTTTTAAAGGAAAATATGGGTGATCACAGATTTTCATTGTTTTGGCTCTAAACCTCTTCGTTTACGTTTTATAAGCAATTTTAGATTTTTCATATAAAAAATCAATTTTTGGTAAAAAATATAAGTGATCACAGATTTTCATTGTTTTGGCTCTAAACCTCTTCGTTTACGTTTTATAAGCAATTTTAGATTTTTCATACAAAAATCGATTTTTAAAGGAAAATATAGGTGATCACAGATTTTCATTATTTTGGCTCTAAACCTCTTCGTTTACGTTTTATAAGCAATTTTAGATTTTTCATATATAAATCGATTTTTAAAGGAAAATATGGGTGATCACAGATTTTCATTGTTTTGGCTCTAAACCTCTTCGTTTACGTTTTATAAGCAATTTTAGATTTTTCATATAAAAAATCAATTTTTGGTAAAAAATATAAGTGATCACAGATTTTCATTGTTTTGGCTCTAAACCTCTTCGTTTACGTTTTATAAGCAATTTTAGATTTTTCATATAAAAAATCAATTTTTGGTAAAAAATATAAGTGATCACAGATTTTCATTGTTTTGGCTCTAAACCTCTTCGTTTACGTTTTATAAGCAATTTTAGATTTTTCATACAAAAATCGATTTTTAAAGGAAAATATAGGTGATCACAGATTTTCATTATTTTGGCTCTAAACCTCTTCGTTTACGTTTTATAAGCAATTTTAGATTTTTCATATATAAATCGATTTTTAAAGGAAAATATGGGTGATCACAGATTTTCATTGTTTTGGCTCTAAACCTCTTCGTTTACGTTTTATAAGCAATTTTAGATTTTTCATATAAAAAATCAATTTTTGGTAAAAAATATAAGTGATCACAGATTTTCATTGTTTTGGCTCTAAACCTCTTCGTTTACGTTTTATAAGCAATTTTAGATTTTTCATATAAAAAATCAATTTTTGGTAAAAAATATAAGTGATCACAGATTTTCATTGTTTTGGCTCTAAACCTCTTCGTTTACGTTTTATAAGCAATTTTAGATTTTTCATACAAAAATCGATTTTTAAAGGAAAATATAGTTGATCACAGATTTTCATTATTTTGGCTCTAAACCTCTTCGTTTACGTTTTATAAGCAATTTTAGATTTTTCATATATAAATCGATTTTTAAAGGAAAATATGGGTGATCACAGATTTTCATTGTTTTGGCTCTAAACCTCTTCGTTTACGTTTTATAAGCAATTTTAGATTTTTCATATAAAAAATCAATTTTTGGTAAAAAATATAAGTGATCACAGATTTTCATTGTTTTGGCTCTAAACCTCTTCGTTTACGTTTTATAAGTAATTTTAGATTTTTCATATAAAAATCGATAGTTCCTTAAATATGCCATAAAGAATATTTGCTTTGCATAGGCATTCTCCCTACTCCGATCGAAAAATAAAATGTCATATTTTAATTTAGCGACACACAAGATGATGTGAAAATTTTAAGCAAATCGGCTCAATCGTTTGAGAGTTTTAAAAGATCCAAAGTAACCTATAGCATTTTCCAGTGTAAGCACTATCTGTGTTTCAAATTTCGTGAAATTAGCTTCATTAGTAAGGTGCAAAATTGAAAAAAAATTTTTAAGCAGGAGTAAAATGTGGGTGTGAAATTCAATCGAGATCACCTCATTTTTATAATATATTCATAGTCGTATATATTTATACTTTTTAAATTTTTTTAAAATTTGGAAAAGAAGTCTAATACTTGTATTGTTATAAAATATTTTGAAATAATTGTTTTGCTGTTGTAAAGCCTGAAATGTATAGAGTAAATTGTGGTAATTTCTGAAAAAGTCGTGGTATTAATTTCTGATATTAAAAGAAAACTTCGTTTGAATTTTTCGTTTCAAATTATCAATATTATTTACACAGCTTTAACGTTCAATTATTTACGCTTTGCTTTGCTAAAGATGTTTCTAAATCTTGCCTATAAGATAGTGTAAAATCTTGTGATACAAACTCAATTTTAATAAAATCTAATCTAAAAATCTAAAAATAAAAAAAAAAAAAAAAAAAAACAGTTTTGCAGAAGTCGCTATTTACATCACTAACTCAAAAATTAAATTGTTTGAGTTATGACGTTCTCGAAGTAAACTAGCGGTACAAAATCAATGTTATCAAATTTATTACGTAATTCCTCAACTACTCAGTATGCGTGGGCTAAGCAGGTTACATGCACAATTTTTGAATACATAATTTCAATGGTTATTGCTGATTTAATTTTTATTGAAATCCTCATCAAACATTTAACCGACTAATGAAAACTCAAAAATTACTTTAACAATATATCGGTCTGTAATGCCTCTGATTTGATTCATGCTTATCCATATAAATTTGTCGATTTGATCCATGCATATCCATATAAATTTGTTTTTTTAAAAACGATTTTATTTCTTCAAGTTCAATATGGTACACTTTTTCAACGTGAGCGTACATTCTGATGATATGCGTCTTTAAGAAATTTAATAAAATAGGTTTAAATAATTTTTTTTCAAAGAAAGGTCTGCAAATATAAAGTCCAAGTTAAAATTATTTCTTTGCGTATGTGTAGTTAATAATGATTGTGGGTCTTTCTGATTGGATATCGATTCAAATTTTTAGTGTTTTTGATATTTTCTTGCTGAGGAACAAAAAACTTATTTTCATAATTTACAGGCTCATTGCAAATATTTATTGAAACGTAAGTTTTTGGTGATATTACTTTCGGCATTTTAGACTAAAAAGTATTTATTCAGTAAGCTTTTCTTTATAATTTAATGTAACATTCTGAACAAATTTCACTACGTAAAGATTTTAGTAAAAAAAATATTAGCACTAACTATTGTCAATTTTAGGAAATTTTAATGAATAACTTTTTATTTAAAATTCTGTTAGTAAAATGTTCGCGTTTGATGAGCTAGTTAGAGTTCCAAGCTGATACAATAAATTTTTAGCAATAAAAAATTTTAAAAATATGAATATTAATATGCATTATTATGAAAAAATGTGAAAAAATATGAATTTTTCACTAAATAACTAACAAATTGTGTTAGTGTGTGATTCGAATAATGTGTGGTTCGCATAAATAATTACATAAGGTAGTTTTTAAATTTTCCAAAAAAAAATCATTTGTATGAAAATCCACCATTAATGATTATTATTTTTAGTTTATTTTTTTTAATTTAGTATTAAATTCTTTTACACTGTTGTGGTGCCAATTTTTTTGATGAAAAATACGCAATTAAAGGACGAAACCTATTGAAATTGGTTAAGATCGGTCCATGATTTTTGCCCCATATAATTGTACTCTCGGAACAACGGTTTAACGATCATAAATGCCCTAAATATAATAATATTTTAATGAACTTTGGCACAGTATGTTTTATATAAGTGTAAATATTAGTGTAAAATTTCGTGAAAATCGGTCCATAATTCACCATAGCTCCCATATAAACCACTCTTCCGAAAATCCCTTTAATGTGCATAAACCCTACAGAAATGTTAGTATCAAGTTAATATTTGACAAAAATAAGTTTTATACAAGAAGATTGACCATAACAAACACCCATAAGTACATAATACCCACATTAATGTTAATAACAACATAATATGCATATGTTCATATGTTTAATAGAATAATGCATTACACTTAATACAAGTATCTGTCCACAATTGGTTACAGGTTCCATGTAAGACCCCCGAGTTTTGATGCACATAGAGTATCATATGTTCTGGCTTGACTGACTATATATTTCTTACTTGTTTTCATTTGATTTTTGAATTGAATATGTTATTCACACACATGATTTTGAAAATTGACTCGGTAGTTTACAAATCAAATAATTATCACGTGATTTCTATATATATTTTTAAAGAATATCAAGTAATATTACCTTAATAAATAAATTCAAGGAACAAGCCTAAAATTGGAAAAATTGAAACCAAACAGGGGTAAAATATAAAAAATGTATTTAATGATGAAAGGGCGCTAAATGCGCTAAAAGTTAAAATATTTCAAAAGGAAAATTGACAAGTTGGCATCATCGCTAATAATTATCTATCAAACGAGATGATTAAAAAGGATTTGTTCAAAAATATCAAAAGTATTACAAATTCCCCCGACAATCGCCAGTACATGAAATGAATAGACAAAGTTAAAATTTTTTGAGAAACGTCTATATTGACATACTATTTTAGAAATTTATAAACTGAAAAGTGGCATGTCTAAAATATGTAGGTATTAGAACCGATAATGGATCGATCTTGTTTATTTTCTAGTAAGATTTTTGGGCATATAAAACATTTCAGAAATTGTATTTTATTTCGTTTAGAAGCTATATAAAATAAAGAACCGATGTAACAACAAACATTAGCTATACGTATATAGAAGAAAAAATTCATTCCAAAATTGTAAAATGATGGTATGAAATCGAAAACAAACCAGACAATATTTTAACAGTTGTTCACACTATAGTAAACGAAGCGATGACAAAAATTTAATTTATTAGTGTTGTAGAATTTATTAGTGTTGTAAATTGACTACTCAAAGAATTTTTATTTTTGTCCTCATATCGCTACTGTCAACTGATTGAGTCGATTTTGATGTTTAAATACAATACTTAAATACTTTCCATCGCCCGTAACAATTCGACGCTGAAACGACTTCGATTTAAGTCACTGAAGCAGCATTTTAGGGATGCAATAGTGCCTTTCTACGTCTCATGGCTCCAGTTCGAATAACACCATATTTCCTTGCTGTTGGATAAATTCAGGTGTTCTTAAACATTTATAAATTGTTGCCTGATGTACTCCAAACGATTCTGAAAACAGTTCTTCATCTTCAAACTTTTTTTGATGGCCGGAATGCTCCTTCGAAATCGCCAATTTTAAATCGTTTAAACCAGTCAGAACATGCTGCCTTAGCTAAATCATATTCAAAGCTCCAAAAAAGTAATTTGTTTACGTTTCAACAGAATGACACGCACTAAATAAAAAATCCTATTTTCACGTTGCATAGTTATCAAAATAGACCGATTGAAATAAATACTATTTACGCAATCTAATGTATGCTTACACCCAACACTAATTCGTGCCTGAATTAATAAAACAAAACAAAGAGTTTATTATTTCTCTATCCCTGAATTAAATCCCAATTTCGCTACCATTTAAGCCAAAGTGGTGATTTCGGTCAAAATTTGAAAATAAATGTTTAAGCACATTAAGGTAAACATATCTCTATGCTCTATTTTCTCAATCACCGATCATCGTTTATTGCCGAAGCACCACGATAAAGTACAACCAGGCATTGAGTACCTATGTCTATTAAAGCAAGTAAGAATGTTGAATTCAGCTTGGCCGAATCCGTTATACCCACGATCTTTCACTTTTTTGTGCCATCTTAAATTTGAATTACACCTTATATGGGAGGTGGACGGTAAAGTGTGCGGATTACGCCCATTTTTGGTTTCCGAGTTTACATCCGCCCTTTTATTATTTGTATGAAATTGTGTTGACATAGATGATTTTGTTTAAGAGATATCGGCGAAAAAATGAACTGCAGTTGCGACGGGCGCCGATATTTCTGCTTTTTTGCCCATAACTTTTTTTGTTTATGAACCGATTTTGACAATTTTCAATACTGAATAAATCTTATATAAGATAAATATTTCAGCTATATTTGACCCCACTAAGTGATCCGCCCGAGCCCTATTCTGCTTTCAACAGACAGACAGATGGACGGACATAGCTTAATCATCCTAGAATTTAACGAGGAACCAGAATATATACTTTATGGAGTCTTAGATGAATATATAGACATGTTGCAAAGGGAATGACAATATAAACCCCAACATATAATAAATATAGGAAATAAAAGAAACATAATAATAATCATAAAAAATTTTCTTACTCTTTCCATAAGTTCCCGAACAATGCCATTCCAAGTCTGTGTTTCTGGATTATAGACACCGTACATGTTATCTGGAACGACTTCGATTTTATAGTGAAATCCCACTTGAGCTGCTATCACTTTCAGTAGATCAATACAGAATCCTTCAAATCGAGCATTACCAGTTAAATTTGCATCATCCTTAACCATAACGTAGGGCTTTTCCTTATAAAAAATTTTAAAGATTTTATAAATTAAACAACATAAATAAAATAGATAAATTATTTAAGGTTTCGTATTTTTTTTTTAGAGCTGTATCCCTATATTTAGCTAAATTTAAAAACTGTCAAAATCCTAAGTTGTAAAGAATTGTGTAAAATAAAATATGTACATTTTATTTCACATCAAATAAAACAAATTATCAAAATAACATAGCATTTAGTTAATGTTAAACCTCCAAAGAAATTGAAACTGAGTGAAAATTATTTTCTTTTATTTATTTTTTGTTTTAAAAAACTCGAAATTATGTACAAGAATTTAATCGCTACAAATTCAAGGTGATAAGTGGCGATTAAATTTTATACAATATTTTAATATATAACTTATATATATAACATATATATATATATATATATATATATATATATATATACATATATATATATATAAATTGACATTTTACTTCATTATTCGTAAATTTCAGGGAATATTGAATATGTGTATTTTTACTTAATTGTTATCCTTTAAAGCATTTGAAACAAACAAATGCATTTCTATGAAATTAATTAAAATGGATAACTGAAAAATACGAAAGGTTCAGCTATGTAGGTTTTGACACTTAGAATATCAATTTTACTTAAGTAGATCTAATTATATTCTTTAATATCAAAAACTTACTGATGCATCTGATAAAGGGAACCGTACTGAAAATCGATATTTCTTAAAAAAAAAATAAAATAAATAAATTGTTTTTATTTGATTTCAGTTAATGATTGTTTGGCTCCATTACTTTTAAAATGTAAGGAAAACAACAAAATTGTCAAACGCGGAAAAGTAACAAATTTTCAAAAATTCGAAATACTTTATAAATTTTGAGATATTTCGAAATAAAAAAAACATTTTGATGATAGTTGATGCACTAAAAATCTCGTAGCTACTAATTTTAAATTTAATTGAATAAGAAGACGTTCTTTTGTCTTCTAGCTTTTAAACTTTATATTTACCACAAATAAGAAATAATTTATTAATTTTTTCAAAATAATGCTAAAATAACACTAAAGATATTAAGTTTTAGATGCTATTTCATTTACAATATAATGAGACGTCAATCTTTCAAATCGTCTAAATACACAAACAATTATTTAAAAATTTCAATTACTTTATGCTTTATTTAAAACATACTTGGGGCTAAAATAAAAATGTATAAAACGTTTAAGTAAATCATTCCATATAAAATCGAATAAGTTCTAAAATTTTTGTACAATTTAAAATAAAATAAATCTTGTTATGATTATAAAAAAGTCTATAAAAAATATTACATCGTTGCATAGCCTTTTGCACAGTAAAAAGTCATCAATCACCAAATATATTCAATTAAAAGCTTTTTAAATTTTCACCTCTCACCAAAATGATTATACCAATTTCTAAAAACTGTAAAAAAAATGAAAAACAGAAAAATTTTTCCAATTAAAAAATTGATCAAAGCAATCAAGTAGATGATTGAATAAATTAAAAATTTAAGTGAGAAATAAAGTTTTACTTATATTTTATATTTACTTGAATATATTTATTAAATTTAGACACAAAATGAAACAACTGTGTTAATTTAAGAATATACGGTAATAATTTTTTCTGTGTGTAGAAAAATTTATAATAAATTGCATTAGAACTTGAAAAATTTCATTTCTTTAAATGTTAAAAAATTTTCAATATTTCACCAAAACATAGACAAATGTGTATGGATAACAAACTTGATTCTTCTATTTTCCAAAGTAATTTAAAAAAGAATAAATTAACACAACAGTAACAGAAAAACCGGTTATTTGGGCATAATTCAAAATTTTTAAAGATTTTTTAGTTACAAAATTGTACATATTTTTAAGTAACCATTTTTTTATATTTTACTTGAAAAATTACCATTTTTAAACATTTATTGTCGATAATTTATGTTTAAATAAATTTTTAAAATCTATTAATTTACTTAAAATTTTTCGAAAGAAGATACACATTTTTGGGTGGACAATGTTGCAGATAAATTCATCATTAATTTTTATTTATGACAAACTTAGTTTTTCCAAAATAATTTTTATTTTTTCCTTTTCCTATTGTAAATTTTTCTTCGTGTTTAATTTTTTTTAGCTGATTGGTGCGGGGAATTTCCGCGTATTGGTGCGGGGAATTTCCTTCCCTCCAGTGGATCCGCGCCTGTTTTAGGCTGAAGTCCAATTTCATTGATTTAAGAAGCAATTATATCCTTTTTAAACGTCATAACTATAAAAGCGTATTTTTTACGAATTTATTTTTGACCATCCTTTTCTTCATGTGCACATGTTATATACAGTTACAAATTAATATCAGCAATGTATTAACATACACAGTAACTAGTACTTCAGTGGTTGCAATATAACAGATAATTTAATACTTTTCATCGAGTTTATGTAAATTTAAACATAATTAGTCAAGAAAAATTATTGGTACGAACGGAGATTAAAAGATGATCAACAAATATCACGACTTTTAGATATTAGGAGAAAGGTTATTCGAGCATATTCCTCGTTAATCTATAGTAACTATGTAAATGTTTTTGACTAAGTAGGGAAAGGGAGCACACATTAAGGGGAAATAACGATGATGCAGCTGCAGGAAACACATATCATAAAACTGTGAAATATATCCAAGAGTGGTGGGATTTTGTGACATTGCATCAGTATTGCCAGGGGTAGCTTACAAAAAGTTACAATTTTTTATCGAAAAAGTTACAAATTTTCCTCAAAAGTTACATTTATCAAAATTTCGAAGAATAAAATAATGCAAAGATGTGCTTTAGAAGATCCATAGTTTTGGACAATATTTTTCTTTAGTCATCATCAGGGCAACCAAAAATATGAAAAATTATATTTTTTCCTGTGCTTTAAATGAACCAAACTGTTAGTTATTTACCGTTTTCAGACAATTTCATGAATTTTGGCATCGATTTGTTGCAGCATATTTTGGTCGTAACATCAAAATTTTGCACATTTAGGGCCTAGCAAAATCCTTATTCTAAAGCATATTTTAGTAAATTAGATGTTTTTTTTTTGCATCCAGCATAATTTTTATACAATTTGCCATTAGTAAAATTTTCTTTTTACTGTCACATATTGTAAGTTTTTCAGATCCGATTGCCTAATATTTTCGTCTTATAAATTTATAGAAATTTTAGAGAATTGATAATAAAAATCATGTCATTTTCAGCACGAATATTAGATAATTTAGAATTCAGCCAGAAAACAAAATATTTTTAATTTAAGGATATACTTTCCGATTTTAAGATAATTTTTAACGCAAATAAAACACTTTTTATAGCATATTTTTGGTTGCTCTGGTAACCTTCAATTGGTATTCAAACGGTTACGATAATCTCTTAATATAAGTTTAGTTGACTAAATATTCTCTCAACATATGCATTTGAAAATACATACATATTGCTTTTTTATATTGTTGGCAGTGATGCCACGCCAAAAATTTTTTCTAACCAAAATTTTGGAAAAAATAACCAAAGTAGGAAAAAATAACCAAATTTTCAAAATTCAAAGATTTTAAATAAAAGATATTTAATTGGAAGGTTTAACGAATATATTAAATTTAATTTAACCCTACGGTATATACCCGAATACCTTTTTGATTTTAAAATGCTCGAATTTCTTTAAAAATTAAGATATAGTCACGAAACTTCATATCATTGCGTTTACACTACAATTAACATTTCTTTGTAGTAATTATTATTTTTATTGCAGCTTCATTAAAAGTCTAACATGGACGGAAAAACTCAAACAAGTTTTAATAATAATTTACTAGTTTGCTTTTAGGTTTATAATTAATTAAATAATACTAATAAATAATTAATATAAAATTACAATTCATTCGTACAAAACCAACGAAAAACCCTGGTACCCCGGCTATTGACTAGCGTTAATTTTTTTGTGTGATCCAATTGAAAATACATGGGGACTGATATAACACTTTTATTGCAGCTATTTGTTAAATAATGTGGTGCCTTTTTAAATTTTTATTATTATTTAATTATGTTGTCTTGCACAGTTTTAATAACTAAACAAAGTATATTTTTTATTTCCTACAGCACCATATTGGGGAACCCCCTAAAGTATACCAGTTGAATCAGAATCTCCTAAACTGGTCGAAATTGGTTCATTATTTCACCTAGTCCCCAACTAAATGTTGTCTTGGAGTAATATTTTCAAGCTCAAATACCTTAAACACATATAAGCGTATTTCTACAGAATTCTGAACAATAAAACATTCTATAAAAAAATATAGTATGGATCTACATAATATATAGCATTCAGTTTCAAAATCATCGCTTTAAAATTAATTGTAGCTTCTATATAGGATTCTCTTCCGAAAATCAGTTAAAAATACTTAAATCATTCAAAAACTTTAGTAAGTTAAGAAAATTTGGCTCAAATAAGATTAACCATAGCACTGTAAGTCACATACATATTAGGATATCATATAGTCGGTCTTCACCGAATATACATTTCTTTTTTAATAGTAATTTATTTTGCAATTACAAGTATTTAGGTCAGAACTTTCTCACAAAAATGCACCAATCCATTTCACTTTTTGGTTAAATATTAGAAAATCTTTATATTTTCGATTGATTTAAATTGTTTTCTTTATTGTAAATTAAAATTTGAGAAGTTTTAGGAACCTTTAGATTTTAAATGTGTGATGAATTTTTATACTTTTTTAATTTTGGCAAGATTAAAACTAAACAAAAAAAAACCAAAATGGAAAAAAGTCATCATCTCCACATTGGAAAATAAAATAACCAAAACGTGTGAGGCCTGTATTTCAAAATATACTTCAAATAAGGTAAAAATATTTTGAATAGTAATCTTAGAAATTTCAATATTTGTTTTCAAATTTTTTTTTTTAAATAATTTTATTATAATAAAAATTTTGTGAACTAAAACACATAAAAATATATTGAATATAAAAAAAAATAGAATTTGAAAATATATTTGAAATTTTAATAAGATAAAGCGAAAGGAAAGCTAAATATTTTGGTGAATTGCAATTCTTTCAAACTTTTAATTTGAATTTTATACTTTTTTTATTGAAAGGTAAGATCTATCTGAAATATATTTGAAATTTTAAGCGCTAATGTATCGCAAAATTATACACATAGGAAATTGCAAATTTCAAAAAAATTAATCCTTTAAACATTGGAAGAATCCCAGAGACCGAAATCGAGTCTCCGGGAGAGGCTGAGAATTGGTTTAATAACAAAATAACTATAGAAATATATTATCAAGATTGTTCAAGATTTTATTCAAAATTAAATAGAATAAAGTTTCCGGCAAATTTCTAACAACAAGAATATAATTGAAGAATTTATAACAATCAATTAAACTATCAAAAGAACCTAACTAATAACTAATTAAACCAAGATCTATACTTTAACACTAAAAATTACCTGAACAAGAAAACTAATACCAAATTTTTAAACTACCAAATTTACATTTAACAACTAAATAATGCACAAAATATAAATTATCAGTAAATTGAATTAGAAATTTAGTGAAAACAGCTTAAAAAAAATAATAATCTTATTTTTACCTTTGTTAAGTAATTTAATTTATTGTTAATTAATTAATCATACTCATCATACTAAATAAACAACTGCAGATCACTTACATATACTAAAAAAAGAAATAATAAGCGATATCCTCAAACTTCTTCGAATTCAGGCCTGACATCGTTAGAGTAAAATGGTGAGTTTTATTTAAATATTAATAAGAAAACAAAACAAATATTAATATAAAACACTAATTTCAAAACCACCCCTAAAAAAAGTACTAAATTTTTGACTCAAATATGATTTTTTTTTACATAAACTGAATAGAAATACATTTAATTTTTTTTATATTAATAGATAATTTTACTATTTATAATATACATTTACGCAATAATAAACATGCATACTGTTCATATTTTAATAGTTTAATAAATTGTAAAAATTTATAAAAATGAATTTCTAAATAATCTTAATTTCATGAACGGTTAAAGTTGCACATCAGGCAGTCAGATCACGGGCTATTTAAAATAAATTACAAAATAGCATGGTAGGGCGGGTGAAGACTATGGGAAGGAAAATAACACCACAATCACTTCCTAGGCTTCAATTCAATATTTATTTTATTTATTTTATTTTTTTTTTTTTTTTTTTGTTTTGCTTTATTGTCGATCTAATGGATATTGATACCTAAATTTTAAATAATTATGTAAAGGACTTAAATCTGATTCTATAGAAGCAAGAACCAACCCCAATTTCCCTGAGCACGGTCGGGACAACAGGTAGCACAGCTTCTAGAAAGTCAGAGCCATGCAGGTCCGTCCGTTACAAACGGCAACCCTGATTGTTGGATAATAGCACTTCTTTATCTGAAGAATGCTAAAGAAAACATTTTTAAAATAATCGCCGACACTTAAATTAGGATTTAGTCTTTTTGTCTTGTTATCGAGGAGTGAATGCTGCGTGAATAAAAATAAAAAATTAGGTTATTTATCAATTACGTTCTTCTGACTAAAATATTGGGTCTCTTCAGGATTATAAATACTTTTTTGATATAAAAATTTTATCGTTAAAAATTTAATCATTAAATCTATAAAGCAATTATTTTTATATAACTCCGACGATATTCTTTAAAGTGTGACAACCAATCTGGTTATATATATATATATATATATATATATATATATATATATATATATCATCAAAGCCCCAAAATTTTTCCTGTTGCCATAATTTCAGTTTTTAACCAATTCAAGAGCACATTTCTAGAGTCTGTCTCTAAAAGATGAAAAATGCGTTTGTACTATTTTATTTTTTCGGTTTTAATATTGTTTTTAAATGGAAACATGGAAAAATAGATACAGAAAATATATTGTCAAAAAAAAAATAAAATTTCACCCGATACGGAGATTAGAAAATTGTTATGTACAAGGAAAGTACATATTTAAATTTTAAAATTTAGTTTTCTTCAATAGAGTGTTGTTCTGGGTCCAAAGTTACGAAAATAAGGTTAACCAAAAAAAAATTATACATGTTACGTGGAGCGTTAAAAAATTACGAGAAATGTAAGAAATGTAACTAAACGGCAGCACTGCTTTGTATTTAGTATCAAATTGGGATCGAGAAAGTGCTAAAAAGTGCCAAGTTTAGTTCCAGCGAACCAAATCAAATTAGGGGCAAAAGAAAATATAAAATCACCGACTAATCGGACAAAATTAGGTCATAAATATTAGGCGAAAAATAAAATTATCATTAGTATATAACAGGGTGGAAAATGGCCTATTATATATTGTACCAAGCATAAAAATAAAATAAACTGCGACAATAATGGTACCAACTTTATTTTAATAGATTATAAACATTTTTTTATTAAATAATTTCAGTAAAATTATTACCTATAAATTTAAAATTAAAGAAATTAATTACAATTCTTTCTTTTTATATAATAATATTTTAGTAGGATGCTTTCGCTAACGAATATGGAAACAAAATTAGTCCACTTTTCATCAGCGATACTTTGACCAGAAACAATTTTTGAGTCTCTGTACCTCCACCGTCTAGTCTATTAAATATAGAGAATTTTCTTATTTGGGAAAATGTTTAACGAAGGGAGACCAATTACACAAGTTTTTTTTTTCAAAATTATATAAGGACACCTTTAAAACATTTTAAAACATTGCAAAATTGTTTGTAATTTTTTTTAATTCCCGGCTACTAACTGGTAATATCATTTCTTAAAAAATATATACATCTATCTATATACCACAAAAAAATTAATCAATGTAAACATTGATTTCTGAAACGTTTATAACGATACATCGCTAGAGGCCCTAAAAAATGTTTTTAGAAATACAAAATATACCCTAAAATTAAAAAATGTGTTTGTTTTTTATACTTATTAAATTAAATAAATATCAGTCCACGGTAAGCTTTAGGGTTCATTAGTTGAGAGAAAAAGTCGACTTTTTTAAATAATCGACTTTTCAACTTTTTAAATTTTTTAATAGTCGATTATTGTGACTTTTCAACTTTTTACAATAGTCGACTTTCGATTTTTTTTTGACTTTTTGCGTTTGTTTTCGACTTTTTCCGACTATTTTCAACTTTTTCCGATTATTTTCGACTTCTTCCAACTATTTTAGATTTTTTCTACTTTTCGACTTTATTCGAACATGTGGCAATAAGAAAGTCGATTTCTCGACAATTTTCATACCAAAAAGTCAATTTCGAATTTTCAACTTTTTTCCAACAAAAAGTTTGATTATTCGAAAGTCCCACCATCTACATCTTTTTGTGCAACCCTAATTTAATATTTTTTGGTTTCCGAGTTTACATCGATCCTCGAACAATTTGTACAAAATTTCGTAGTCGTATGTACTTTTGTTGAAGAGATATCGATGCAAAAATATGAACTGAAGTTACGGCAAACACCTTGTTTTTTTAGTATTTGACCCATAACTTTTTTGTTTATGAACCGATTTTTCCTATTTTCAATACCAAACAAACCTTATGTAAAGACAAATATTTGCGCCAAATTTCGTCCCGCAAGCCATAAAAATGTAACAAAAGCATGTATAGCAACGAAATTTTCACAGATGGTTCAAAATTAAAAAAAAAAATGGACGCGATTCGCCGACTTTACCGCCCATCTTCCATATAAGATGAAACTTTTAATGAACAAAAAATTTTGGGACCACTGTTGTAATAGTGGGTATTAAAAATTCGTCTAAGTCAAGTAAGAACGTTATATACTTGTTTTTATTAAAACAGAAATCCAAAGTTTTGTGACCTGATTTGTTATTGGTTTGAATCAAAATTATGTAAATAATGTAATGTTAAATTATGTAAAAGTAAAGTAAAATAAAATAAAACAAAATAAAACGAATTAAATAAAAATAAAATATCAAAAAATCCTTAAGAGTATTAACCTTTTTTTAAGCGGCTAGTTTAAAATTTTAGTTTTTATACATTTTGCCCCTGAGTAAAATTGGACGTAAATACTTATTTCTCTATAATATTTTTATACAATAAATGCAAGTTAAATAGACTTTCATGTATTCTTATGTATGTTAGAATGATTCGTTCTCCGGGTGATGACCCTTAATTCGTTGCATTGTGTAACAGTATCTATTCACGCACAAAATTCCTATTGTTAAAATTATTTTATTTAGTTCAATAATCTATAAATAATAAATTTCGTACAGAAAACCGAAACTCAAGTTAAATAATATCGAAATTCTATGATCAACATCATTATAAATTTATGGGATTTATTTTAGATTCTAGATTAGATTTTAATATGCACATCAATTTTATATATTCCAGGGTTGTGGGTACATTGCGTAGGCTTTATGCAGTTGGGTACTACCTTCCATTAGAAATTAAGAAAAGAATTGCTTATCTCTCTGCTTTCCTATATTCTTATATGGTATTGAATTTTATTCCGGCACGTTTCAGAATAATTTAACTAGGCTTAAACTGTGTTTTCATAGGGCGGTAAGATTTATTTTTGGTTTGAAGCTACATGATCGTGTATCGTCATTTTGTACAACTTTACTTGGCTGCGACTTTGATGACTTTATACTCGTATCCTTGAGATTAACGATAATGTTTTATAAAATAATTAAAGCAAATTGTCCAACTTATATAGCTGACAAATTTTCATTTGCGACCTCCTTTAGGACGTATTTGCTTTTAATTCCATCGCATTCATCCCTTATGTCAGGAGGATCATTTGTATTAGAATAGCCCGACTTTGGAATTCAAAAAAGACGATTTTCAAACTATGTGGAAGTCTTCGAAAAAACTCTACTGAACAATTTCTGATTTTTTTTTATTAAAAGAAAAAAGGCAAATAACGACCAACTATACTGGCTGTCGTAAGTATTATTATACATATTTCTGTACTAAAAGTTTCTATAGTTTAATGCTTATTAATAATGATAAATAAATAATTATAAGTTTAATAATAAAAATTGTATTTCCAATGATTACTGTGACAAATTTGGCCCGAGGGCTTAACGTCATACGAAATAAATAATTAATATGTGTAATATTTTTTTACATTTTAAAATTGTTTGCAAATTTGTATTACATCGACAGAAAAAACATCGACATTAAAGTGTAAGGATATTATGAAATATACAAATGAATCAAATGTTTGAAGGTGATTTTTTTATTATTATTCATAATGGATGCAAATTTTAAAAAAATAATATTTACCTCTCTAGTCATTACTAGCAAAGTAATATTAGCTGTATTTGTATCGTAAAATGCCGTAGGATCCGTTATATTTACTCCTTCATCTATTGTCCAGAAACCTACTTTCATTATACGTTCCTGCTTTAGTTTTAATAGATCAATTTTAAATTTATTGCGCCTTCCTTCTGTTAGGTCTATTTTTCCAGTCAGTCCATTTATATTTGCAGTGTTAATGTAATTGTACAATGAAAGACCATCATTCCAAGGTTCCTCCAGGTCACATGACAAATTTCGCAATTGTAAAGTATGCACACCATCCAATGCCATTAGACCGGTAGCAAAGGCATAAACTGAATCGAACATTAACGCTGGCAGTGTCTGTAAAATACAAAAAAAAAAAAAAAAAAAAAAAAAAAAAACACACATATTTTTATTAGCATGGGATAAATTGAAATTTTTAAATTATTGTATTTGTCTAAAGAACATCTTTTCGAATTTGTATTAAGAATTATTTAAAAATCAGCTGACAGTAAGTATCCTGGCCGTAATCAATGTTTGATGCAATTCTCCTCTCCTAGCTGATCTGTAACCTACCAGCAGCATTAACCGCCGTAAACACTCAAATCACACATAACCATGTGAATGGACTGTCCTTGTGATTTGGATTCCCACTCCTTTTTCCTTCGCTAGAAAAAGGGAAAATTCCCTTCATCTGACATCACTGGATGACAGTGTCAAACAACTTTCAGGATATCATGTAGTCCACAATGCCAAACAACTTGAATAGATGGATAGTGTATTATTTGAGTGGCCGTCAATCGTTCATAGCGTTTCGAGACAAAAGGACAAAACCCTAATAAGATTATTTTAGTCGGCATCTATTGGTTTTATTTATCTAAATTGGACAAACCGTTTTCGAGTTATACTAAGATGACCGCCTAAAAAGGGCAAAATATTAGACACACCTTTAAAAATCAACACCTAATAGAAAAAAACTTAAAGCAAATTCGTGTTCAGCACGTCAAATTCCATATAGTCTACCTATTTTTGTTTAAGTAAAGTGTTTTTTAAAAAGAATATACTCAAAGGAAATAATAGTACTTAAATCTTTTTTAATAGTATTCAAATTTTATGTGTTCCAATTAAAAATTAAAGATCCCAAAATAGTTTGAAGTTTAAAAACTCTTCATGTTGATTAATATTCCTTTGTATACTTTTTGAACATGTGAATGTTTCTATGCGCAAGTTTAACTATATATATATATATATATATATATATATATATATATATATATATATATATATATATATATATATATATATATATATATATGTAATAATATATATATTAATATACATATAAGAGAAATATAAATTTGGTACCTATTGGAAACTCGAAAAATTCGCACCTACGAGTATTTTCGGTACTTTTTTCACAAAACATTTTTTTCTATTTATTGCAATTTAGAAATTCATTTAAATACAATTTTTGTTTGGAGGAAAACAGTAACAAAAAGGGGTAAAAGCAGGATATCGCACCCCTAGCATTTTTAGAAATTTGGAGTATTATGGGTAAAAGTATCTAGAAAAGGTTCTTAGACTGTGAAATGTAAGAACAAAATTTAAATAGTAATAGACCCAAAAAATTGGGTGATGTGTATATATTGATAGTTTCTTAGTACCCTCTGTTATTTAATGAGGAACTCATAAAGGATTGCAAAGTCGTACGATATACCACTGCTTGGATGTTCCTCACTTAAGCCTGCAGACATGAAATTGGAATCATTAGAAAGTGCGACTGAGATGCATTTAATTCATTTTCTGGAGATACAAATACTATAACTGTTCGCATGTTTAATTTTTCAAGATTTTTCATTTTTGGTATTACATTTTGTTTTTTCTAAAAAAATAGCTACCAAATTTATATCTGTAGGAGTCACGCAAGTCCCTTACAGCCCGTCTAGACGTAACATAATATGTAAGATTTTTGTGTCAGAGAGTGTCAAATTCGCTCTCTGAGAGAATTATTTCACGTGTAGATTCAAATATTAGTATTATAAGATGTATTATTAGACTATTGTGATGGGATTTCTCTACACAACCATCTTATAAGATGAACTGTCAAAAAAATACACATACACGAAAGTTTGCTTGTGTGTGTGCATGTGTATTTTGAAAATTATTGAAAAACAATGTTATTTTGTAAAATTGTTTCCTTTTAGTGTTCGTTTTACAAGTTAAAAATCATTTTTTTAAAAATTGTGTTAAAAAAGTGCTTAAATAAATAAATTGCTTAAATAAAAAGTACATGTTTACTCTGTAACTGATTATCTATATATAATATCTTACAGGATTTATTAGAATACGTGTACCCCTTATTTATGATTTAACATAATAATAACAAAATGTTTACTCTCCTCTGCCGGCGTTATCTCACATATTATATCAGCGTTAATCTCGGTTGTAGACCCGGGGTTAACGCAGACCCTAGCATCAGTGATGCCAGATAAAATTTAGGAAAAAATCCCTCGTTTTGTAAAAAAAATACACTTTTTTCACTATTTTCAAAAAAAATCCTATTAAATTTTACCTTTTCCGTAAAATCACTATTTTAAATAAAAAATTAACAAAAAGTTATTTTTTGCTTTTAAGTAAAAAACTAAAAAAAACTAATTTAATTTAATTATAAAGAACACAAAAAAGTATTTTTCAACATTGAAAAAATTCGAACGCTCATAATTATTGAATAAATCAATTCATGATATTGCGTTTCTCCTTTTTTATTCTTATTCTTAATAGTTTTTTAAGAAAATTTTAAATATTTTAAAAATTCCCTTTATTTTTTTATTTATTTAATAGCCAATGAAATTACAATTTCTTACAGGCTAGCATATATATTATTCTTAAAGCTATTAACAATAAAATATTTTCATAATCATTCAATAACAAAAACTTATTATTTAACTAAGTTAAAAATATTCCTCTTAATGCGGATTGGATTTAATGACAAATCAATATATGGATAGAAACTGTTGAATTGATTGCATATACGTCTCATGGGATCAAAGTTGGCATAATTGGTTCGAAAATATTTTATTTTTAAAGGAGTATAATTTCTAGTTGGACGATTTGGGATTACGAATTCGATCTTACAAAGCAGGAACTCAGAATTAATTGAACCGTTTACTAAATTAATTACAAATGAAATATTCATATATTTTCTCCTACTTTCAAGAGTAGGGAGATCAATAAGCTGTAATCGACTTTCTTATGATGGTAAATGAATATTAGGATTCCATGGAAGATTACGAAGACAAAATAAGAGAAATTGTTTCTGGACCGATTCAATTTTCTTTATATGAACTTCGTATTGAGGATCCCAGACCACGGAAGCATATTCCAGGATTGGTCTTACAAGAGATATGAATAATTGCTTGGAAACGTAAGGATCATTAAACTCTCTTCCCCAGCGCTTGAGGAAACCTAGAACTCCTTTTGCCTTATTAACGATTTGCGAAACGTGGGAGTTAAAGGATAGTTTACAATCAAGCAACACACCCAGATCAAGAAATTCTTCGACTAGATCAAGTTGATATTCATTTATTGTATATGTACAGAGTACTGGACTTCTTCTGTAGAACATCATGTATTTACACTTTCTTAAATTCAGATCCATTAGATTCATCATACACCAATCATAAAGATTGTCAAGATCTGATTGGAGTAAGGAACATTGATAGGAATAGTTAAAGCTATGGAACAGCTTTACATCATCAGCATACATTAATATTCTAGAATTCTTAATGCAAGCTGGTAAATCATTTATATTAGAAATAATAAGGGGCCGAGATGACTACCTTGTGGAACACCAGATAAAACAGGAATGGTTTTTGATGTACATTCTCTGAATAATACACATTGGCATCTATTTTTAAGATATGTGGAAATCCATTTAAGGAAAACAGGAGAAAATCCGAGTTTATCCAATTTGAACAGTAGGAGATCGAGATTTACTTTATCGAAAGCTTTACTGAAATCTGTGTATATTGTGTCAGTCTGTAAACCGGAATCAAATGCGGTTATAACAGGTTGTGAACTCCAAAATGTTAGTAGTAATGGAACATCCTTTTTTAAATCCATGTTGAAATGGCGAAAGATAACATACAACTTGATGCGAAAGGATTTCAGTAACTATATTTTCGAAAAGTTTTGGAATAACACTTAATTTAGCAATACCTCTATAATTGGAAATGTTGGATCTGCTTCCGGATTTAAACAAAGGTATAATATAAGATTTCCTCCAAACTTCAGGAAAGTAACCACTAAATATTGATATGTTGAATAAGTATGTTATTGGAGATATAAGAGAATGTAAACATTTTATAAGAACACAGCTTGGAACACCGGCAGGTCCACATTTATCAGAATATTTTAGATTCTGTACAGCTCTCAGTACCATCGATTTATCTAATGTTGGACAATTTATTAGGGTTGCAGCTGGAATTAGATATGGATAATTGGAAAGTTCATGTGAATCTTTATCAGAATAGGCGGATGAGAAGAAAGCAGCAAACATATCGCAAATATCTGCATCGTTTGAGGATTCTTTATCTCCAAATTTCATCATGGACGGATATCCAGAGACTCGACGCTTAGAATTTACGAACTGGTAAAAATATTTTGGATTATTTTTAAAGTTTCTTTTCACCCTAAAAAGATAATTATTGTAACATTTGATATTTTCCGAATTGTAAACTGATCTTGATATGGAGTACCTCATATAATCAATAGATAAACCGGATTTTTTGTATTTTCTATGTTTGTTTTTCAAATTTTTCAAGTCATTGAGCTGCTTTGTAGTCCAAGGCGGTCCATATGCAATTTTTTTTCTCGTCATTGGTATTGATTTGATATAACAGCAAGTTATAAAAAATATTTCTTCTGAAGGAAAAAAGAGTTGAGACAGAAATCAAAACTCCCCCACCTTCTTTGCCCACTCTATCACGTCTATAGATTTGAAATTTACTGCACATTATTTCAGAATTATGAATTTCTTTATCAGATTTATTTCGGAGCCACGTTTCAGTGAGTACAATGATATTATGCTCAATATCAAAACTCTCTAAATAAAGGGATTTTAACTTTGTGTTCATACCTCTAACATTTTGGTATGCGATGGAGATAGCTGAGAAGTTGTAATCATTTTTTGGACAAATATTAATATTTAACGGATTATTTAATTCAATTAGTTTTTTGGATTTGGATCAGAAGCCCTGGGAAGAATTACGTTGTTATCATCACGATAAATAAATTGTCGAACAATTGTATTTTTTGGCCAAAATTGTGGATTAACGAGACGATCAAAAATACTTTCTGCGACAATTATTTTAAATGAAGTTCTATTGCGCGCATTTATCTTGTAAATTTGGACATTATTATAATCTTCGATGCCAAGGTTCGTTTTAATATAGAATTCAACATCATTTATTGTTGTATCTACTGAAAAACGGCTAGCAAATATGGTTTTCCATGGAGCAATAATTTTTAGAGGCTTTGGATTTACTGTTGTAAATGGATTTACAAGAGGTTTGTTGACCACATTTAAATTAGTTGTTTGACGATGAGGGAGTTAATAAAATAAGCTCTGGAGGCTTACTGGTAGCAAGATTTGGAATCATGGGCAAGTTCGACGAATTAGATACTGAAGGAGTACCTAAAGTCGACTCTGACGGAATTATATTATAATTGGAAGCATTTGAAGTATGATGAGGCGGAATAAAATTATTTGTATTAGGAGTCACAACAGCAGCAGGACAACTACTTGTATCTGCGGTTGGTAACGGGATAGAATCATTATTAGTAGTAATAACCCCTGTATTTTTAGGAATACAAGGAGGTGTTGATGATGACTTAGCAGTTATTTTATTTTGGTCTCGGGGAAGCAGCAAAACTATCTAAATTTTTGAATTTAGAAAAAAGTTCACCATATTTAGTTAGTTTTCCTTGTAGAGAAGAAAATTCTTTTTTAATTCCATCGAACTCTGCTTTATAGCTTTTGAAAAAATTTTAAAATTCAATGCCAATTACTCTGCAATTTGGACACTGTAAGTTTTTGGCATTGTCAGATAATACATCAGCATCACGAGCTTTGAGGCCACTACATTTTAAGTGGTAATTTCCCAAACACAACCAACAGGAAACCATACGTTCTTCTCCGGAAATACTGCAGTTTTTATTCATACAGTCCATCTCAAACTTTATTAAGGACACACACCAATACAAATATTATCTAGGATTAAAACCAGTAATATGTAATTAAATGGCAACACAGCAGATAATTAGCAAGGACACTAATTATAATATTGATCTTAATAATAGAAAACGGAGTGGTAATATTAGGGAAAATATAAAACGGAGATGTTTTATCTGACAGATTGTTTTATTTGACAAATAGAACTATACCAAATGTATGTAAATGAACATACAAAAACAAATTCATGCAAAAATAAGTCTTAAGGTATATATTTTATTACTGTTGTTGTTCAAAGCAATAAATAAAACAAATTTAATTAAGACTTAATTGCAAATCCAATTCAATGAACTTCTATATTCTCTAATTAAGATATATATGTGGAATACTTATATTAAATAAAATAACCAGAAAAGGCAATTATAGATGGCGTTTTTAAAATTTTCACAGCCGAAACTTTACAAGGTTACCAGACGATTTTGGCAGAAATTAAAATTCCTTCCCTTCTTCCAAAATTTTTATTTCAATAATTAAACGCAGATTTCTTTTTTTTTGTGAAAATTGGTACTTTTTTTAACGAAAATTTGCTATTGTCTGAATATGAGTACTTTTTTAAAACTTGTTACTGCTTAAAAAAATTTTACATTTTTATTTCTTTATAAATTTTTTTTACTGTTTTTTTTTTTTTTTTTTTTGAAAATTTAAAAAATTATATTTTAACTGATACTTTTTTAAATGGTCTGTTTTTCAAATGCTACTGGAACATTTTTTGAAATTTGCTATTAAATAAAATTCGAAAGGCTAGTCTAGTCTAGTCTAGTCTTACACATGTCTAGTGTTACACATGTTACAAGGGAACGAAAACAAAACTAATTCCATTTAAACAAGTTTGCAATCGTAAATTGCCTTGTTGTCTCTATTTGGTTGTACCAAAGCAGAGTTTGTGGACTACAATTAGACACCAGCAGAATGGAATACGTATTTTCAGTGCCGCTATACACTTCATCAGCATTCGTGTTGTCTTATCAATTTTGGTTTCGTTGAAACCTAAACATGATGTAATTTTGATGGACTCAGGCGTTTGAGGCAAGTAAAAGAGAGATTGAACCTAGCGTCGTGAACGCTGTTATAGATGTGGTTACAGTTATGTCATAAGCCGAAATCCGACTCGAAAAACCATAAACAAGGTCCATTCGACATTCGAAAAATAAACATTTTGAAAAAAACTGGAACTGAAAAAAATCGGTTTTTAAACCGGCTCGAAAAACGAGTGTATCACTATAGTTTCAACGCTTATAAATGTCTTAAATATATTATAATTTTAGTGAAATTCGGCATAAATAAGTTCTCTATAAGCATAAATCAGTGTGTTAAATTCTAGATCCGTCCATAATTGACAATAGCTTTCATATAACCCCAGTTCCAAAAAACAATTTTAATGTGCATAAATCCCATATAAATATAAATATCAAGATAATATTTACCAGAAATAATTCGTATAAAAGTAGAAAGCACAGCGCCAATTTTTCAAGATTGGTCCATAACTGACCATATCCTTCATATAAGACCCACTTCCGGAAATCACTTTAACGTTAAAAAATATTGCATATAAATGCTAGTATCGAAATAATATTTGACACTTACAAGTTCTATAGCTGTACAAATCTGCCTCCCAAATTTAGCAAGATCGGTCCACACTTTACCTCAGTTTCCATGTAAGACTCTCTCCGAAAATTTTACGCATATATAATATATATTATGTCATTATTATTTTTTTCTTAATTATTATTTTTTATAATTTTTATTTATTTTTTAATCAATAAATAGAATAAATTATTATTTTATATATCATTTGATAAAAATATCAAAAATAGCTTTGTTTTATAAAAATTTTCAAATTTTGATTTTTTCTTTGATAAAATGCAGTTATTGAACTTCAATGATTTCGTTGTCGTTCTGTAGAATATTGTTTATTTTATTTCTAAATTTAACCAAAATTTCTACAAATAAAAAATTTGTAAACTAAAATTGTACAGTGTTTTATACTTGCTATATACGTACATACAATGCAAAGAAAGAGGGAAAAATTAATGTTTCAAGAAAAATGTATAAAATTCGATAACTTTGAATTTTATACATGTTTCTTCAAATCTTCAAATTGTGTTTGCAGTCTATTAGAAAACTCATCAAACTTAAAAACTTAGTTTTTCTATTTTTTCTAGGCAATTATGTAAAAAGATCAGAAATTTCATAAATTTAGTGGTTTTTTAGAAGCAAGACTTCTGAAAAACTAAGATGTTTATGTATCATATTCCGGTTTATACTTCTGAAATAGGAAAGTTATTTAATTTTGGATCATACTAAAGATATTGGCCTATTTTTATATTATTACAATTAAAAATTTTAAATTTGTGGTCAAAATGTGGACTAAATTTTACACAGACTAATAAAAGACCCAATATGTCATGAAAATCAAAAATAAAAAATTACCCGTTTTTCCTAAATTTTTTTTACAGTCTATTAAATTAAAAAAGAGAATACTCACTATTTATACACAATATAATTTTTTACTATGATAAAAGTAAAAAACAAAAAAAAAAAAACAAAAAAAAATACATTGAAATAATATAATTAAAAATTGAATCTTAGTGAAAAATATTGAAAATTAATTTTTTACATAGACAATTTTTGCTCAAATAAGTTTGAATTTAACGCCCTCTATTGTTAACAAGCGGAGGAATCCTAAAATTTTTTTCATATCTAATTTTGCCTTTATAAGCTATCCAAAAATATAAAATTTATTAATATTTATGGTATAATTTTATTTTTGATTTTTTCATATGAGACAAATGTGCGAGGGTAACATTCTTTACCACCTGGACAAAGAAGGTGAAAATTGACTTTAAGCATTGAGTCGATGGAGTCTAAATTCCGACTGTGAATCAGCCGAAAATCCTAATGGTCACTTTTAATAGCATTTCTACATAAAGTTTTAAATAATATTTTATTTACAATAAAAAGAGATATCAGTCTTTGAAATCGCTAAAAAAAAAATCTAAAAGCTCTCTTGCTTCAGGGTTCTATTCTATACCTCGTCAAAATGGGTAACACATATACCCGCACAGAATCTATGGGAATAAAATATGTACATTTATGAAATACAAACGAATTAACACTAAAATCATATTTATTTATAAATACATGTATTAAATCATAACACAAAAACGATTTCGATTGCTTTCTTCTTGTTGTATTGTGGATTGTTTAGTATATATGTGTATATATATGTAGTATGTATATATATGTAGTATATATATGTAGTTATAGCATTCATAAAAAATAATATAAATGAAATGAAGTTACTAAAAGTAATACTTACACCTATACCTGCGCTGGCCTGACAGACCCATAGACTCCGTGTATTTTAATAAGAGTTGCTCCTATAAATTTTTTCATGACACTAAAATTAAGTTTACAATCAGTAAAAAATCGATCCCAATACGCTGACGTTTTCGGTTTGCAACAAAAATAACACAAATGTTGATGTCCGGTCTCACGGTATAAGAAGGTTAAGAAGATTTGAACTTATATATATAGATATATGGACCTTCTCTGTAATTTTCAGTGTGCATTCCTCCGCAATTACTATATGTTTTCAATCTCTATTCATCTTTAAGTTAGGGATGCCAAACGGAAAATCGCGGAATTTTCGGGATTAAAAAAATCGAGATGCTGGGGTATTTTTATGCTCTTTATTTTCATAAGGCCTATATTTTACCTATTATTTTGAACTCACTTTTAAAAAGTGTGAACTGTAATCTCTTTGCAATTTAATATTTATTCATTAGAAAACTATTTTAAATTTATATAGCTATAAGAACAGGTTTGAATTTCCATTATTTTCAAAACTGTTGCACTTTCCAGCAAAATGGTTCTAATTTAATAACTGTATTTATTAAATGCTTTTGAAATTTAAAACTGAGCTAGAAGTTTAACAAACAAATGGTTGTCAAATACTTTCAAAACGTCAAAATCAACGCGAATTTACGCGAGATGGAAACAGTTGCACAAAAACAACAATAAGGGAATTTTATTTTTATTTTATTTATTCAATCAAAGTAATTTTAAAGCCTTCAAGGCCAATGAATAATATTACATATGTAAAAAAAGCCTGAATAGAATATACTAAGTGTTAGCAAATGTTGTAATTTAAATATAAAATAAAACTAAAACTTGGCACCCCAGCCACAAAGAATTTTAAAATTACAAAAAAAAAAAAAAAATAAATCGAATCCCATTAGTAGTAACGAATTGTAATACATTATATATATATATACAGGGGAACGTAAGTACATAGATATAAAATTAGTTGTAAATATTAAGGAAATTGCATTTTCGTAAAATAATGGAGAAGCTTCAAACGGAAAGCATTATTAGAATGTGAAAAAATACGAATCATATATGGTAAACTATTCCAGCATCGAGCAACTCTAACAATAAACGAACGTTAAAAAATGGAACTCCTAATCATTGGTATTAAAATTTGAGGATTTCTAGTCGAATGGTAAAAAGATAATACTGAACACAACTGAGATGGCAAACCAGTTTTAATACATGATAGAAAGTTAATCAACTACGAAATAAAATAAAATTTCTAAGCGAACATCCTAAGAAACTTTTAACATATTCTGATATGTGCAAATGTCTATGAACATTATAAGCATACCGAACTATCATATTCACAATACGATTCAATCTTACAATGTTATACGATAAGGTACCGGCAAAGACTTCCAAACCATAAATAACATGTGGCATTAATAAACATAGGCTAATCTATGTCTAACAGCACGGGGTAAATAAATATTACATGAATAAAATCTCCACATAATACCAACCAACTTCCCATACAAATGATCAATATGGCCAGCAAAGTTAAGTTGATCATCAATAATAACACCCAAACACCTAAGGTTCCAAACAAAAGCAATTCTTGAGTCACCAACAGAGACATTAATATTACCTAAAGAGTCACCAAACAGTAGTGATTTCGTCTTCAAAAAGTTAATAGTTAGGAAATTTTCAGTCGTCCACCTACAGAATTAATAGTGTAATTCATTTTTGCCTCTAACACAATTAGCACGATTTGAGTTAAATAATATAAATATATCGTCGTCGACAAATAAAAAGGGAGTGCAGAAATAAGTATCAATATTCATTGTAAGGAACTTAACATAAAGTATTAAAAGTAAGGGTCCTAAGACTGACCCATGCGGTACCCCTGGAACCAAGAGAAGTAAATTCGAAGCAACACCTTCAAATTCAACAAATTGATATCTATTCGATAATAAAAACTAACTTACACGCAGACCTAGAAAATTTAAACAACTAATTATATAACTAATTGAATTAAACGCCTTCGTTAAATCAAGGGATAATAAAGCACTAATTTTTCCATCATTAACATCATTACGAATTATATCAGTAATATTAAGCAACAAAGAAGTAGTGTTATGGCCACGACGGAAAGCATACTGGGAAGGAATAATATCCTTACTAACAAAAGAATAAATCTGATCTCTTAGAACAAAGCTCAATAACTTAAGACAAAGCAGAGAGTATCGAAATCGGAATTCATTAATATTTTTTTATTATGTGCGGTTTTACAGCTGTAACAACCAAAAATAGTAAACAGCTGTTTAACTGAGGTTACCTTGTATAGATTTGCGCTGATTTTGACGTTTGTCTTTATAAAAATTTTTCTAGTATTTTTCATTTTTCAAATTCTACATGCACAAATGATAAAACTATTCTTTACATTAGCTGAAAAGACAATTTTCATTCATCGTTTTAAGCATAGATATGATGAACAAATATTTCTTAAATTATTTTTGTGTTTTTTTTTTTTTTTTTTTTGAAAAAATTTAAAATTATTTTCTTTAATATTTATATGTATATTTTATTTTTCGAACAAACATGTCTATGTTCTAAACTTTTCTATGAAAGAAAAATTTTAAAGATTTTTTAAATGTGAAAAACATTTGAATATTTTCTTAGTAATAATGGAAAATACACAAAACTTAACTTTACGCCTAACAATGACTTGGAAATTGTATAAATATCTAACGTTTACTTTTATAGGATTTTTTAATTCATTTTATAATACATATTTTGTAGAAATATACTGTTTGTCAAGGAAAATTTTCAAAAACGTTCCTAGATTTGAATCGATGCTTTCTGGGACTATTTGATTATGCTTAGATGAAAAGCAAACTAATTACTGTCAAATTTTTTTAAACGAGGTTTTAGCACTAATAAATAAATTTAAAATCGCTGAAATTTTCGTAACACGAATTTGCCTTAAATTGGTCGATTAAACCTTAAATTAAATTTATTAATTTAAATTATATAGAGGGAAGCACTTCTGTAAAAATAAAATTTTTACAACCTCAAAACGGTAATTGCATATTTTGCAGTTTTTTGGAAGTTATTAATAATTACTTCTAAAAAGGGAAAATAAAACATTTTTACTACAATAAATGTTAATTAATTCTAAGAAAACCTAAATTTTACAACTTAAAAGTATTTTTATTACTTTTTACAAAACAATATTTTTATAAACAATAAAAATATTATTATAAAAGAGAAAGAAAGATATAGTCGGTCAAGACCGACTAAATGATACCCTACACCATTGTGTACGAGCATAAAAATTCGGGATGGGGATATATATTAGACATGTGGCCAATTTTATTAAATGTAAAATAAAATATACAAATACAGAATAATGCGTTGATACTAACATCTAGATGATTTTATGCACTTTAGGGTGATTCATGCAAGTGGGTTTATATGGGAGCTATGGTACATTATGGACCGATTCTCATAAAATTTGGCACTGTTGTTTCTACTTATATAAAACTTATTTGTGTCGAATATTAACTTGATACTAACATTCGTATGGGATTTTAGGAAGAGGGGTTTATTTGGGAGCTATGGTCAATTGTGGACCGATCTTCATAGAATTTGGCGCAAAGATTGATACTTGTGCAGAACTCCTTGGCACCGATTTTCATTAAAATATTCTTATTTTTAAGGCATTTTTGAGTGTTTAAACTCTATTCCGGGGGGACATTGGTATGGGGGCTAGGTGAAATAATGGACCGAAAACAACCAATTTCAATAGGTTTCGTCCTTGTATCATAGAAGTCCCACGTGCCAGATTTCAGTGAAATATCGTTAAAATTGCGACCCTGCTTTGTGCACAAGGTTTACATAGACATCAAAACGGATGGACGGACATCGTTAGATCGATTTAAAAGGTGATTCCGAGTCGATTTGTGTACTTTAAGGTGCGTTACAAACGTCAGCACAAACGCACAATACCCCAACCTATGGTGATGTAGGGTATAAAAAGCACTGAATAAAAATCATAAAAAATATATATTTATCTAATGACAAATATGGGTTAAAATCATTACTTCTGAAGCTCTTTTTAGCACTAGGACTTCCAATGATCACACTTTGTTCAAATCATTTTTTAAGCTTTTTTGCTGGTATGTTAAACTATGTTTATTTTTCGTTGTTTTAATTGAAAATATATATATAGCTTTAATTATGAAAATATTTGTTTAAATATTTTTTTCGGTACTTAAAATTCCCGAAATTCCGATATCTCCACAAGCAACTCAAACTTTTGGGAGTCAATAGCACCATGAGGGTTCTAACATCAGTTAGGTGCTATTGATCACCCTCCAATACAGAGGAGAATAGAAATGTCATAATGGACTCATGAAACATGTCAAAATCAGTGTTTTTGATTATCGCAGCAGAAAAGTAGAGTTAAGAAAGAATAATCAAAACAAAAACGACGTCTACATCTTGTGCAGGTGAAAAGCAAATAAATTACATTTTCTATCTCAGTCATGTTACGCTACTGTATATGCCCTCCAGTTGACTGCAACAACAATTAGTAGTTCTTATGGCTTGGAGTGTAAAAAGTGTTTTTTTTTTTAAATATATGCTTTAACAACCTTTTTTAATCATAAAAAATTAACATCAAGTTGAACGGTCTACATTTACTATTAACATGATGTTAGTGTTAGCGTTACTACAAAGAAAATATTTTTCCTACCACAATTTTCTTCAGAAACTACCAAAACCTACTAGAATGTACCAATATTATTAACCTAAATAAATTTTAGAGAATTAATTAAATACCTAAGTAAAAATTTGACGAGACGACCCAAATTGGCTTCAATTTGTAATTTTCCAAAGATTTAAAATAATTCGTTATATAAAGTCTTTTAATATTTTTGAATCAGGACTTTATAAAAATTACAACCCAGTAAAAATCATATTTTAGCCATTTTAATATAGAACAAATTAAAAATAAAATGTTCAGTTCTTTTGTTGTTGATAGTTAATAATTATTTTTAAAATGTGTAAAAGCCATCCAACCAGATAAAGGCTTCAAGATACATACATTTTTTACTTTGTTTTGCTACTTTTATTACTATAAAGGAAATTTTATTTTAAGATGATTCTAAAAATTTATTGTCACTTTTCTCCCCTTCTTTAAATAAAAATGTTTGTATTCTGCATAATTGTAAAAATTCTTCCAAAAACATAAACCAACTAAACTACTAAACGTAGAAAGTTTCTTCTTCTGACTTATGGCATTCAGCACTGAATGACGTGAAAGGGGGGAAAAACTACCGGAGACGCGAAATCCATGTTGTAGTTTTTACTTAAATTATTTTTCTTACTGTTAAGTTGCATATATGGATGTTGTTTTTTGTTTTAACCATTTCTTCCAACCATATGTGTTTGGTTATATTTTAATTTTATAATTATAATTATGTATTTTTTTATTTCCATTTTTTTATAACTTCTTATATATATATATATACATGCATGGCTTAATCTTTGAGGTAAGCATATAACTACTGGCAGGATCAACCAGATCCTGCCAGTAGTTATATTTTCATCAATATTTATATAAACGATATTTAGCCTTAGACGCTTCATATTCGTCATTTAATTTCATTTAAACTAATAATAATATTTTATTTCATTTATTCATTTAGCTTCGCTTCGTATAATATTTTTCAATATATATGAATAATATATGGATATGTAATTAAGAATTACACATTTTCCATATTTACACAATTTTTTTTTTGTGCTTTATAAAAAAATAATCTCTTACCATAAAATAAAATTTATATTATATCAAAAAATATTTTGATAATATAATTTTATTTTAGTTTTAATACGTATTATTTTTGTCTTGTATTAATTAAAGACACGCACCAATTTTTTAACATGAATTATGGCGAACTTGTTGTTCAACAAAATTCATCCTTAAATATATATATATATATATATATATATATATATATATGGCAGAACACACATAGATAATACGTATCAATACGTATACATAAATTACTAGAAGATAGAAAGTACTAAATATATATATTAATAGAAGTTTTAAATATAACTTGCACTACTAAATATAAGAACTATGAAAAAAGAGAGAAAGGAATTTCGAACACAAATTCGATTATGAATTTTCAATTGTGAAAAAGCATTAAAAGAAATAACACAATACATAGATAATACGTATACAAAACATATACACAACTACAATAGGACAAAGTATATAAAGATAAGGAGAAATTAACAAGTAGAAAATATGGGGATTCTTGATTTGAGACCGTATTCACAAAATTATAAGTTCACATTTTCTGCTAAATTCTAAAAGTGTCCTGTATATTTCAGGATTGTCAAGTTTCAAAATTTGAGATAGTTTTAACACACCAACGTTTAGTTGGGTGAGTCTAAGTATTAAGGCTGACCTGAGCCTATAGTCTATATTTGTACAATGGATAAAAAGGTGATTCGCTGTTTGACACTACTGCAGTAGCACAAATCATAGTCGTGTGATCCATACGCCTATTATGGTTAAGTCTATGAACACAATTAAAGGTCTACTTAAGGATGTCCTATAAAACCACGGATTAACATTAATTCGGGGTGCAATGTCATATAGATGCCTTTCAAACTCTGAATTTATTATATTTTTCTCTGTCTAAGGAGTTTAACTCCCAGCCAATTATGGGTACAGAGTCTGCTTCCGTAACAAAGTCGTGTTTTGGGGCAACAGAATCCGCTATGTTGTTCCCCGATATACCCACATGTCCTGGGACCCACAGAAAGTGAACAAGCAGATTTCTAGCCCAACAATGCCAAAGTGATTCCCGAATCTGGTAAACTAAAGAGTGTGTCCTGCTAGTCGGATGAGCCATAGAAGCCTGCAAAACTGATTTACTGTCTGAAATAATAATAAGTATTCAAAAGGTGCCCTGCAACAAGGCCATTTTTAAGGCCTCGATTTTGGCAAGAGTCTCCGCGGAGAAGATGGATGAGTTTACATTCAGAAGGAAATAAGCATCAATATTCATGTCAGGAAACCAAATAGCCAAACCTACAGAGCTATCAGTCATAGACCCATCAGTATAGATTGGATTAAAATCAGACCACCGGCGCTTCATCAGTTCAATAAATTTTAAATATAGTTCATGTTGTGTACGAAAGGATTTCCGTACATTCAAAAATTTGAATATTGGTCTATATGTATTAGCCTCCATCGGCATAGAAAATTGGTGGTGGCGGGAGCCACTTACTTATATTTTTCAGAAAGAAATTGGAGACATTCACGAAGGGGCATGGCATTTGACATCTGTTCAAGACCCATGGTATGTGACGAAGTTATGGCTCCTAAGGATATACGCAGTGCCTTCCATTAAATTCCCTCAAGTTTTATAAACTAAGATACTGGGCAGGACAATAAAAGAGGGGCAATATAATCCAGTTTTGGCCTGATTAGACCAATATATAATCTGATTAAGAATTGGGGTTCTGAACCCCAACTTACACAAGGAATGCTAGACATTCAAATAACGCAAATAACTCCTATGAACTAAGTCCACATGGAGTTTGAAAGTTAAATGTGTCCACATATGGTTTCGGTAAATATTTTCTACTGGAAGCAGAGAATATTATAACCTTAGATTTCCTGGCCGACACTGTGAGTTGTAATTCATTAATTCGAGTTGTAATAATGTTAATAGCTTCCTGAACTTTCGATCTAGCTATAGATACATTATAATCAGCGCAATATATGACTATATCATTCGCGTAGGCTAATATATTAATATCATTGTGTAAATTTTCGAAAATACCATTAATATATAAATTAAAACAGAAAGGACTAAGTGCACAGCCTTGGGGAACTCCTGTGTAAGAGTGTCGGTTCTCAATATCATCCTGATAACGCATATAAAGATCCTTAAATTGGAATAAGCAATAAATTATCCGTGCAAAGTGCATGAGAATATTAAATGAGCGAACAACCTTTAGAAATTTGATGTGAAAAGACTAGAAAGATACCACATTGTTCATCGTAGATTCACCCTTACAAAATCCTGATTGATTATTTCAGATTCTTTGAACTATTCCAAACGGAAGTTGGGAATTCTCTCAAAGTTTTCTAGCACATGAAGCCATGGCAATTGTTCTATAAGAACAAGGTAAATTTGCTTGACATAATTTATTTCTGAGTGAAATAATGGAATAATTAGACCACGAAAGAGGGATCATACCGGTGGAGAGTATATTATTATACATCCCAGGAAGTGCGAACTTATTACTTGAGTTAAACTGGTTAATATATCCATTACGCGGGCCGTCAAAAAAAGGGAAAGTATCTTTCGATAACGAAATAGCCCTGTATAATTCCTTAAAGGTGATTGCCGAAGTGATTGGACGATCTTCCTGAGGGCGCTCTGGCATATAGAAAGATCAGGGTCGGGAAGGTCCAACAAAGTCATCTCCATTGTTCTGAAACTGTCATATTAGAATGAATATTCTCGCAGAATTTCTTCCAACATTAATGTTTCTCGTGTCTAAGTGTATATTTATATTTACTACACGCTAAGGACAGTTTTTCAAAGTTTTCCCTGATGGAGGTTTATAGTACCTAGTTAAAGAAAGTTTCTGTTCAGTCGAAGCTTTATTAAAAATAAAGTCATGAGTATTGACTCCTATATCTCTCCTTTGATTTGCATTGAAATTGTTCGTAGAATAATTAGCCAAACTTATCAGACCTATCCTCGCTTTCAGTCGCTAAAAAGGCATCTGATTTAAACATTTTAGAAATTTTCATATTGAGTAGAGATTTGCTAATGGTTGTTGGAACATGATAGTTCATGCTTGTGCCAGTGGGTCTGATTCGAAAAAAGTCTCTATAATACAATGATCACTACCGACCGTCTTCCTATTAGGAATCCAGGTGGCAGAAATACTCATATTTGGTGAAGCTATTGTCAGATCAATGGCTTATACACTTCTACCGAAGTATGTAGGAGAGCTATCATTCAATAAAGCCAAACCGAAACGATCAATAAAATCAAGCACCCTCTGACCTCGCGAACTATCAGCTGCACCGCACCATGTGGAATGGTGGACATTAAAATCACCACAAATTATCAACCTTGATGTGATGATCGACTGCAAAATTGACCCATGATACCGAGAAATCCATATTCAATGGTAGATATACAGACAAAAATGTAACGGAGCCCATTGAGTACTCAATCTCACAACCACATAATTGTATCGCCCTATGTGAGGAAAATAATCTAAGATCCCTATATTTAAGTTTCTTATTCAGCAAAATAGGCACACCTCCGCCTATGTTACTGCCCAAAATCCTATCAGATCAAATTATGGAGCACCCCCTTACTCGAATTTTATGTATTTCTGTAGATTTTCAAACGAGTTATGTGAAAACAATGTGGAATTGTCCTATTAGCCTTTTCTAAGTTAAACTTCTTAAGTCTTTATAGAACAGAACATTGATCGGACGAAGATATGTGGCCACCACTACAACTCACACATTTTACGTTGTTGGTACATGCATTTTCATCATGTATACCTGCGCATAGACTCTGTGGTCGTGTACATGATTTCTCATGATGACCAAAATAGCAACATTTGCCACATTGCGCTACCTTTTTATAGAAAGGAGAAACAGGGAAATTAACCCCGCCGATATTCACATGTAAAGGCAGTACTCTACCAGTAAAACAAATCAGAACCGTACCCAAATTGTATTTCAGTTCCTTATTCTTAGTAAGTACAAGTTAATCTACGATCCTCTGATACACAGCAAATGCCAGGTACTAGCCCATATTTAGATAAATACTTACAAATAGCCTCGTTATAAATTTCCTCTTCGGAATAATCCTCTGGAATCGGTACTACTCCCTTAACCTCACAATATTCAGAGCGTATAAAAACACAGAATTATTCATTAAGTGTCTCATCCCCAGCAATCTCATAATTGTGTTAATATTCGTACTTGTTATTTTCAATTTACGTTTGGAAATAAAACATATTTCCAAGTCCTTATATTTCTCATATAACGACTTACCCATAGCAACCGTGCTCCCATGCTCTTATGGGGAGTCAAAAACATTTCGAAACTCATCCGAGAACCATCCGCCATATAAAAACGTTATATTGGCAGCGTCCTTTCAATAACACCTTCAGCGGTGTTTCTTTTAAGATTTTTGCCACCATGGCTCAGGCTAGCTACTTATCTTATTTCCCAAAAAAAAAAAAAAAAATATAAATTATCTGAGATTTTTTTATAAAATCTTCAACAAAATTCTCACTTATATGGTAGTTTTCAAAAAACTTAAGTTATACTTTACATGTTGTAAAATGGGTCTTATTGTCTAAGTGGTCAAATCAAGAATCACGTAGAAAGTTTAAAAAATCTACCAATTTTGGTCCAATGACTCACACTTCTTAAACGAATGCACAGTAGCATTCATTGCGTATCAGATATTGTGATCAGGGATAAAAAAGTTGATACGATCGGTTATTTTATACCATATAACATTTAAAAGCGCCAAAATACTCCCTCGAGTACTGGAAAACAATCTTGACGCGATGTGGTGACTTAAATGTAGGCTGTAGTCTCTTCCTTGAAGCCTCAGTTGCTGGAAGATACCTAGTAGTCAAGGTCTAGACTCTAAAGACCTACATGGCCAAAGGTTATCCATTCCCTATCCTCTCTTCACAATATCCTCTTTTCTCCCCTCTTATTGCACATCCTCTTTCGCCCAGTTGTAAAGTTAAGGTGGTTGGTATGTAACGATTCATACGATTCGGTGAATTTATTATGGGAACGAAGCTACCTATTAAATTCGGCCGTGCTCGTCGGATGGGGAGGGTGTGATGTGTTCCCAAATTAATATTAAATAAAAAAGATTGGAATCGTTAACAAAAATTTTACTTTAGGTAGCAAAACGGAAAGACATGACATATAAAAGAAAGAAAATAAAGTAGCAGCGTTCGATGATTGAAGTGTAGCTTGAGATGGAATTCGCTACACGTAATCTATACCCACCCTCCATGCTGACATGTATATAACAATTTGTTGTCAGCCCAAAAATAAAATAAAAATAATAAACCTACTTATCTACCCATACCCTACTTCACCTTTCGTAATAAAAGATAAAAATTCAAGAGTCCATGTTATAAAACATTATAAACAGCAAATAAAATTTATTTAATATTAATCATATTATTAAGTAATTTGTAAAAACAAATAAATTATAATATAATACTAATAATAGTTAATTAAATATTTAAAATTTTTATTATATAAAAGGAAAATTTGGTCACCATTTGTTATTAGAAAATATTCAATTGTAATAGAATTTTATTCAAATTAAATGTCATTGAAGACTTTCATTAATATAAAAAAAAAACAAATTTCGATTTCATATAAAAATATGAGAATATTAGTGACTTTTCACTATTGTGTATGTAGGGTGTATTTTATGACGACATGAATATTTAAATTTACATGTACGTAATACTTCAACAATATGTTGCGTATGAGTTTTTATTAATATTTATATTATTTGAGTGTTTATATTTAAATATTCATGTTACAACAATTTGAGTGTAAGAGAGAATTTTTAAATATGGAAGATAATAAAATAAAATAACTCAACTTACTTTAGCATTGTCCCACGAAGTCAGCAGGCGCCCGATGACAGGAGAATGTTGCGCAATATGATTAAAAGCTTTTGCGTTTGAGTTAAAAGCTTATAGTATATGTGTGTTTTGGTTACTCATTACATTCATAACCAAAACCACATACTATGAGAATTTTAAGGGTTGATATGAGTTTAAGTGTGAAGGTGTGATTATAAGTTAGAATTTAATGTGTATATGTGTTGATGATGTGTTTATGAGAGTTAATATATTATGAGTGTGTAAATGAGTGTTTTTGTTTTTATAGGAAAATTAATTTATGAGTTTTTACATTTCTTCTATTTTATATATGTTTATTTTTTTTTTTTTGTTTTTCTTTTTGTAAAAGAAAACCAAGGTGACCAAATGAAAATTTAAAAAAAAAATAATAATAAAAAATTAAACTATAACCGATTATTAAATTAAAGATTAAAGTTAATATATAGTAGTAGGAAGCGAAATGAAAGAAAAAAAATATTTTATAATTAAATTAATTTAATTTTTTTTTTTTTTTTTTTGATTTTTGAAATAGAATTAGATTTATATTTTGGAATTCTTAAACAAAAATTGGCGAATGTTGGGATTTATTGATCCACAAAAACAATCTGGTCACTTCAAAATATAATTCAACACGAAATAGTTAAAATGTAGAAACTTTCAATGAATTAACACAAACAATATAGAAAACCGATGGTCACTCTAATTGTGAATATGTTGTGTTCGATTTCCGTTGATTTTTACACTTTATCCTTTTTGGAAACACTATTTAAATAACAGGAAATGTTTCTTGAAATATAAAAAAAAAAAACAACAATTTTGGTAGACTTAAAACGGTCTTCAGGCTTAACTTGAAATTCCAAATTGTATCCTTGGTCTGGGATGCCTTGGTAAAATCGTTACCAAATTATAGAGCACACCCATACAAAGCCAAATTCTACAAAGAAAATAACGCCAACGTGATATATAATTAGAATATTACCACGGAAATATTTATAAATCCCTTACCAATTGAATACAATAACAATCCGTAAAGATTCCTTTAAAAGGGATAAACGTTTCCGAAATTTGGAGAAAAACTCTCAACACAAATTATCAATTTCCAACAAATTATAAAAAACTACTGGCCACCTTTATCTGTTTGCGACCTTCTCTCTCAAAATTTATTTTACAATGAAGAAAATTTTTAAATTTTGTAGAATCTCAATTGTTAGAAAATACTAAGCCAACTGTTTTGAAAATTAAAATTGAAATATTTAAAAAAAAATTAAACTACCATTTGACTACAGCCGAAAGAAAATATCAGTAAATATGGACACCAAATAAAAAAATATTGAAAGCTATTTACAAAAATATCACCATCATAGGTAGCACTGCTGAGAATCTGAATGGCTAGTCAGTGGTTAAAGAAGACTAGTCGCCAACAGCTCCCCTCTGGCGCCAGGACACGGGCCAGTTGTAAATTTTCTTTGTCTAGTCCATGTACGCCGTCCTTACGTGCCTACTCGAAGGAACTATATGGAGAATTTTAATACAAAAAACAACAACAAACAATTGGAGATGGGTATCTCCTCGGTAGACGACCTTCTGGACCCTAGTAGAACAACCTGGCAGCAGGGGAGAAAGTCATAGCACCCCGCTGTCACAAAACACAATGTCCAATGTCTCCTCGACAGGATGTCAAGTCTGACGACCAGTCGAAGGAGAAACGGAAAAACAGAAGAGCCAGAAAGAAATTCTGAGACAACGTTATATCAAAGCTCTCATTATACTCGAAAAAATTGCCAAGAATGAGGCAAATAGCACTCCACATGAGCGCGATAAGGAAGATCGTGTCAAATACCAAACGGTGGTTGACGAGTATCTTAAGTTTAAGGACTCCCAACCATCCACATCCCAGCCAACACAGGAAAGAGTCAAGCGAAATCGCTCTCAATCTGAGAGTAACAATTCGCCGAAGAGGAGAAAGGTCCATGATAAATCGACGCTCCGGCTCCTTCCACTACAATAACGTCAGCAAGAAGGTCGTTTAACGAGGTGATTAAAGATCACTTGCTGATGGCTGTGGTAGCAAAATGGGGTGCTATAGAGTTTAAATTGGCTGAACTCGTGATGGAACACGTACTCACCAATAAAGACTCTACAGTTCCTCGTTTTGACTCTGGTGAGATACACCGGGGCCATAGGATAATCTAATACGTGTTCTCTAAAGATTTTCTCAGCAAACACATCGCAAAGATTAGTGATGCATGGGAAGGCTTAAGCCTTAAGCTTATCCCAGCGGAGGAAATCCCTATAAGACCGCGCGCAAAGGTTTGGTTAGCAAAGTTGAGCTGCGATAACCATAAAATACTGGAGTGTCTGAAGCTGCAGAACCCCAGTATCCCAATGGGTGATTTGACAGTCATCCGTTCAGAAAATCATGGGGAAAACAACAAGTGAATTATCTTCGCCATCTCAGAAAATATCGCAGTTGAGCTAGAGAAGGCGGGACTAAAACTGTACTTTGGGGTTAGGGACGCCAAGGTTAAGGTGTTCCGTCCCACAGGTCCAGGAGCTGGGGAAGCAGATGAATTGGAGGTAGCCAATAATCTGCTGACAGACATGCAGCCAAATTAACCTGAACAAAACCTCACAACCGACTATGAAAATCGTGCAAATTAATCTGCACCATTCAAAATGTGCTACAGACAATCTGAGGATTCTTTTATTGGAAAAAGACTTTGACATTGCTATAATCCAGGAACCCTGCGTTTCAAACTCCCAAGTCAAAGGGTTCCAAACTTCAACATATAAAACACTATATGTAAAAGATAAAGGTAAGGCTCAAGACGACATTATCCTTGGCTGTGATGCAAATTCAAGGCATACAATATGGGGTAGCACTGAAATCAACGACAGAGGTGTGTGTCTACTTGATTTCAATAATACAAACCACCTGACCATATGCAACTCTGGCAACGACCCCACATTCGTTTTTCCGAGCTCGGTGAACCGTACTAAATGGGAAGAGGTGCTAGATATTACACTTACAAAAGACAGATCTAATTTATCAGTTGATAGGTGGAGAATATCTAAAGAGAAATCCTTTTTTGGATCATTGTTGGATACTTTTCAATATTGGACTCGTCTGCAATGAAACAGCGTCAACCTTTAGAAACCCAAGACGAACAAACTGGACTAAATTCAATGGGATTCTCAGGCACAAACTAAAAAGAATACCTCCACTCGAAGCAACGACTGAGGGTCTTGATCAAATTGAGAGCACATTAAGCAAGGAAATCGTTAAAACTTTTAACATATCCTGTCCAATGACAAAAGCTAAAAAGAGTTTCCCATTCTGGTGGAACAAGGAACTCTCGATGCTACGCAAGGAGGCACGCAATGCTTTCAATATTAGCTACAGGACTAAATCGTGGCAGTTTTATTACGATAAGCGCAGAGAATATAAGAAAGCAAAAAAGATCGCAAAAAGAGATTCATGGAAAGTTTTTGCGAATCTATCAACAATACCAAGAAATCTGCAAGACTCAGTAAGGTTTTGCCTCATGGTCAAAATCGTCGGCGGAATGTTTGTACATTTTACTCAATACTCATTTTCCTGGCTGTACAGATGTTACCGACCTGGAGATGGGGCACATTAACTCCTAGTAAGGAATCGAGGATGACATGATATCCGTGGAGAAAATTTCACGGGCAGTGGATAGTTTCTCTCCGTACAAATCTGCAGGGCCTGATGGTATTATACCACAGACGCTACAAAGTACAAAGGTATACATCATACCCTAGCTACATAGAATCTTTAAACTCTGCCTAACCCTATGTTCCGCGGAATTGGAGGAGAGTGAAGGTAGTGTTTATTCCAAAAACCGGAAAAAGGAGTCATGAGAATGCCAAACCTCTGAACTTTTCACTTGAAAAGCCTGGAGAGACTCATTGATTTATATAAGGCAGCGTCTAGAGGGCACAATTCGACTCTGAGGAAGTCAATACGCCTACATTAAATGTCGCTCCTCGGAGACGGCTCTTCATAAAGTCGTAAGGGTCATCGAGCGATCCATTGAATTTAAACAATACACAATGGCTGCCTTTCTGGACATAGAAGGCGCCTTTAACAATGTCACCGACTATGGCGATACAGAGAGCTCCGCACGAACTAGGAATTGAGGATTACATCACCAACTGGCTGGTGTCAATGCTAGAGACAAGAATCGTCATTTCGAATTTAGGCAACAGTGTTAAAACCAAATAAGTTATGCGTGGAACTCCACAAGGAGGTGTGATTTCTCCGCTGATGTGGCTCAACTTGTCGGACAATGCAAAGTACTTGGGCATTATTTCGGACTCCAAGCTTTCATGGAAGCTGAACATTCAACACAGGGTTAGTAAGGCTACGGTAGCATACTACACCTGTAGAAAGATGTTTAGTGTGAAATGGGGTTTGAGTCCAAAATTGACAAAATGGCTATACACTGCAATAGTATGACCCATTCTTGTATATGGATCTCTTGTTTAGTGGACCGCTACTAGTAAGAGATACGTGGTGGATCAACATTACAGGATACAAAGATCCGCTTCGATTGGCATTGCAGTACTAGTCCATCAGAAGCTCTGAACACTATATTGCACCTAACACCCATAGACCTACACATTATCAGTCAATAGTGCGATAAGATTATTTGCAACGGAAAGCTGGAGATCAAGAACATATGGGCACGCGAAGATATTAAGTTTAATACCCCCGCAATTCAATCAACCTACCGACCATATGATTCCCTAGATGGACTTTAGAAATACTATTAAAGTCCTATTCCCCACCAGGAGCGAATGGAGAAGGGGAAATCTTCCTGAACAATATAGAACTAAGATATACACTGACGGCTAAGAGATGAACTGTGGGATCGGCTCTGGTGTCTTCTCTAACGATCTTGGAATTAGACACTCATAATGACTCTTTGATGAGGCAAGCGTATTCCAAGTCGAAATACTAGCGGTCAGGGAAGCGTGTAAATGGTTTATTTGTCGACAGTCAGGCGGCAATACTATCGCTCAAATCACCTAAAACTACCTCTATTCTAGTCAGACAGTGTGAAGAGAAACTACTAGGACTAAGTCGACTGTATGGGTTCCTGCGCATAGGGATTACTATGATAATGAACAGGCAGACGAATTAGCCTGAGCAGGCTCTGCTGTGAATGCCTCCTTATCGGTTTCTGTCGCAATCCGTTAGGAACAGTCAAAAGCAGAATCCAAAAACACTTTCTAGAAAAGGCGAAAAATAGATGGCGAAATCTGGACAAATGTAGAGTCGCGAAAGAATCGTGGCCTACCTACCACGGAAAACGTTCAATGCAACTCATGGGCTACAAACGTAAGGACATCTCGAGACTAATAGCATTTTTTTACAGGTCACTGGACGATCGGAAAACATGCAAGCAGACTTGGTCTTCCTTACAATGAATATTGTCGTAGTTGTGACAATCGCGGGAAGGAGGAGACAGTATTTCATCTTCTATGTGAATGCCCAGCCTTGAACGCAAGCAGACATAAAGTTCTGGGAGGGTACCAATTAGACAACCTTTGTGAGATATCTGACACTAGACTCAGTGACATTATTAAATATCGCAATGCTTCAGGCTGGATCTAATTAATTTATGTTTTCATTTTTCTTCCCTACACTTCTATCTCATTACAGACTCAATCCAACTCATTCACCTGGCGAGTAGTGTGGTGCCATCAAAACGGAATCTAACGAGTCTAATTGATTGCCCGTAAGGTTACGAGCTAGCACGTAAACCAACCACTCCCTCGAGTCACTTGATACTATCAGACGATTAGCTGGTTATTGTACAATTCGCTTCAAAAATAAACTTTTTAAATAACAAAAAATGTTGAAGTTATTAACATCCGAATAGAAAGCTATAGTATAATTTTATGTAATTTTTTATAAATACCTTCGATTCGGATTCGCACTTGGTGTTCAGAAGTGATTATGAAATTGTGTACTCTATTCCTTGACTAAATGCAGGGGGTTCGGGCAAAAAAATACACATGCAATTAAGACAATGTAAGTAAGTTTATAAAGCAAATAAATGACATTATAGAAACATTTGAACTGTAGGTCGATTGTTTAATTTATAAAGTTGTAAGTGAAATCACTCTAAAATATGTAATTACTATTACAAATTACAAGTTTATATGTTCTGTTAGTGGAATACCAGTGAAAGTGAAAATGTACCGAATTTCAAAGATATCAAATAATGTATTATATTTAAAAAAAATCCAGCTGAAATGTTCACTTTTAAGGAATTGATCTCTTGCGATTTTTTTTTCTCTTTAATTTTATTCCAAGAACTGGGCCATATTTATGAAGATCATCATATTTTATTATAATATTTAACCTGAATAAAATTATTTAATGATTTGGTATTAATCCTTCATATAAATTACATTCCTTGAGTTTTGTACCAACTAAATAATTATAAAATATTTGAATTTTGTTACTCTGGGGTTGAAAAAAGGTACCATTTTATTTTGATGCAAAATGTTTTAATTTTACATCCCTGATTGTGACATACACGAATTAAAAGTAGTATGGTAGTATTAAAACTTAAATTAAATAAGAAGCTTCTCTCTTATATATATAATATTAAAGCTATTTAAATAGGAACTTAAACATAATAAAATATGAAAAACACTTAAGGTATTAATATTCCGTTGGAGTCTTTGCTACATTTACTCCTATCGGACGCGTCCCCAGGTGGCGGATCGGGGGGATTGGTTGTAAGGCACATGATATACACACTCTACTGAATGGTGCATTCTGGCTCATCGCATGGGGGTATATATCATGTGTATTATCTCCGATCTTAGGGCTTTTACAGCTTCTCGCGGACCAAATAAATGTAGTGCACTTTAAGGTCAAGGTGGTAGGCAGCAGTGCTGAGGACCTGAATGGTTAGTTGGTGCCTAAACAAACTAACAGCTAACAGCTCCCCTCCAACGCCCATGGCACGGGTTGGTTGTAATTCTAGCCTAGTCCGCGCACGCCGTCACTGCGCGAGATGGTCCTTTTCCTTTACTGGCATACTCGTGGGACAAAATAGAAAATTCAAAGATTCTTAAAAATCGGACACAAGATGACGGACAGTCGCAGGGCGACAGGACTGAAATGGACGTGAGTACGGACGACGATAATGAGATGATAGGGGTCCAACGTGACATTCTTCTTCAGGAAAGTCAACTGTTGGGCCAGCTATCAGAGACGGATGAGATTCTGGGTATCTCGAGGGATTCCTTCACTGGGACCAGCGCCACTGAGAAGCTTGAGAATCTTACTCTCGGCTCTGAAGATGAACATGAGATCACTGTAATCTCAGTTCGCGCTCAGAGTCTGGAGAAGAACTCGAGTGTTGAGGCGGGGTCTGAGCGGGGGGATGGCTCGACGAACTCAGAGGGTCATTCGTCTGGCAGTGGTTTAGTTCGGCAAGACGCGGTAATGCTTGATGCGACAACCGGCGATATAAACCGAACTAAAGAGGAGCATGCTCGTAGTGGCGCAAGAGCCTCTCTTGGTTATCTGCACAAGATAGCCAAGAGAGGCCCTTTGCCACTTACAGGTAAGGATAAGTACCTTATCAGGAAGCACAGGAGGAACGTCAAAAGATTCGAACGAATCTACGGCCCTGTCTGTGTCTCTTTGGGAATGTCTTATCCTGAAGGATTGTATGTGGATGTTGGCAACACTCCAGAAGTGTCTCGTGAGAGCACAGGAGAAAAGCCAACCTCTTCATCAATCCCTACCGGAGTGAACTATTCTGGTAGTGGCAACCCGGGCAAACCTGCAGTCCTAGTGAAACAGCAGGCAACGTCTGGTAAGCCAACAACTACCATTGAAATGGTTGGTCATACACCATCCAGCAAACCTGGCAACCAACAAAAAGTTGTCAGAGATGCTAGGCCTGGAGATGATCAGCCATCAACTAGTAAGAGGACTTTACTTTCGAAGCCTGCCAGCTCCAGTAGTGGGGCTGTACGAGCTTCGATTGGGAAGCCCTCTACATCGAAGAACGCTGGTCAAAACCCATCCGGCTCTCTTAAAGGCCCTCATAGGGGGGTTGTTAAGAGGGCCAGGTCTGGGGATGACCAGCAACCTTCGATGGCCAAGAAGGTTGTTCACACGCCATACAGCTCTAGTAAGGGCCTCCATAAGGAGGTTATTAAGAGAGCTGTATCAGGAAGTGAACAACCCTCAACATCGAAAAGAGCGAAGGAATCAGTGTTGCAGAATTGTATTCAAGCTGCTGTCATTGACAGGGTTGATCCAGATGGGAGGATCAGCGTTGAGCAATGGCGACAAATTGAACACAAGCTCATTGAGGAAATCGCTCTTGTTAAAGGAAGGCCGGATGAGGTATCTTTCAAAGGCGCAGACTGGATGAAGGGTGTCAAGACTATTAACTGCGGGAACGAGAAATCATTTGAATTTCTCAGGAACGCAGTTGCTAGGTGCGACACTCTCTATCCAGGAGCGAAGCTTGAGGTGATACTCGCATCTGAGCTGCCCCTGCGTCCAATAGTGACAGAATGGTTCCCTCCACCCATTTTAGAGGTTGGAACCATTCTGACAGTATTGGAAAATCAGAATAAGGGTCTTCTTACAGGTCAATGGAAGTTGGTTAACACCATGACTTGTAAGGAGAACCAAGGCAGAGACTTCAGATTCGCAGTGGATCAGGAGTCTCTGAAGAAGCTGGAGTCACTGGGGGGAGTTGTCAATTTCGGATTTGGGGTGATCAGGTTTAGGTTCAACAAATCTGATAAACCCAAAGAGGCTGTCAGTGGTGCAAATTAACTTGCATCACTGTGAGGCAGCCTCAACCGAACTGACAAGACTCCTCATTGACTCCAACGTGGACGTGGCCCTCATACAGGAACCCTGGATTAAGAACACCAGGGTATGTGGTCTGAGGGTCACGGGGTACAACCTGTTCATACCATCCACAACGGAAAAGGTACGGACATGTATACTGGCTAGGAATAATCTGAATATTAATTTTCTTCATTCCTTTAGCAGTGGGGACCTTACAGTCGTCCAACAGGAAGCCGCAGGATGCAGCGGGCTTATAATGGCGGCTGTGTACATGCCGTATGAGGCAGCCGATCCACCAGGTATCGCTCTGCAGCAGTTGGCGGAGCACGCTAGGAGGAAAGGCGCGTACATGGTCTTGGGATGTGATGCGAATGCTCACCACTATCAATGGGGAAGCAGGGACATCAACAAAAGAGGTGAGTTGGTATACGATTTTATAACTTGTTATGATCTGCATATCTGTAATAGGGGTACTACTCCTACGTTCAGAGCGAAAGATAGGGAAACAGTTATAGATGTAACGCTGGCTAACCGTGGGGGAAATTATGTTAGGGATTGGAGAGTAGTTTTGGATTACTCTTTTTCTGACCATAGCATGATATCTTTTGGTCTCGACTTTGAGAAGGCGAGGGAGCAGCCCTATAGGAACTCGAGAAGGACAGATTGGAAGTCCTTCAGGAGGTCAGTCTGTAGGGACCTTAGGGATACTGAGGACTGGAGAGATTCAGTTGAGGGTATCGAGTTGGCGGTGAATAATTTCACGAATGTTATTAGGAATAGCTTTGCGCTCAATTGTCCAGTGATTTATCCTGGGAAAAGGAGACAGCCGAAATGGTGGACTAAGGAACTTAGGGACCAGCGGTCTACAGTTAGGAAGCTGTTTAATAGAGCCAAACTAACGAGGAGTGATGAGGATTGGAATAGCTATAGGGATAGTTTCTCTAAGTATAAGAAGGACATTAGACGAGCGAAACGGACTTCATGGGTAAATTTCTGTGAATCGGTGGACTCTGTTAACGAGTTGTCTAGGTTTAGGCGAGTATTATCCAAGGACCCAGTGGCACCTGGATACATACAACGTGAGGATAACTCGTGGACAGAGTCTAGCTCAGAGTCCCTCAGTTTACTTATGGAGACTCATTTTCCAGGCTGTAGGGATATAGAATCTGTTGGAGGGACAGGTAGCGTCAGTGATAACCTACAACCCGAATCAGATGCTGGGGATACCGATGTGATAAGGGAGATGATCACTAGAGACAAAGTATTATGGGCGGTAAATTCATTCGAGCCATACAAATCTCCTGGCCCGGATGGAATATTTCCGGCCATGCTACAGAATGTCGATGAAAGAGCCATCTCTCTATTGACGGAGGTTTTTAGGGAATGTCTTAGAATGAAGTACATTCCCAGGGGGTGGAGAGAGGTAAGGGTCATTTTCATACCCAAAGCGGGTAAGACGACTCACTCGAAGCCCAGGGATTACAGACCGATCAGCCTATCGTCTTTTCTATTGAAGACAATAGAAAGACTGATCGATCTTTATCTTAGGACTAGTATAGGAACTCAGGTCATTAGCGAGTCTCAACATGCTTATCTCAAGGGTAAGTCCGTTGAGAGTGCTCTGCATGACGTTGTGAGTTACATTGAGCGAGGTCTGCTGCAGAGGGAATATACCATGGCGGCTTTTCTCGATATAGAGGGGGCCTTTAATAATATCACGATAGAGGCTATCGAGGAATCACTTGTTTCGCTGAATATAAGTAAGCTCCTTGTTGAGTGGATAATTCTGATGCTTAGCAGCAGAGCTATCAACTCAAACATGGGAGGCACTTATATGAGGAAACTCGTGACTAGGGGCACACCGCAAGGGGGGGTCCTTTCTCCATTACTGTGGCTCTTGGCCGTGAACGTCATTTTAAGACAGTTTGATGCTAAGGGACGGAAGATTGTGGCCTACGCCGATGACGTTGTTTTACTGGTCTCTGGTAAGTTTTTATCTACGATCAGTGAGGTCATGCAGACAGGTTTACGTGATCTGTCCCTTTGGGCCAACAGTAAGGGATTAGGGGTAAACCCCGGGAAAACGGAGCTAGTTTTGTTTACTAGGAAATACAAGGTTGAGCATTTTAGCTTGCCAGTATTGAACGGGATTGAGCTTGTATTGTCAAGTGAGGCCAAATACCTGGGTGTGTACTTGGACAGTAAATTGTCTTGGAGGAGAAACACTCAGGAGAGGGTCAAGAGGGGACTCAATGCCTATTACACCTGCAGGAACTCTATAGGCAAGAATTGGGGTCTTAAGCCGCAAGTTGTATACTGGATTTACACTTCGGTTGTTAGACCTATTCTTACTTATGGCTGTACAGTCTGGTGGAAGGTATTGAGTAGGGAAACGTACAGGAAACTTCTCTCTAAAGTTCAGAGGTGTGCTTCAATTGGCATCTCAGGTGCCAGGAGAAGTACACCTCAGGCGGCGCTGGACATAATCCTCCACCTTCTTCCAATTGAGGAATTCGTGAGGGGTATGGTTGTCCGTGGCCTATTTAGATTGAAGGAACTGGGTTTATTAGGTTCCTCTAGAGCGGGGCATGTCAGCATACTAGATGAAGTCAGATTCAACGGTCGGGACCACGATTGACTTCGGGGCTACTCCCGCTTTGGTGTTACCTAGCAGGGATCTTTGGGATGGAGTAGAAAAGCTCTATGGAGGGTGCGCGGTCTTCACGGACGGTTCGAAAATGGAAGTTGGCACTGGTGCAGATGTATACTTTATGGGAACTGATATCAGACGATCCTACAAATTGTCTGACAGTTGTAGTGTCTTTCAAGCAGAGATTCTTGGCATTTATAAGGCTCTCGGCTTGATTGAAGGGAATGTTGAACGGGGGTCTGAGATTACTATCTATGTTGATAGTCAGGCGGCGTTATTGTCTCTGACTAGTCATTTTGTTAGGTCCAGATTGGTACTTGAGTGCAGAAGGGAATTGAGAAGGTTAATGGATTCCTATATGATGAGACTATGTTGGGTTCCTGGTCATTGTGACATTCTTGGCAACGAAATAGCCGATGAGCTAGCTCGCAGTGGCTCGGAGCTAGATAGGTCTTTCATAGAGTCATCTGTTAAGATTCCAATTGGGTCCTTCTTTAGGGCCATAGGGGAGTGGACTCTGGACAACACGAATCGAGCCTGGAATGACAGATCGGACTGCAGAGTTTCTAGGGCATTATGGCCTAGCTTAAAACTGGCGGATTCCAAGCATCTTCTGAGTATGAGTCGTGGTAGTCTTAGAGTCATAGTAGGTATGGTTACGGGTCATTTCTCAATAGGGAATATGATGAGTAAGTGGGACATTGGCACATCAGAATTCTGTAGAACGTGCGATGATGTTGAGGAGCTAGAGACAGTGGAGCACATACTCTGTCACTGCGTAGGGCTGCAGCGTAATAGGTTAAAGTGGTTTGGAAGCCATACACTACATGAACTAGGTGAGGTTAATGGCAAAGGACTTGTCAACCTCATAGGGTTTGTTATGGGGATAAAATGGCTTAGGAACAATCATAACTGATTGATTGGGTATAGGTTCCACTTTTCACTTTTTCTTTTTCTTCTTTTCATAAAGGGATCACAATGGGATGTTTGGCCTCTGGGTGTAGGCGTGAATGCGCCGCCCTTTCCAACCTAACCTAACCTAACCTAAGGTATTAATATTATAATGCACAGTGGGGCAGAATCGAAATCTTTTGCAAATAAATCTGTAACTTTTGATCGGCTGGTTGGATTTTCATGAAATTTGGTATAGTCGTAGCAGAGGAGTGTACAATGTTAAATTTAAAAGGGGGGCACAACAAACCCCTCAGGGGCGGAGCTAAGGTTAAGTTAAGTACCTCTGGCATAACAAATTTTTAATCGCTTGCCAAATTTTTGTTTCTCGTCTTTGTTGCAATTTTCAAATTCAAAATCGTTTATTTTTGGACTCGGTAATGATATCGACTTAAATTTTTTTATTCAATGGATAATTTTGTTCTTCAACTAATTAAGAAAAAAAACTAATAAAATCGATCGGAAATACATGAAAAAAAAACTGGACCAAGAACATGCAAAATTATGGTGCTTAAAAATTCAAACGCAAGTAACTCGAAAACTATAAGAGATAAATATGACACGAAAGCCTGTTTTTTATAGGTCTTATCAGGGCCTACAACAATATATAAAAATATTTGTAATCGGACGAGAAACAAAAATTTGGCAAGCGATTACAAATTTTTTATGTCAGAGTTACCTAACTTGGAGCCCTTTAGCTCCGCCCCTGAGGGGTTTGTTGCGCCCCCCTTCCAAACTTAACATTGTACACTCCTCTGCTACGCCTATACCAAATTTCATGAAAATCGAACTAGCCTATCAGAAGTTACAGATTTATTTCCAAAAAAATTTCGATTCTGCCCCACTGGGTAATGGTTTTTATAATATTATGTGAGGCCACATTAATATCACTGAAAACTCACCTGTATGTAAGGGCGTCCTTCAACCAGATTTAAACCGCTATGTGGAAACTTTTGCATTTGTTCAATTATTTCTTTATAACTTTTACTTTCTACGTCTACCAAACGAAAAGCTGTTATATTGACACCATTGTACTTAAAATCCTCAAGGTCAAAAGTTTCAAGGTCCTGCAATCAAGAAAATGTATTTTGTTTTAAATCATAATTAAAATAATCTATATAAATATATACTATATATATTTATATATTTACTTACAAAAGTTGTAAACATATAATGGTATCGATAATCATTCATTTGAAGTTGCAAAATCTTTAAAATATAAAAAAACATATCAGTAAAAATTCAAGTAAATTGTATCACACACTTTAATACTTACAGCACGAAAAAATAATTTTATATTTTCAGGATTTGTATCAACTATTATCTTATAAATTTCCTTTTGTCTTATCGCTCGTAAAACTTGTCTATACGTTTCAGGTGTAACTTGGCGTATATACATTTCCGTTGGCATTTCAGTTGTTGCGTGCATCAAATCCTGTTGTTTAAATAAAGCTAAATAAGAAAAATATCATTGATACAACTGTAAATAATAAATATTTAAAGTATATTTAATGTAGGGTACAAATCTAAATATGTATGTGATGTAAATAAATTTTATAATGGAGACACCAGTAATTTCATCGTATGACATTTACTTATTATGTTGTTAAATTCATTATATTATTTCATATTCATTTTTAGTTAATTTTGCATTTTTTATTTTATTTAAATTTATTTATATTTTTCAGCTATTCACCCCACTGTAATTAAGTTTTTATTTGTTTTCTTATTTTGCTTTGTATCTACACACTCATAACTAGTATTAATATTCATGTTTTTGTTGTAAATAAGAATTCAATGCACATTGGAGCAGAATCGAAATTTTTTGAAAATAAATCAATAACTTCTAATCGACTATTTGGATTTACATAAAATTTCACACAGACGTAGCAGAGGAGTGTACAACGTTAAGTTTTGACGGGGGAGGCCACAGGCCTAGGAGCGGAGCTATTGGGTTTCAAAATAGAGTATCTCTGATATAGAAAATTTTTAACCGCTTGCCAAAAGTTTGTTTCTTTTTCCCATTTTAAATATTATATCTTCTTAAAGCTCTCGATAAGACCTATGAAAAAACATGAATTACAGTTTTCGTTAAATATTACAATTTAGTGGCGTAGTTTTGGTTCTATAAAATATATTGTCTTCAAAGTTTTTGTATATAATTAAGAATTACGTTAGCTAAACAGCACAATTTATTTGAAAATTGGAGTCCATAGTTTTTCTGATTTTTTGAATTAAAGTAAAGTATTGATCTTTGGAGAAACTATAAATATTTTATCAGTAATAAAATAGTTGTTAGTTAAGATTTCCTATCGAAACTTTTACACTTTAGCATTTCGAATTTCATTTGAAGTGATAAAGTGTAAAAAATTTTAAATTTGTATAAAAAGAATCCGACAATTCCCAAAAAACCGACAAAAATTTAAAAATTTGCAAATGAAGTCCACATTTCGACCTTCATTGCCAATACCATCCGCAAGTTTGAGTTCAGTGTACGTTATTGGATGATAAGCGACCGAATACACAACATCTAGCCCGTAGTGAGAAAAGTAGTGGGACTGGAGAGAGGGTAAATGAAGATCGTGACCAATCGATTCGACGCTGTGCACAGCACCTGGAGTCTTATAGGGACCACTTTGCGAATTTTAAGCCAGGATCTATCTTGGTGTAAAGGCTTACAAAATCCAACTCGTTGGTAACATACAGCGCACAAATCTATGACTTTATTGAGAAATTATTTCGTGCACCGAAGATGTCAACTGTCAGCCTAGATAGTTTGATATTAAACCACTGGATTTTTTCTTTGGTGTTACGTGGAAGTCAAAAATCTTCGTCGATAAGCCAGCTACGATTCTCAACGAAAATTAGATCGCGGCCAACATTTAAATAAAATTATTTTTCAAAAGAAAATGTCGAAGAATGACATTTCAGGATATAATAAAGATTCCGATATACAATTCTTTTAGTATATATAAATATACTTTTTTATATTTTATTACCACATTTTTTATCCTGTCAAGCCAATACGTAAACAGATTTTGCTTTATATTTTCGAATGTAAAATTTAACATATTTGGTCTTAAAAAGTTGTTATACACAGAAAATTACCGTCCGACTTAAACGGATGTGTTGGGTGCATTTTTAAATGATTTTAATACTTTTGTGCAATATTTTTATATTACGCTTTTATTACAATGGTTTTTAGTTTCTCTCTATATTTTTATGGCAATAAATTTCAACTTTTTATCTTATTTTCTGGTTTTAATGTGTTTTATTAAATTATTCGAATAATAATTCTCATTCCTTATTCGTTCGAATAAACGAAGAATTTTTTAAATTTATTTGAATGTAATGTAAAAATCGTTAACGTTAAATCTAAAGGACCATTTTTATTTTTATGGCAATATATTTTATCTTAATCGCCTATTTTTAATTTGTTCTATTAAATTATACGAATAATTTTCATTCGTTAGAATAATTGAAGAATTTTTAAAAATTAATCGATCACTCGAATAGCAATAAAATTAACAATAAAATTTTGCAATCAAACTCGAATAAGTTGAGTAGCTAAAACGCAAGATCGCACATGTAAAAAACAAAAGTCACATGTATTGTTTTTGCAGGAAATGAAAGGAATAGAAAGTAATAGGGATGTAGAAGAATTAAAAAGAAGGCTAGATTCAATATTAGCGACAGTATTGGATCAGGGAGAAACTGTTGCAGCTTTGCAGGCTCCGAAAAACGAAGAGGAGCTTAATTCAATATGTAGTCTTCCAGATAGTGTTAAGGAACTTAGAACATTTGACGGAAACCCACTAAATTACGTGTCCTGGGTTCATACAGTAGAAATGGTCCTGAAAGACTTCGAAATAGTTAGGCACAAACCTATTTATAGGTCAAAGTATACGCCAGAAAAGAGTTGGCGAAGCTGATGCAGCTTTAGTATCGAATAATATTTTTTACAATGATTGGAAGGAAGTAAAAAAGGTTTTATCGCTCCACTATGCTGATAAGAGAGATGTGCAAACCCTCAAACACTAACTGAACCAACTGTCACATGGGTCGTCGAAGGTGGACGAATTTTACTCAACGATGAACCACCAATTATCACTCATAATAAACAAACTTAAAACGGAGACCTATAGCGAGGAAACGATTGATGCATTGGTTACTACACATAGGAATAGGGCATTGGACATATTCATCCTTGGGTTAAATCCAGACCTATCTAGAATGGTCATTATACAACGACCAAGAACTTTGCTAGAAGCATACTCGGCTTGCCTGGAACTCCAGAACCTCACGATAAGGAACAATATACTACATTCAAAGTCGCAGCTACGTACGAATAGACCACCAGCTGTAGCTCCTGTCGTAAAAGCACGTCCCGACCTCATTTTAATTTTTCGAATAATGCTAGGTATAATTACCATCATCATGGACATTCCAATTCTAATAACCGACCAGTCCCACAAAGGTTTCAATATGTTAAGCCAGAGCCGATGGAAATAGATCATTCGATACAAACGCGAAAAATAAACTATTGAACCGCCTCAATAACACAGAGAAAAGAAAAGGAAGCGAAATCTTTACGTCGGATAAACAGCCGTGTTTTTTCCATCTAAACACAGAAGTCCCAGGTGAAGAATTTGTTCCTCAGGAAGAAGTACCAACAGGTGATTTCGATTCTGCAGCAAGGGAACAAAATTTTATGGAGGAGGGGCATCCAGCCAACTTTACATAGAATATATTACAGGTAACAACACCCGACTTGAATTTTTGATCGATACCGGCTCGAACAAAAATTTTGCAGTCTAAAACTATCTGCCGGAAGTATACCTTTATTAAACTCAGTCGTTGTTAAAACCGCGGGAGGAAAAATTGAAATAACTAGAAAGATAGTGGGCAAATTTTTTGCAAGATATATTCGACCTAATAACATTTTATTTGTTACCTGGTCTGAGTACCTTTGATGGTATTATAGGTGATGATACCCTTAAAGAGCTTGGAGCTATAGTTGATAGGAAAGAGGATATAATAGTGATTAGGGACATTATTAAGATACCTCCCGCGACAAAAAAAAAAAAATCAAATAGTTTAAATTATGTTTTGAGCGAATCTATTCCGTACAAAACTAGGGTTAAAATTAACGAAATAATTAGATTTAAATCACTTTTTGGGCCACTAGATAGCAATCAAACAATCTCCACGAATGTTCGTGCAGAGATAAAGACAACAACATTAGATCCTACTTATAGACAAATTGCGGAATTGTTGTCCGAAGGAATAATACGTCCTTCCAAAAGCCCTTATAATTCCCCAATTCGGATTGTTTCAAAAAAGCCAAAACCAAACGCCGAGAAACAGTATAGATTAGTGGTCGATTGCAAACGGTTGAATGCTGTTACAATTCCTGACACGTATCCTATCCCAGATATTAACGCTACTCTAGCCAGTTTGGGTAATGCCAAATACTTCACTATAATCGATTTAACCTCAGGTTTCCATCAAATTCCTATGAAGACTTCAGTCATTCCAAAGAGGGCGTTCTCAACTATGAATGGGAAGTTTGAGTTTCTTCGTTTACCTTTCGGATTGAGAAATGCACCAGCAATTTTCCAACGAATGATTTATGATGTCTTGAAGGAATATATAGGAAAAACGTGTTATGTCTACGCTGATGACATAATAGTGTTTGGACGTATCGAAGAGCAACTCCTTTCTAACGTAGAAACAATTTTTGAAAAATTAAAAAACGCAAATTTAAAGGTCAACATTGAGAAAACCCATTTAATGCAAATAGATGTAGAATTTTTAGGATATATTGTAAGTGCAGATGGAATTAAACCAGATCCCAAAAAAGTGATTGAAATCGAAAACTTGCTCCCCCTAACAATCTTAAAGAACTCAAGGGATTTTTAGGAAAGACTTCATATTATAGGCGCTTTGTAAGAGACTACGCGAAAGTAGCAAAACCATTAACTAATTTGAAAATTGAGAATGCCCAAGTAAAGGCCAACCATTCAAAAAAGGTTCCAATAAATTTACAGGACGATGCACTAATGGCCTTTACAAAATTAAAAACTCCCCAAACTACGCCATTGGTGCTGTTCTTTCCCAAGGTGAGTTTGATAAGGATAAACCAATCGCTTATATATCCCGATCGTTGAACAAAATTGAGAAAGGCTACGCAACTAACGAAAAACAGATGCTGGCAATCGTGTGGGCGCTTGATAACTTACGGAATTATCTGTATGGATCAAGAAAGATTAAAATATACACCGACCATTAGTCCCTTACCTACACGTTAGGTAACCGGAACTTCAATGCCAAATTGAAGCGATGGAAAGCTCGTATAGAGGAGAACAATCACTAGTTGATCTACAAACCTGGTAAATCAAAAGTCGTGGCAGATGCACTCTCTAGGTTGAAAACTAGCGTTAACCACATCAGTGATGTTTCCACAGACACGGCCAGCGAACGGGATTCACAAGCAAGAAGGACAGCATTAAAAACTAGAGATGACGACATTGAATCAACAGCATCAAACTTGATTCCCTATTGAGGCCCCTATTAATATTTTCAAAAACCAGATAATCATCAAAATAGGTCCCGAATTGCAGTCCAGTGAAATACCACATGAACACTTCCTACGTCACTATGTATATGCCTGACTGGGATGCTGAGAAGCTTTCGAATGTGCTAAAGAAAACACTGAATCCAAACCTTGTAAATGGCGTTAAAGCCCCAGAAAATTACTTAACGATTTTACAAGATCTGTGTTTGCAACATTTCTCAAGATATAAAATTAAAGTAAAAGTAAAAAGTAGTCAACGACGTAAGATCAGAGAGTATTCAATTCGAAATTATCCAGAAGGTACACCATAGGGAGCACAAAAATGTTAGAGAAAATAGGAAGCAAATTTTAGACGTATGTACGCTCACAGTAGGAAATTCGTAATATGTAATAGCAATAAGTACGACCGAAATCCAATAAAACCTTTATTGCTAGATACTTCAACTGCAACCATGCCGTGTTAAATATTACATATGGATATAATGGAAATACAAAATCAAAAATTTCTGTCTGTGCTGGACAAGTTCTCTTAGTTCGTTAAGCTGTTTCATACAAGTGATAGGTCTGTATTAAATATTAGAGAAAAGTTAGTAAAAATCCTTCATTATTTTACAGGCCCAAAAATTGTAGTAACCGACAACGAGAGTAGTTTCCTTAGCCCCTTAATAAAAGATTTCATCGAAAGACTAGGGATAAAAATTTATTTGACACAATCGCAACGAAACGAAGTAAATGGACAAGTAGAACGTGTCCATTCAACCCTTATAGAAATTTGCAGATACCTAAGGACAGGAAAGGAAGAACTCAGTGTGCAAGAGTTAATGTATGTAGCTGTCGATAGATATAATAATACTATTCACTCCGTCACGGGAAAAAGACCTAGTGATGTATTCCGATATTAACAAACTGCTCGAAGCCCGCTCTGATATTAACAAGAACCTTAGGGAACTAATTATAAAAAACGCCAAGGAAAGAAATAAGCGTATGAACAGGAAGCGTCTCCAAAGAGATATAGGAAAGGGGATACGATATTTGTTAAGATTAAGAACGTTAAGGCGAAGAACAAACCAGTTTTTAGGAAAACGATTGCAGAGTTACAATACATACGGTAAGTTGGAAAAGGATTCACAAGGCTCACATAAGAAATTTGAAACAAGCTCTATAGTTAATCAAAACTTCAATTTTTTTCTCTCTTTTCAAGAATTTAAAATGATGCAATTGATAATAATAAATATATAAAGCGCCCTGCAAAAATTTGGTGAGTGCCTCAGGCACTGGCGTTCGACTCCCTAGCGGCAGCGCTCATTACCATTATAAAAAATAAAAAAACATATATATAGAAATTAATATAAATTAGAAATAAAAGAAATCAAAAAAGAAAATTTTTACCTATATAAAAAATCTATCATCAAACTAGAAATAAGCATAATAAAAAAACATATATATAGAAATTAATATAAATTAGAAATAAAAGAAATCAAAAAAGATAATTTTTACCTATATAAAAAATCTATCATCAAACTAGAAATAAGCATAACTAAAAGATAAAAGATAAAATAAAAAAACGGTTTTGCCAGAATTGCACTAACTATTTTAATGTCATCTAATAAAAATAATTATTTTTGAGGAAAAATGATTTCCAAACTAAGCATTCCTTTTATGGCTTATATTTTTACTTTACACGCTGAACAAATATTTTGTTATGACGCCCCTATTGTTACTGTGAGAGCTGGCAATGCTTGGACTATTAATGGCAATTTTAAATTGATTCACGTCATCAACCTGGATTAATACGCCACAATTGCGGATAATATAACAGCGCTGGTCCACAAACATATGCCGCCCGACAAGACTAAAGAAATAATTGCTTATCATCTGACACAAGTGTAAGAGAGACTCATCGAGTTGGGAACCACACGGGGAAGAACCCGAAGATCAATTGACTGGATAGGCTCCACATGGAAGTGGGTCGCTGGCAATCCAGACGCTGCAGATTGGAACTCTATTTTGAAAAGTCAAAACGCAATAGTTAGAAATAACAATGAGCAGTACAAGATCAACGCACAACTCTTAAATACCACTAACGAAGTCGTTCAAAAAACTAATGAACTTGTTATCAAAATTAACGATATTAGCAATGGAAAAGAAGCTGAGAGAATTGGGCAGAACACTATTAATGAAGTTCTCATTCTGAAGGATACTATTAACGAAATAGTAAGGGCTTGTCAATTGGCTAAAAGAGGAATTATCAACACAAACCTATTAAATAGAACCGAAGTCGAGGACACTATTTCCGAAATGGAAACACTTGCATACGCTAACACCATTGAAGCTATCGAATACGGAAATCAGTCCATATATACAAATGGGTCACTGTTGCTATATGTTCTTTCCAGCTAAAAAAAAAGACTTTTATCACCGACTCATCGCGAAGGCAACAATAAGAATCGGAAGACAAATTGAAGTACCATTTAATGAAATACTAATAAGTCAAAATGAAAATTTTGGTGTGAAAACTCACTGCCTAAACATCAACAAGATGACAATCTGCCAACAAACATCTCTAATTAAAACTGGCTGAAGAAAACTGTATACCACGCCTGCTGAAAGGATGAATTGCGAACTGCCGCTACAAGAAGGTCAGGACGCATGTAATAGAAATGTTAACAACTGATATTATTTTCTTAACAAACTTCGAGGGTGTCCTTAGAACCCGGGAGCATACAAAAATGCTCAGTGGAAGTTACCTGATACAGCTATATAACGAAAGCATACTGATCAACAACGAAACTGTTTCAAGGCTACAACCACTTCCCCGTGTCCTAACCAGCGTGGCTGGCGAAAAACTACTGGTGGACGTTGATCAAGTTCACAATATAAGTTTGCAAAACGTGGACAAACTTGAATATCTTGGTTTGAAATTAATCTTGTCACTTGGAACTCATATGGGTATCGCGATTGCAATGGGCATTTGCGTTGGTGTCTTATGGCATAAGATAACTAGGAGGATTAACCTGCCAACAACTAAATTTCCACAGACAGCCGATCCCACCTTCCAAACAAAAAATGTGATCTGCGGGACTCAGATGCTTAAAGAGGGAGGAGTTAGCGACACCGCTGACAATGACAACCAAATTAATTTGTCATAGTCAGCATTTAAAAATTTATAAGTAATTTAATAACTTCTGCACGCGTAACCGGCCTAATTCCAAAATGCTTACTTGCACTTGTTTCCTAGGAAAACGATTTTACTGGATCAGCGTCTGCATATTGACGCATGTTTGTGCAACGTGATCAGATAATCGAAGAGCCAACAAGAATGACAGAAAAACAGGCAGTCTTGGTTGCGCGCTCGTACGGAACGGTTATTTGTTGTTAAGAATATTTAATTATATTTTAATAAAGATATTTGTGCATTGAAAATAATTATAGTTTAATAAGGATATTTGTGCATTGAAAATAATTATAGTTTAATAAAGATATTTTTGCATTGAAACATCCAGTGTTATTCTTTGACGCAGTTGATAGCGCCCTACTTATTTTTTTAAATTAAAGAGCGGAAAAATCCTTAACTATAATAATAATAATAATAATAATAATAATAATGATAATAATAATAATAATAACAATAATAACAATAATAATAATAATAATAATATTAATAATAATAATATTAATAATAATAATAATAATAATAATATTAACAATAATAATAATAATAATGATAATAATAATAATAATAATAATATTAACAATAATAATAATAATAATAATAATAATAATAATAATAATAATAATAATAATGATAATAATAATAATATTAATAAAAATAATAATAATAAAAATAATAATAATAATAATAATAATAATAATAATAATAATAATAATAATAATAACGATAATAATAATAATAATAATAATAATAATAATAATAATAATAATACTTATTTAATGAGGAAAATAAAATATTTAATTTTTTCAAAAAGTTTTATGTTTTACTAGCCTTTACACAAACTTTAGAGTAATATATTATATATAAAAATTATTCCTTTACGCTAAGAATTTTCTATTTTTTCATTTGAAAAGCCATTAAGGAATAATTCCACACAAAATTCGCATACAAAAAATCTATTTTCGATTTTTTTGATAAATATTGCACTGAATTTCAATTGATTGTAATGCTTTTACCGTATATGGATATAATGCGTGATTTACGACAATCCGGAATCAGTTTAACAATACACAAAACTCGTATAAATTGCAGCAAGAAAAATAGCACATTTACTGTAGAAAATTACAGTGCAAAATGACACCTGTCATATTGCGCAAAGTCTAAGTTAACGTATAACGCCATCTATCGGATTTTGGCTGAGAACTTTCTATTTTTTCATTTGGAAAGGTATTAAGGAATAATTGCACACAAAATTTTATACAAAAAATCAATTTTCGATTTTTCCAATTTTCCGCATTTCGCATTTTCAGCAATTTTCCATGTTTTTCACTAAGAACTTTCCATTTTTTCATTTGAAAAGCCATTAAGGAATAATTTCACACAAAATTTCGTACAAAAAAATCAGTTTTCGATTTTTCCAATTTTCCATTCTTCATATGGCGGGAATGCATGCCAAAGCGCGGTTTGACCACAGTGGTCAAAATCCTTGACAGACCTATGATAGACTCTATATTCGCAAAGTTGACATTTAGAAAATTTGATAAAAAATTCACAAATACAATTCAGGAATTCTGATTATATTCAGGAATAGCATTTATCCTTGGCTCCATTATTCATTGTCCAAAATCGTTGACAAGCCTCTGAGAGGTTTTACATTCACAAACTTGAAATTTGAAACATGTTTTCAGAATAGAAATTTTAAATTTTTATTATTGTATTATTTTATCATAAATTTTGTCAAAATTTGATCTAGTATTTTTATAGTACCAAATAGTCATATTTAAATATGTCATATTTAAATATGTCATTACATATTTAAATATTCACAAATACAATTCAGGAATTCTGTTTATATCCACGGACAGTATTCATCCTTGGCTCCACTCTCCATATGACGAGAATGCATGCCAACGCGTCATTTGGCCACAGTGGGCAAAATCCTTGACAGACCTCTGATAGACTCTATATTCGCAAAGTTGACATTTAGAAAATTTTTTAAAAAATTCACAAATACAATTCAGGAATTCTGATTATATTCAGGAATAGCATTTATCCTTGGCTCCATTATTCATTGTCCAAAATCGTTGACAAGCCTCTGAGAGGTTTTACATTCACAAACTTGAATTTTGAAACATGTTTGCAGAATAGAAATTTTAAATTTGTATTATTGTATTATTTTATCATAAATTTTGTCAAAATTTGATCTAGTATTTTTATAGTACCAAATAGTCATATTTAAATATGTCATTACGTCTTCGCATATATGATTACATAAGTCGTTACATCAAAACCATATTTAACTCGCATATTTATCTTCACACACATTATTTTAGATGGAAAAACTTTCATTGTTTTCATGAAAATTTGTCCCATATCTATGAAGAGGAACAAGCTTGTCTTTTGACGCTGCATAGTGAGGCAGAATCGATTTTTTTTTTTTTTTTTGGAAATAAATCTGTAACTTCCAATCGACTGGTCGGATTTAGATAGACATGGCAGAGGAGTGTACAATTTTATGCTAGAGAAGGGGTTCCCACAGACCACTCAGTAGCGGAGGTATCAGGCTCAAAATAGGGTTCTCTGACATTTGCTTACAAATTTGTATCTTTATCCAATTTCAAAGATTTTTATATCTTCTTAAAGCTTTCAATAAACATGCTTACATGTGCTATTTATAGTTCTCAAGTTATAAGCATTTTAAAATTCAACTAAATTCTTTGCAATTAAAAAGCAAAATTATCCATTAAAGAAATTATCTATATACGTTTCCAAGTCCAAAAATAACCGATTTTGAAAGTGAAAATTGCAAAAATTATGATTTTTTTCCGAAAAAGTGTCATCCCTTTTTTAAGTAAAATTTTCCTTTGGAATTTAATAACTTTATACATTTTTAAAAGGTGTTATCACAGAGTATTTATAATTGAAAACGATGTGTACGCCTTTTTCCAAACCAGTAACAAAAAATGAAATGATTCCTTTTACTAAAATTTTAAATTTCTTTACATTTTATCATTCCAAATGAAAAAGTCGATATTCACCAAAAATTTCTTTAAGATATATTAAATAACAAGGATTTTGTAATTTTATTGTATACAGATATACGGCCGTATTTAAAAAAATTAAAGCATGCTTACAAATCATTTTTAGGCAAAATTTGATAAAATTGTATTCAAAAACAATTGTTAGCTTAAAATACATTTTGTAGAATATTGTTAAATACAAAAAAATTAAAATAACTTTTTCCCTATTTTAAAGGTTTTTGTCTTAGATTTTGTTTATGAATGAAAGAAAATTGTCTTATTCGCAATTTTAGGACAAAACTATTTTTTACCTTATAATGTAGCCTGAATAGGATATTCCGCTTCCGGCCGATTCCTTTCCCACATATACAGTAAATTATTTTATAACTATTTATTTAAAAAAATAAATAAGCCTATCTAGGTATTCTTGATTAAGAGGTCATTCGGTTGTTTGTTCGTTAAACTGATATCCATAAGCGCGTTTATTTAATTTTTCCGTGTTTTCGTTTCCTCGTAATGCCACAATTAAAACAAATACGTTTACATCGTAAAATAAGTTGTTCCTAATACAATGTACCAATTCCACTATAAAAATTGAATGTTTCAACCTAGTTTACGCATAAAAATTCATACAAATTTGTTAAAATAACAAAATGACAATTAAAATAAATTAATAAAATAAATTTTAAAATAGTGATGATTTTTTCATAAAATATTCGTCAATTCAATATCTTTAATTTTAACTAACAAAAATTAAAGGAACACACATTATTAATATATCTGAACAGAACATACATGTAATTAATCTAAAGGCTGAAATTTATTTCCCAATGAATACGTACTTATATTGTAAAATCTAAAAATTTTAAATGAAATAAAAAAGAACGAATAATTTATTCTAACTATTCGAACATTAACAATAAAAATGAAAGAACAACTGAAAAAGATTGCCTACATAAATAAAAAAAAACAGTATATTATTTAAAATGCTGTTAACACTTGTTTTTGAATACAATTTTTTAAAAGATGATTTTTAAGGATTAAATGCATGTTACTCGTAACTTTTTTTTCGTTAATTATTTTAAAACTGAAATATATGTTTTTTTGCGAATACGGTCGACAATATTTATAGTTTCTCTAGAAAGCAAAATTTTGCTTTAATTCCAAAAATTTTAAAAAAATATGGACTCCAATCTTATTATCTAGCTTACATCAGCTCGTAAGTGATATATGCGCCTCTTTTAAAATTTTACATTCCTCTGCTAAGCCTATGTGAAATCTTATGTAAATTCAACCATCACCTTAGAAGTTAGAGATTTGTTTCCAAAAACTTGTGCACTGCAACGTACTCAAGGGAACCCGTAGGAATGCTAGCAAACGCTACACAGTGTTGCCAATCGCAAAATTTTTGGTAATAAATCTGTATCTCCTAAACTACTGGTCGGATCGAATTAAAATGTATAAAAAAGTTGTAGATGAGGAACTCGGCTTTTAGAAAAATTATCTTTTAGTCACCCTGTAATAATGCGTGATAAGTTACAGGGTGTCATAGTTGACATATGTAAAAGTTTCAAAAAATCGTAACTTCTACAAATCAAGATTTTTATATTTCTGTAAAGTGATATAAAGCGAGATAAAGAAAGAAAAACATATTTACTTACCTAAGTTACAGTTGCGAACATAAAAAATGCAACGCCAGGCTATGTGATTTTTAATCGTATTGCTTAAGGCTAGAACGTTTATTAAATTAGTCATTTTTTTGTGATTTTATTCTTTACAGTTTTAGCCAACAATTGTATGTTATTTTGTTCCAAATTGTTACTTATAAGAATAGTTATGAAACATTTTGTTAAAAAAGTTGTAAGTTAATGCGAGCAAAAAAATGCAACTCTAAAAGGATCAACGGAATTTTTTAAATTTTGATAAAAATATTTATTGAAAACTTGTGAAAAATATAATTTAATCGCAATACATTCAATTACGCTGGTTAAATGATGATAATATTAAAGGATGATAATGGGAAACCCTTCTAACATACCACATATTATTTACCAAAATTAAACTAGCACCTTTACATTTGGAGGCGGTTCTTTTACTATTTTAACGAGTACTGTATAATCGAAATGAAAGGCTATTACGACAACTTGAATTAATTTTACTATAATCGTATATATTTCGAATTTAGACTGTCTAGGTAGTTATGTTTCCTTAAATATTAATCACCAGTAGTAAAATAGTGCAACAGTCCAATAATACCCGAAATATGAAATTTTAATTATTTAACATAGGAACAATGTCAAAATAGGTATAATTCATAATAGTTTTCCCTGTGTTATTATTTGCCCCATAACCAAAATCAAGGTATATTTGAACATTATTGCGTTATCGGGCATTAAATATTATCGTACATTGTAAAAAAAGTTATTAAGCTGTTGATTCGATCGCAATAACAACAATTGAAACTGGTCGCATTATTTGGGTCGAAAACTCTTATACAATTATTAAGTATCAATTAAAGCCAAACTATAAGAAACATTTGATCGCTTTTGAATAAAGAATATTTGTGAGATTTAAAATGAATAAAACAATTAAATAATACCAAAAACATCAATCTTTGTGGAAATTTTTGAAAAATAATATAGAAAAATATCAAAATTAATAGAATGTAGAATTATTATCTAAATTTTATATTAACTGTAGATTTCATGCACTTTAGCCTATATATAAGAATAAAAAAAAATCATGGTTTTTAACAATATTATAGTTTCTAATCTTTTCCAATAAAAATTTTTATCAAAACTTAAAAAATCATGTTGATTTCTTTAGAGTTGTACTTTTTTGCCCGTTCAAAATTACCACTACTTTTGCTAAACATTTAATTATTTCCTTACGTACAAAATTATTTATAATACAATAGGTGTCTATGTCCACAAATAATAAAATCACAACAGTACTGTTAAATCGGGTCACGTTATAAGCAAAATACATGCGAACAAGGATCACTCACATAGAGTTGCATTTTTTTATTCGCAACGGTATCGCTTAGGTACATAAAGATGTTTTTTTTTATCTCGCCAATTACTTTACAGAAATATAAAATCAGAGTTGTTATGTATAAGTTACTATTTTTTGAATCTTTTACATACTCGTGGTGGTCAACTTTGACACCCTGTAGCTTATCTCGTATTATAACAAGGTGAATTACAAGATAATTTTTGTAAAAGCCGATGTTCTCCTCTACAACTTTCCCATACATTTCAATTCGACACGACCAGTAGTTTAGGAGATACAAACTTATTACCAAAAATTTTGCGATTGTCTCCACTGTGCGCCAGTTCAAACATTACTTTAGCACAAAAAGGCCCCAAGGTCATTGAAGATTCACCACCAATATTTATTTTTAAGAAATTTCGAAAATCGTTTCATATGTTTTTCATGAACCCGCCTGGACTGGACTATCAAGGTTAAATTTTTTTTCATATCCAAAAAAAATACTTGATAGACCTACTTATAGCATTCTCGATATCTTGTTAAAATAAATTTCGTAGGCGGAATATTATTTCGTTGGATTTACTCCAAAAACCAGAAATATAATAAAGTTTTCTATCTAAAATTAGTAATAATTGATACGTAAAAGTTATTGAGCTAAAAAGATAGAATAAAGTTGATCTAGAGGACGCAGTATATGTTTTTGAATTAATAAAAAATATGACTTGACATATTCATTACTAATTCATGTTATGCTGGACTTTGTTAATTCCGTTTTGGAAATTTTAAATTTAATCAGCTTAACCACAAAAGAAATTTCAAAGTTTATTTTTGTTAAATCGCCATTATTTTATAATAGAAAATAAGAAATATACAAAATTTAAAATGCTTTCAAACACAAAACAAAAGTAAATACAAATGTTTAACGTCATATAAGGATAGTATTTACAAATTTCAAGAGAGCTAAAAAGTTATTTAAAAGAGCACAATTACCTTATATCGACGTTTTGTCAAAAGTCAACAGATGTAAAAAACAATAAGGATATTGTTTTTTATATCTGTGGACTAAGGATATTGTTAAAATCTTATATATAAATTATAATATTATTTTTATATAAACAGCTAGCTGTACAATTAATTGGAACAATGAATGAAGGAATTTTTAAGAAATGGAATAGAAAAATATTATGATATTATAAACTCCAAAGCACACATTGATAGATCTATATCGCAAAAAAGGAGGCATTAAGCGCAATTTCCGTAAGTATGGATGCTCAGTAGTTTTTCTTCGTAGAAAGACAAAGAAATGTGGTCACGAATAAAAATGAAAGCTATGTAATATAATCGACTAAGCAAACGGTGGTACTCCACCGGCATTACCATCTTCCATCGACTTATAACTGGTATGGACCCCTAAGATTACGTGGAGGACTATGCGTTCATGATGGGGATGCTGACGACAATGAAAATATTCAGCATTCTAAACTAAAGCTTTTATAGCCAACATATTAAAAGAAAATCTTCAATCAATTAAACCAGAAGAAAAGGACTTTGAAGGCTCTAGAAAAAGTAATAATATAGAAATACGTAAGGTTAAAGAAAATATACTTACATGCATACATACATACATACATACATAAATGTTTTTAACGAATGTATTTACAAATCATTCTACAGTAAAGACAAGTTTTAACTTACGGCAACTTGAAAATTAAATGCATGAAAATCGGATAAAGCAAATAGAATATGAATATGAAAAAATTAAAGAAACATTATATCAACAACTTAAAAATGAGAAAGAAAACAAGTAAGAAAGGTATCCGTGTGGAGTCTTTACTTATTTACTCCCATCGGACGTGTCGGATGTAAGATTTCTGATCCATGGCACGGGTTGGTTGTAATTTCTTTAAAAGCCTAGTCCGCGTACGCCGTCACTGCGCGAGATGGTCCACTTAGTACGTGCATATTTGTGGGACCAAAATTAGTGAAATAAATAATAAAATAAAGGATGTGGAGAAGAATAAGGTAGTTTTAGTAGGAGTTTCGGATACTGACTCTGACCTTTTAAGAATTCACGAAGACATAATTGCTCAGGAGGGACAGTTATTGAGTGAACTAGCCGAAACAGACGACCTCTTGGGCTCACCTGGAGACTCTCTCGGGGATACAGGCACTATGGAGAAATTGGAGGATCTCTCTCTTGGTTCTGATAAGGAGCACGAAATCACTATGATTTCAGTTCATGCTCAGGAACAGGATCCTCCAGCATCCGAAGTGTCATCCGCACGGGATGGTGGACAGGTGGGTTCAAAATTAGTTCGGCAAGACGCGGTAAAACCAAGTGGAACTGCCGTCGTCGGCAGCCGAACAAAAGAAGAAAAGGCAAAGAATGGCGTCAGAGCCTCCTTGATCTATCTTAATAAGATGGCCAAGAGGAATCTGTCGTCAGTCAGTGGTAGTGATAAATACCTTGTCAAGAGGCATAGGAAGAGTGTAATTAGATTTGGAAAAATCTATGGCTCGACCTCCGTTATCTTGGGAATGCCTTATCCCGAGGGACTAAATGCGATATTTGAAACCGTTCCGGAAAATGCTCGGGAGAGTATAGGAAACGTGTCAGGCGTCGCACTGAAGTCCAAAGATAAAGACAATGATAGCAGCAAATAAACCGATCTTCGGAACAATCGGTTGAAACTGGCAACTCTGGTGAATCAATCACCAAAGGAGCCAGGCCTGGAGGCGACCAACCTTCGACAAGTAAGAAAGGTGCGGCAAACAACACTCCCAGCTCTCTTAAAGGTCTTCAAAAGAAAATAATAAAGAACGCTGGAAGTGGGGCTGGTCATAAGCCATCAAGCTCTCTTAAGGATCACCGTAAGGAGGTCGTTAAGAGAGCTAGGTCTGGCGATGACCAACTAGTCTCTACCGCTAAGAAGGCGAGTCACACACTGGCTGGATATCTGAAGGGCCCCCAAAAGGAAGTCATTAAGAGAGCTAGATCTGGTGACAACAAGCCTTCTACCTCGAAAAAGGCGAAGAAATTGACAAAGCCGGCATATCTTCAGGCGGCTGTCATAGACCTTGCTGACCCAGATGGAAGGATCAGCACGGATCTATGGAGGTCGATTGAAGGCTCATCGACGAGATCGCCTTAATGAAGGGAAGACCGGATGAAGTGTCCTTCAAAGGCGCTGACTGGTCAAAGGAAGTCAAAACTGTCAATTGTGGTAATGAGAAATCACTTGAATTTCTCAAAGCCACGATTGCCGGTATCCGAAATCTGACAGTACCAACAAGGCTACAAGTGGTGCAAATTAACTTGCATCACTGTGAAACAGCCTCAATCGAATTAGGAACGAACCTTATTGACTCTAAAGTGGATGTGGCCTTAATCCAAGAGCCCTAGATCAACAACACCAGGGTATGTGGATTAAGTGTCAACGGGTATACACTTTTTGTACCATCCACTGAGGATAAGGTAAGAACGTGTATACTGGCTAGGAATGAGTTAAATTTTATAAATTTTCATTCTTTCAGCAATGGAGACCTAACGGTCGTGAAAAGTGAGGATAGAGACGGGAGGAAACTCGTTTATATGCCCTACGATGCGGCCAACCCACCGGGCGACATGGTGTGCAAACTAACGGAGTACGCAAAGAGAAGAGGCGTATATTTGGTACACTGTTGCGATGCTAACGCACATCACTGCCAGTGGGGCAGCGCTGATATCAATGAGAGAGGTGAGCAAGTTTTTAACTTTATAACTACTAACAATCTTTTTATCTGTAACTTGGGCAATATGCCCACATTCAGAACTAAGGATAGAGAGGCAGTTATAGATATAACACTGACTAACTATAGGAGCGATTACATTAGGAACTGGAGGGTAGATAATGAATGTTCCTTTTCGGATCATAACAGGATATCCTTTAGTTTATATTTCGCGAGGCCAATGGGAGAACCATATATGAACTCCAGGAGAACCGAATGGAACTCCTTTAGGGCCATTATGGATAGGGAACTAAACGCCGCTCCAGGATGGAAATTGTCATCAGAGGGAGTTGAGAGTTTAGTGGAGGACTTCAAGGGGAAAGTTAGGAACAGTTATGAACTAACTTGTCCGGTAATATTTCCGGGAAAGAGGGAACAGCCTAAATGGTGGACCAAGGAACTTAGGAACCAAAGGTCAACCGTCAGGAAGCTGTTCAATGGGGCGAAACTGACACGCAAGTGTGAGGATTGGAACAGCTACAGGGAAAGTTTTAATAGGTATAAGGCAGACATTAAGAGGGCAAAGAGGGACTCATGGAAGAACTACTGTGAGTCCATCGACTCTGTTAATGAGTTATCTAAATTCAGGCGAATTTTATCCAAGGATCCTAGGGCTCCTGGATATATTCAGCGTGCGGATAACTCATGGACGGAGTCTTGCTCTAAGTCTCTGAGTTTACTTATGGAAACTCATTTTCCAGGCTGTAGGAACTTAGAGGCAGATGCACAGGCAGGACGAATCTTGGGATTCTCAGAATGTGTATCTGATAGGGAACTTAGTGAAGTAGTCGGTGACATAGTCTCGATGGATAAGGTAGCATGGGCGGTGAACACCTTTGAACCTTACAAGTCACCTGGTTCAGACGGTGTTTTTCCAGCCATGTTGCAGAACATCAGTGACACGGCACTAACACTTCTCGCTGAGCTTTTTAGTGTGTGTTTTATCAGGAGATATATTCCAAGGAGGTGGAGAGAGGTTAAGGTAATTTTCATACCTAAGGCAGGTAAGGCTAGCCACTCGAAACCTAAAGATTTTAGACCGATCAGCCTATCGTCTTTTCTTTTGAAGACATTAGAGAGATTGTTCGATCTTTATCTGAGGACGACAATTGACAACCACATCATCAGTGGGGCTCAGCACGCTTATCTAAAGGTTAAATCTGTTGAGAGTGCGCTACATGATGTGGTGAGTTACATTGAACGCGGCCTACAGTATAGGGAGTATACCTTGGCAGCGTTCCTTAATATTGAAGAAGCTTTTAATAACATTAAGATTGAGGCTATTAGAGAATCACTAGAATCACTATGTGTTCAAAACTTCCTAATCGAATGGATTACTTTGATGTTGAATAGCCGAATAATTAATTCGAACTTGGGAGATGCATCATAAGGAGGATAGTAACTAGAGGGACTCCGCAAGGAAGAGTTCTCTCGCCCCTGCTATGGCTCTTAGCCGTCAATGTCATTCTAAGATAATTTGACGCAAGGAGGCGAAAAATCGTTGATTATGCTGATGACGTTGTTATACTGATCACAGGTAAATTTCTTTCCACGATTAGCGACGTCATGGAGTATGAACTTAACGAACTGTCCTCATGGGCCACTAGTAAGGGTTTAGGGGTCAACCCGGGGAAGACAGAGCTAGTTCTTTTCACCAGAAGGTACAGATTGGGCAGTTTAGGCTACCGGTACTAGGGGGAATTGAACTTAGACTGGCAAAGGAAGCAAAATATCTTGGAGTGTTTCTAGATAGTAAAATATCTTGGAAGAGGAACACTCAGGAGAGGATTAAGAGAGGTCTCAACGCCTACTACACATGCAGGAGCTCCATAGGTAAGAATTGGGGACTCAAACCGATGGTAGTAAATTGGATTTACACCTCGGTGGTGAGACCAATTCTGACGTATGGATGTCTGGTCTGGTGGGAAGCAATGAGAATAGGAAGTCGTAGGAATCTTTTGTCTAAAGCCCAGAGATGTGCTTCGATTGGCATCACAGGTGCCGTAAGAAGCACACCTCAGGCGGCACTTGAAGTCATTCTGCATCTCTTACCCATTGAGCAGTTCGTGATGGGAACGGCTGAAAGGAGCCTGCTTAGAGTTAGTGAACTAGAACTTACAGGATCAACCAGAATAGGACATTCCAAACTTCTAAACGAGGTCAATCTAGGTGGGCATGCCCTGGTTCCCTCTGGATCCACGGACTATATGTGCACGGAGGTTGATTTCGGGGAAAATCCTATACTGATTATCCCGAGTAGGGACCAATGGTCAGGCAGGGAGAAACTATTCAGTGGAGTATCGGTTTTCATTGATGGATCCAAAATGGAAAACGTATCAGGAAAACGTATAGACTCTCGGATAGTTGCAGTGTGTTACAGGCGGAAATTCTAAGTATTCTTAGGGCCACGGAATTGATAGCAGGGAACATTGAAGACAACACAGAGGTAACTCTGTATGTAGATAGCTATGCGGCGCTGAAAGGAAATTTTGTCAAGTCTAGGCTAGTTAGCAGCTGTAAGATGGCTCTTAGGAGATTGATGGGAAATTATCATATCAGACTCTGCTGGGTACCGGGTCATTGTGAGATAACTGCCAATGAGGTAACTGATGAATTAGCTAGGAACGGCTCAGCTTTGGATAGGGCTGTAAGTGAAAATGGGCTTCTACTTCAGGTTAATTAGATAGTGGATTCGGGATAGAACCAATCATTCATGGAATCGTAGAACGGACTGCAGATTGTCAAGGGTCCTATGGCCTAAACTTGATAAGGCAGATGCAAATCTACTTTAGAGCATGAAGAGGGAAAACCTGAAGACTATGATAGGTATTCTGACAGGTCATTGTCCCATAGGGGGAATGACATGGAATTGGGATAGAGGTTCCTCCGGTCTTTGCAGGATGTGCGAAGATAATGAGGAGCTAGAGACCGCGGAACATATTATATGTCACTGTCCATGTCTACAACTAAGTAGGCAGAAATGGTTAGGCTGTCGATTCGTTGACGAATTGGACAGTATATCGAGAATAGATCTCGATAGATTAATAGGATTCGCTATGGGAATAGGCTGGCTAAGAGGGGGTCGTTGGCTTAGAGCGAACGATATAGGGCGGTAGTACTTTTCCTTTCCGGGTTTTTTCTATTATTTTCTATACTTTTCTTGGTCTCAGCTTTTCTCTATTATTTTCCTTTCCTGGTCTTCTTTATAATTTCTACAATTTCTCTCTATATTATCTACGAAGGGACTCACAATGGACCTCTAGGTCTCCGAGTGGATGCACAAGCACTCTTCTGAGTAATGTGCAACCCTTCTCTACCTACCTATCTACCTAAGAAAGGTAGAGTCGGTAAATCGCGTCCATATGGCACCCTGCACCATTGTGACCTGTGACGAATTTTGGATACTTGTATTCAATGCATTATATTGTACTGATACTAACATTTATATGGAATTTATGTACAAAAAAGTGATTCCCGGACTGTGGTTTTTACTTATATATAGCTTATCTTTGGGAAACATTAACTTCCTACTACCATTAACTTGTGATTTATGCGCAATAAATTCATTTTCGGAAGACAGGTTTATATGGGAGCTAGGTCAATTATCGACTGATCTTCAAAAAATTTGGCATGAAGTTTTATACCTATACAAAACTTACTTATGGAGAATTTCATAGAAATATCGCCATATTTAAGGAATTTATGATCGTCAAACATCTATTCCGAGGAGGACAAGTGTAGGGGACCAAATTCCATCAAAATATCTTTAAAATTGCGACCTTTACATTCTTCACAAGGTTGACATGGACAGACAGCCACAGGGACGGACGTAGTATACTTTAAGGTTGGGGTCCAAACATTTTTTCTATGCATTACATACATCAGCATAAACACATAATACCCCAACCTCATATGGTAGTGTAGGGTATAAATACCAAATGTTTAAAGAAGAACATAATTAATAGTTGTAGTTGTTATAATGAAAATAAATAATCTACGCTTAAAAATCCTCTATTGTTAAATAAAGTTTTTGTGAGCAACAAATTGCAATAACATTTTTAATTTCATAATAACATGGTTGGCGTAACATATTTAGCAATATATTTGATTACAATAAATCAAGTTTCATTAAACAAAATATTATCATGCTTGTTACTAAGATTTAATTATATTATTTTTAGTTTTATCTACAACCATACACATTTATAGTATTTTAATATTACTCTCTTTTTACATCAGTTTACTATTGTGCTCAATGCATGGAATCAGTCACCTGCCGGCGTGTAAAAATTATATTGCAAAAATATACTGCACATAACTTACACAAGTATACAAGGTTTTTTACTTGAGAAACCAAAAGCGGTTTATAAGGTTATTTAGGGCGATGAATGCAAATCATATTTTTAAGTATACAGAAAACATATTAAAATTCATTTCTGTAAATTTATTTTTAATTTAGTTTATTAGAAAGATAACGATTTTTGCTTGTTTTAAAATCAGGTAATTAAAAAAAACTTCCACTTTTTCATATAACATACCCAAAGTCCCAGTCCGGGGAAAACTTGTTTCAAAAATTTACTTTTTTCATTAAAATGATCACCCAGCCGTTGTAAAAGGCGACGCTCAGAAAATCTTTTTTGTATGTTTAACCAACATAGGTACATAGCCAATATATTTTTTAGTTGATCTAGGCTTTGACGTTTTAGAATTTTACAAAAAAAAAAAATTAAAAACTTTTTCAAAATTGACAAAGTTTGGATAGGCCTTGGGGGGAACCATTACCCAAAGCGCCTCCAATTTTACTTTACGCGCATTTACGTCAACATTTCTCTCGAACCTTTACAACAATTTTTGGAAAAGTACTCCAAAAATGTGAATTTTTTTTTAAAGTTTCAACTTCAGATTAATATAACTTTTTATCGGATAGATATATTTATTATATTTATGATTCCTGCAGAAATATTATTTAGAATTTTCTAAAAAATCTAGTGATTATTTTCAGAAAATTTTAGGGCCTAAATTAAGGCCCCAAGTTTAAAAGACTTAAAAAAACCAGGCCAAAAGGGAAGGTAAAATTTGCTTCGACCTAAATATCTTTTAAACAGAAAGAAATAACGTACATATGTATGCATGTTCTTATATAGATTTACAAGGACCACCTATACGAAATTTTTTTTTACATTCAAGTCGTAAATGAATTTTTAACGAATTTTGTTAAAAAATTACATTCCCGAGGTGACCAACTTTGGAGGACTACCATCTACCCCCATGACTCGCTTGGGGTCTGTACTATTCCAAATCAGCTCTAAAACACCTCAGCTTTGGCTGTGTGAAATTTTATTTAGATATCTCTAATGGTTCACAAGTTATAGAATTATTTCCAAAAAATCGTTTGGGACCACTGTGCATCGGAAGTAGAAATAGATGATTTTAACGAACATTGTATACTTCCTGAGTTGTATCCCTAATACATATTAATGGTTTTTCATTTACGTCTGTGGACCATAGTTAATCATAAATCGTCTTCCAAATTAAATTTGATGCCATTGGGTCGGATAGAATTTCTTTAAAATTAATTAGAATTATTTTCCCTTTAATTTCAAACCAAATTTTTCACATTTTTAATTCTGTAATTACTGTGCCCTTATACCTAACTCAATAGAAAACTGGGAAAGCGATATCTTTACCCAAGAATAGGGATCCTTTCAATATGTCTGTTTATCGTCCCATTAGTGCATTAAGATGAACGTCAAAAATATTGGAGATGGTTTTGATGAGACAAATACAGCATTTTATATTGTGGTAATTACATATCGCAAAAATTAAGAAACCATACAGAAAACAAGCTATAATCTGTACTTCTGTTTTCGGACTTCAGTAAAGCATTTGATGCGTTAAACCATAATGTGTTAGTGAAGAAGCCTTATAGTCAATTTAAGTTCAGCAAATCAGCATGTAAATTATTATATATTATAAGTGTATATAGGAAAATTCTAATGGTAGGAATAACTTTCTATCAAATTGCATAGTTGGAAGAAAGTTGGATGTAAGAGAAGTGGTAGATACCTTGCACCAAAATATAAATCCTCGCACACTATTGCAATGATACTATTAACTTTTGACACCCACGGAGAACCGGTGTCCCCATCCGAAATTTTTTCCAAAAATTTTTACATTTTCCCCCTATGATTCTGAAAAGGTTAAATTTTGTGTGATCTGCTTTCATATCAAGTTTCGTAGTTGAGTGCGGAAATTTGTATCTTTGGGAATTACAAATTTATCAGTTAACTTGAATTGGAAATTAAAGAGTTGTAAATGATTAACTTAATTAACTTGAGAATGGGGCGAATACAATCTACTTTAAGATTTATACCACAGATGAGATTTGCTTGTTAAACAACATCTAGTAGGCATGGATAACGTGACTAAAAAATATTTTTTCAGAATGTTATGATTTCGATCCGAATCTTTAGCCCATTACATACTTCCAAAAGGGAACATCAAGGATATAAGATACAATATGCCACTTAAGATATACTTTTTGCATTCACAATTGAAATTTTTCCTAAAAATATGGAGATCTTTACCTCTCCAAGATGTTTGCCGATTGTTCGAAAATCAAAATAGAAAATATATTTGTCAAAACGTCATTTAGATTCTACTTGACTGTTTGCGAGTATCAAACAATCATGTAAACCAATAAATATTGTATCTGTCATATGTTCTTTGTTATTTTAGATATCCTAACGTGATTATCGCTGATATTCGACTTTGTTATTTGGAATATAATTATTAATGGAATATAATGGAAAAAATATGTATGGGAAAATAAAAAATGTTTTTTTTTATTTTTTAAGAAATTTGCCTACAACAAATTTTAACACATAACACCACATTTTGTTTCTTAATCCGAGCCTTTAAGTTTTAGTAATTAAGAAAGATCTATACTGGCAATAAATAGCACACGTTAGCAAGTTTGAAGACCTCTATGAGAGATTTTTTACAAAAATCTTTAAAATCGAATGAAAAACAGAAAAATTAGTACTATATTTCTGTCACATATTGCAAACACATAAGTAAATAACAAAATTTTACGTGAAAGAGTATACAAAGAAAAGTGGTATTTAATGAAAAGGTCGTATAAACATTGAATACTTTCGAAATAACAATATCTATGTGAAATTTTATGTGCACCGCTTCAGTGAAGACTGAGGTAAAAAGCAGAAAAAGTAAATAAAATAATTTGCCAAAAAAAAGTGGGCATAAAAAGGACGTCCAATAAATAAGTCGTGTAAGTCTTTTATGCGATTCCATTCAGGGGATGGGTCAAAAATTGAGAAAATCAAATAAAAATTTTTCTTAGATAAAGTGGGCCTAAAAAGGTGCGTGGCATCCAATAAGTTAATCCTATAAGCTATAGTTCATTCAGAAATATATGTGTGTCAAATTTCATGTGAATCGATTCAGTGGTTGAGTATAAAATTTACAAAATTAACTAAAATAATTTGTAACAAAAAGTGTGCCTATAAAGGCGCGTTGCATCCAATAAATGGGTCTTATAAGTATATGTTTTTTCTTAACTATATCTTGGCAAATTCTAATGTGAATCGATTCAGGTAATGGGTCAAAAAAGAAAAAAAATTAAGTAACTTATCGCTTTCACAAAAAATGGGTTTAAAAAGGGATATAGTATGTATATAAATTATATATTTTCGAATATTACCTTTTCTAAATGTTACATATACGCTGACGACTTTCAGTTTCTTTCCTGTAATGAAGCTTGTGATGATAATAGTTTAAACAAAATCTTAATAGAGATCTATAAACCATTTTTAAATGGCCTAAGCTAAATTTATATAAATTATATGTATGTTTATTTTTAATATTTCCTATAGAAAACCGAAACTTAAGTTGAATGTTGTCGAAATTCTATACGTTGACCATTGTAAATATCTGGAATTCTTTTTTGATTCTAGATTGGATTTTAATATGCATATTAATTTTATATATACTAGGGTTGTTGCAACATTGTGAAGGCTATATGCGGTTGGGTACTATTCCATTTGAAATTAGGAAGAGAGTTGCTTTATCTCTAAGTTTTCCAATATTTTTATATGGTATTGAGTTTCGTTTCGTCACATCTAGCAAAATTCTAACTACGCTGAAACTGTGTTTTCATAGGGTAGTAAGATTTTTTTTTGCTCTGAAACCATGATCCTGTATTGTCACGTTCTACAGTTACTTGGTTCTGACTTTGATGATACTATATGCTTGAGATTAATGATAATGTTTTACAAGATAATTAAAGCAGATTGTCCATCTTATATTGTTGAGGAATTTGGGACCAGGACGAATTTACTCTTAATACCTTCTCATTCATCTCTTATAAAAGGAAGATCATTTGAATCAAGAAAAACGATTTTCGAACTTAGTGGAAGTTTTCGAAAAAGTTTTACTGAATAATTCCTGAATCTTATTAATTAGAAAGATAACAACGAAAGACAAACAAAACTGCTAGGTGGCAGTTTTTTCTAAATCAACAAAATTTCACTCTTAATATACAAGTGCTATGCAAATTCAACTCATTTTGTTACTAGCACATAATATGTATATGTATTATTTTTTCACATAACGCGAACTTTTTCCACAAACCAAACAAATAATAAATTTATTTATTTATTTTTTTTTTTTTTTTTGACGTTATATTTTTGTATGTTAAAATTTAAATTAAACTTGCAATACTTTTGGTATTGAAAGTAGAACAGAAGTTAAAATAATTTTAAATTATTTTCATATTCATTAAGAAGAAGCAAAAAATGAAGAAAATAAATATATTTATTTTTGCGGATTTATATATCTGCATTAATAGATGAAAATTTTTTAAAACCTACGAATATAATGGTCACGAATTTTATTTAATAATTTTTTAATTAACATTTGTGTAAATACGTGTTCTTATAATGTCTGGCAAATAAAATTTTACTAACTCAAACTTAGTTAGGCTTTTGACAGGCTTTCCAATCATTGTTAGTTGTTGTTGCCAACCATGAACTTGATTATTACCTTTGTTTTTAATATTGAATTTTTTATATATTTATTCTTTGCTTTTTTGTGGAAGGTTTAGCATTAGATTAAGTATTATTATACATATTTCCATGTTAATAAATTAAATGGTTTAGTGCTTTTAATATAATAATTTTGACCCAAAGGCTTAATGTCATATAATGTCATAAATGAAGTGAAAAAAAAATTTGAAAAATCATTGAAATCGGCCATAATTTGAAGAAGTTACATGCTCTTAAAACTTTTTTATTATTGATTAGATTTATTAATTTTTTTTATAGGCTGCACTGTGGACCGGTGTGTTTCGATAATAGTTTGCAAACAATTTTTATTTAAAAAAATAGTTCTTAAGATATTTGACAGTATTACAGTTGGGAAATTTATTAATTAATTCATTAAATTTAAAGTTTAAAGAAAACTAAAATATTAAAAAATGAAAAATAAAAAGTAGTTGCGACGAAACATAAAAATATAAAAACATTAAATTATTCAGTCTAAATGTTATTGTGTTTGATTACTTTTTCAACATATTAAAGAAAGTCTCGTTGCAGCAGAAATAGCCTTTCAGGAACTTCTTCAATTACTCCTAGTATAGTACATTTGTTAAAAAATAATCCCTTTGCGTCAATTTTTCATTCCTCGCCCATTTAAAAAACAATATGTTTGAGACCATTTTTTTTAATAATTTCGTACACCTCGGATAAGCAAACAGAAATAGATGAGTGAGCCATTCCCAATAAATAATCCTGGCCAATCCGATGCTCATAACATCCTTGTGCCGAAAATGTTAAAGTGGCCGCTAATTTCAAAAATGGAGGAATGGCGGTGGATCTTTGGAATTTTTTTAAATCATCATTTATGGATTTAAGAATTTCCGATTCTTCACAAATATAAGTAAAAATATTTATAAATATTATAATTTAGGATTTATTAAAAAAAATTGCTTGCGCATTTTCATTGAGATCCATATCATTTGATTTATCTCCAGTTTCTTTTAAATTTTTCTAGGACGAAAACTTCTTCTTCTTCCTTCCCATAATAAAATACAATCCATTTTTATTTTGTATTTTATTTAATTAGATTTCAATGTTCGTCTCATTTTTTTTTTAATATTGCCAAATTTTATAAATGTTTACATTTGGCAAAACTTCTTTTTACCCGTAAATATAAAAATACACATATATGGGTGCTTCAAACGTATTAAATAATGCCATTAAGTTTTCGCTTCGGAAATTATTTTCGAAACGAACTACATAATTACCCCCCCTGAGTTTCTCAGGTATGGAGAACGTACGAAAGTATAGAGAAACACAGTGAAAGATCGATTTGATGCTGACCATTAATTATGCATTCTGCCACAGCGCACAGTGGGGTCAAACGCAAATTTTTTGGTAATAAATCTGAATCTCCTAAACTACTGGTCGGATCAAATTGAAATGTATGGAAGAGTTGTAGAGGAGGACCTAAGCTTTCAGAAAAATCATCTTGTAGTCACCCTATGATAACACGAGATAAGCTACAGAGTGTCAAAGTTGACTACCTCGAGTATGTAAAAGTTAAAAAAAATCGTAACTTGTACAAATGAAGTCCGATTTTAAAGATTTTTATATTTCTGGAAAGTGCTTGGCAAGATAAAGAAAAAATAAGCTTACTCATCTAAGTTATCTCTTACAGTTAAAAAGATATTTACGCTTGAATTTTGAATTTTTGATTTTTTGGCTCGACTTTCTTTCGTTTTTCGGCAATAAGTCCGGAGATATCTGAGATAAAAATTTTTTAAAAATATTCTGTAATTTGCTACATATTTCAAAATAATATGCTGAAAGAATTATTGAATTATCTCAATTCGTCTAGACGTGAAAAATATTCAAAGTCAGCACTCTGAAATTGGCATGAAAAATGGCTACTTTTTTACAAAAATATAGTACAATTCATTCACTTTTTTCTCAAAGTTCCGTTAATAAAAAAATTTTTTCCTTATTAATTTCAAAAGATAAGGCTTCATAAATGGTTAATAAAGAAATTTTGAATTGATTTCAGTTTGCACCCTACATCCAGCATTGGCCGAAAATTGTCAATTTTAAAAAATAGTTTCATTTTTATCGATTAATAAAAAAAATGTCACGCGAGCTTTTTTAAATTTGGTACCCATATTTTTTTATAGAAATAGATTTAGAATGATTTAACACTAAACTGCTTCCCGCCCGGCCAAAAACGAATGCAGGAGTGGAGATTTTATGTTAAAAGTCAGTTTTTTAACGACTATTTTTAAAAGCATATTAAAAGCATATTAGCATAATATTTTTAATATTATTTCTTATGTAATGTATAAAACACAAATCAAGCTTTCATTCCTAAAAAAAATCAATACAATAGCTCCAATAACCTATTTTTGGTAATTTTTCAAAAATAATTTTTTTTTTTTAAATAGCTGAAAATCCAAAAAAAATTTAATTTTTTTAATACAACTCCACTAATTTTGCAAATACTTTAAACATGTTAAAAGAATATAAAAATAGATTTATTTACCAATTCAACGATATATAAAATGTTGATATAGGTCATTTAATATTAATAATATAATGGCCTCAAAACTACCAAGTCACGTCAAAAGTTGCAAAATTCACTATTTTGTTCCGTATTTCCATATGTGTGTATACGTAACACTCAACTGCATTGCTTATTTTTGTTACGAGATAATAATATTTATTAATGAATTTATTTAATGTTCATAATTTGTTTCTATTGAAAAGGTTTTTAAAATTACCTAAGTACATAAATAAGTATATTTTCCTTCGTTTTTTATTACATTTTTTTAAGTTTTTAAATAATTTACCTAGCTACTTAATTAATGTATTATAACAAAAATGATTTTTTTACAATCGCATAGGTACATTTTTTGACGTATTAGTTTAACACTATAGGTCATAAAAATAAACTGAATGAAATTGGGGGTTTTGAGCAAAAATTAAAATTTTTTAATTCATTTTTGCCTGTCACCATTTACCTGATATAAATATTCTTTTTCTATATATAAGTATCCTTATAAATATGCAGATTTATTAGTGAATTTGCCATTATGGAGATTACATTAAAACACTTTTCTATTTGCAAAGTAATCTGGGATAATCTATCTGATATTATAAATCGTCCAGAAAAAATAAGAAAACTCATTGATACAGTAGTATCTTTTGGTTTAACTCTTACTGCAGAAGACAGTTTAAAGCTCGAAAATTTTTATAAATCATACGAAAAAAGGATGCAAGCTTCAGATTGGTCAATACCAAAGTTCAAGAAGAAAAATGAAGAGTGGTTGGAGGGAGAAATACCAATTTTCATCGGAAAGCAGAAAAAGGGTCGACCAAAAAAAAGTTACGATGAAGTTCAGCTAAGAACAAAGAGGACCAAACAGGAATCTATGCTAAATTTACATACGAATGCCGAAATAAAAGATACATTTAAAGCTTTAGTAACACGTACGCAACCAAAGGAAGTAGAAAAAGTTATAGATGTGTTACCAACAGCTTCTCCCAATCGATTACATCGGATAATCCAAAGCATAGTGACACCGAAATCAACATCGTCCTTTACCTCTGAAGATGCTTTAGCTCTAATATTAAATTTAGGATTATCAAGAAACCAATACGAGATTTTGAGGAAATCTGTTAGCGAAAAAGGATATGATATCTTTCCCAGTAGCAAATCAGTGAGAGAAGCGAAAAGTAATATTTTACAGCCTATGGAGCACCCGGTTAATGCTTCTGTTAAAAGTGCTAAAGTTAATATATTGCAATTACTTGAAAATACTGCTTCTAGAATTATATCCACCTTCAGCAATGATAACATTGAAAAATGCAAAGACTCTGAACTTATTTTAATATTCAAATGGGGCTGCGATGGAACATCAGGATTTTCGGAATACAAACAACTGGATGAAAGTAATTCTGGAAATAATTATTCCTCACTGTTTATAGCGTCTCTGGTACCACTTCGAATGCGCTTAAATAAGCCTTCCTCATCGACAAGAAATGACTCGCTTTTTGATGATATATGGATAAATTTAACTCCAGGTTCCAAATTTTTGTGCCGTCCAATCCTTTTTGATTACACAAAAGAAACCACGGTTACAATAAACAGCATTGTCAACCAATTGGAAGAATAAATGAAAGCATTGCCCCCAATATATGTAAAAGTATCAAACAGAACTATTAAAGTTACATTTCAACAACAATTAACGATTATTGATGGAAAAGTTGCAAACGCTATAACAGATACAACATCTACATGGAAATGTAATATATGTGGAAAAATAAGTTCACAATTTCAGGATAATTCTGAAGTCCTTGTTAATAAAAATTCTTTAAAATTTGGAATATCACCACCCCACGCAAGGATAAGATTTTTGGAGTTCTGCTTACATCTTGCATATGATATGAAGTACAGAAATATTCCCGGGCAAGAAAATGCTACAGTAAAAAACAGTTTGGAACTTCACGAATTACGAAAAGAGGAGAAGAAAAGAATTCAATTAGAATTCAAAGAACAACTCGGATTAATAATTGATAAACCTCTACATGGCTATGGAAGCTCAAATGATGGAAATACAGCAAGACGTTTCTTTGAAAATCCGGAACTCACATCTTCAATCACAGGCATTGACTTAAATATTTTGAAGCGTTTTAAGATTATATTGGCAGACATTAATAGCAAAAAAGAAATTAATGCGGACAAATTTAATATTTTTGCTTACGAAACTAAAGACTACTTATCATTACATACCCCTGGAAATCAATGACTCCAACAATTCACAAAGTATTGGCTCATGGTAAAGAAATAATAGAAAATAGTATTTTGCCATTGGGAGAGCTAACAGAGGAAGCACAGGAAGCCCGAAATAAAGATGTTAAACATTTCCAACTCTTCAATACCCGAAAATGTTCGAAAATAGCGCAAAATATGGACTTAATAGAATATTTATTAATATCATCAGATCCAGTTATATATTCTATAAGAACACAATGGCTACCAAAAATCACTCTTGAAATAGAAAAAGAGGATTCCGAAGCTAAGGAAGTTAAAAATTTGCTAACATTTGATGTTTCTGATTATTTTCAAGAAATTCTCTAATAATATCTTCGATAATATATTCTTAATAAAATAAATATACGGGATATATGTATAATAAGTATGTAAATATGTAGAACAAATTAAATAAACATTACTCAAATAAAGAATTTACTACTTTATAATAACAAATATATACCTACATAATACATTAGAAAACTAAAATGTTACGTATACACACATATGGAAATATGGAACAAAATAGTGAATTTTGCAACTTTTGACGTGACTTGGTAGTTTTGAGGCCATTATATTACTATTATTAAATGACCTATATCAACATTTTATATATCGTTGAATTGGTAAATAAGTCTATTTTTATATTCTTTTAACATTTTTAAATTATTTGCAAAATTAGTGGAGTTGTATTAAAAAAATTAAATTTTTTTGGATTTTCAGCTATTTAAAAAAAAAAAAAATTATTTTTGAAAAATTACCAAAAATAGGTTATTGGAGGTATTTTATTGATTTTTTTAGTAATGAAAGCTTGATTTGTGTTTTATACATTACATAAGAAATAATATTAAAAATATTATGCTAATATGCTTTTAATATGCTTTTAAAAATAGTCGTTAAAAAAACTGACTTTTAACATAAAATCTCCACTCCTGCATTCGTTTTTGGCCGGGCGGGAAGCAGTTTAGTGTTAAATCATTCTAAATCTATTTCTATAAAAAATATGGGTACCAAATTTAAAAAAGCTCGCGTGACATCTTTTTTATTAATCGATAAAAATGATACTATTTTTTAAAATTGACAATTTTCGGCCAATGCTGGATGTAGGGTGCAAACTGAAATCAATTCAAAATTTCTTTATTAACCATTTATGAAGCCTTATCTTTTGAAATTAATAAGGAAAAAATGTTTTTATTAACGGAACTTTGAGAAAAAAGTGAATGAATTGTACTACATTTTTGTAAAAAAATAGCCATTTTTCATGCCAATTTCAGAGTGCTGACTTTGAATATTTTTCACGTCTAGACGAATTGAGATAATCCAAAAATTCTTTCAGCATATTATTTTGAAATATGTAGCAAATTACAGAATATTTTTAAAAAATTTTTATCTCATATATCTCCGGACTTATTGCCCAAAAACGAAAGAAAGTCGAGCCAAAAAATCAAAAATTCAAAATTCAAGCGTAAATATCTTTTTAACTGTAAGAGATAACTGAGATGAGTAAGCTTATTTTTTCTTTATCTTGCCAAGCACTATCCAGAAATATAAAAATCTTTAAAATCGGACTTCATTTGTACAAGTTACGATTTTTTTTAACTTTTACATACTCGAGGTAGTCAACTTTGACACCCTGTAGCTTATCTCGTGTTATCATAGGGTGACTACAAGATGATTTTTCTGAAAGCTTAGGTCCTCCTCTACAACTCTTCCATACATTTCAATTTGATCCGACCAGTAGTTTAGGAGATTCAGATTTATTACCAAAAAATTTGCGTTTGACCCCACTGTGCAGCGGTACTCTTTTTTTTCCATGTTCCTACAAATTTTAATATAGTTTCGAAGTTCTCTAAACCGAGATAAAACCTAGCCCATTTATTTTTATCTATCCTGAATTACATGATGATAAGTGCAAAAAAACCTGCGATTAGAAACAAACCCGCCGAAAGCCATCAAGGTCAAGTCCAGTACGATTTTGATTGCATCATTCCTGGATAACGATTGAAGCAAATTAATCCCGGGCTGATAGTGTGTGGTATTCAGTAATCTGTGTATGTCGAGGTGAAACCCTACTGGAATGGCTTTCAGGTTAATGCCACAACTGTCTCCTCCTATTAAAACTTAGTAGGTCTCAAAGTGCCTATTAAGTTGGAGGTGCAAGCTCGAATGTTCTTTCCCGATTAACGTGGATATGGCATTGGCATGGCAGCTCATAATGATCACGGGTCAACCCATCGCATGGTCTTCCTGCATGCAAAGACAACCATGGGATCATAAGTGCACAACGAATGGAGGTAGTGGCTTTGAGTTTGGAGCAACTGTTATGAATAATAATGAAAACGACATCTACAAGAATAACATAACGGTAAGAAATGAAGGAAGTAATGGATGTGTAGATACTCCATTTACAGGAAGCTCGTTGATAATGAGATCACCACCATCACCGTCTTTGTGGATAAAAATTTACTCTATAACAGTGTGTAATAAAGCGGATAGTAAGAGTACAAAAAGCTCACCGAAAGAAGAGATTTTTTCAAAAACCGCGAAAAGTTACAAGTTGCATATCCAGTGGTCAGGGTTAATTGATGAATAGCTTGCGATTATTACATAGCACTCACTTGCATAATAGTATTTTTTTCATAGAACATGGCTTTAATAGCTGAAACCGGCAAGTCTTTTTTTGAACTGAGCAAGGGTATTTAGGACGACATTGATTTTTTGTTGAGATAAAGTTTGTATTAAATATGTGAGTGTTGTAAAAAATTGTTTTAAAAGTGGTGTATATTGTACTTAGACTGGATTTAGTAGTTGGATTGTTTACTATGTACTGGTAAAGAGTAGGATTAAAAAATTTTTATTCTGAAAGCTACTTGAGGCTAAATATTGAGATATTTGTAAAATTGTAAAGCAATGTTGTGAAATTGTGAAGAGTACAAATTGAAAACAAGAAAGAAAGATATAGTCGGTCAAGACCGTCTATATGATACCCTACACCATTGTGTACGAGCATAAAAATTATATTACACCTGTGGTCAATTTTACTAAATGTAAAATAAAATATATAAATACAGAATAATGCATTGATACTAATATCTAGATGATTTTATGCACGTTAGGACGATTCCTGAAAGTGGGTTTATATGATATAAACTATTCACCGATTCTTATAAAATTTTCCAATGTTATTTCTACTTACATAAAACTCATTTGTGTCGAATTTTTAGTTGATACTAACATTCGTATGGGATTTATGCACGTTAAAGTGATTTTCGGAAGACGGGTTTATATGGGAACTGTGGTCGATCTTCATAAAATTTGGGATAAGGATTGATACTTATATACCGAATTTCATTAAAATATTCTTATTTTTAAGGTATTTTTGAGTCTTTAAACTCTATTCCGGGGGAACTTTTGTATGAGAGCTAGGTAAAATAATGGACCGATTACAACCAATTTCAATAGGCTTCATCCTTGTATCATAAAAGTCGCACGTGCCAAATTTCATTGAACTATCTCTAAAATTGCGACTCGTACTTTGTGGACAGTGAGCCAGCCAGACGGACGGGCATCGTTAGGTCGATTTAAATTCTGAGACAATTGGTATACTTTAATGTGGGTGTTGGATAACTTTTTCTATGCGTTACAAACATCAGCACAAACGCATAATACCTATGGTGGCATAGGTTATAACAAGAAGACTGTTAAACAGCTGTCCTGATGTAGGTTCCTTTCATATGGTAAGTTTCCTATATCTTAGAAATTCAATAATCCTGTTATGAGCGGGAAAATACAAATTTATTAGAATAGAATGTCCAAATATTTGTATTCCTTTTGTTTACTTTTGGAACAGAACTTGATGTTGGTACTTTCCGTACTTGTTATTTGGTTATTATATCCTAGTTTACCTTGGAATTTTGTCGAAAGGATTCTACAAGCTCTCCTCTATTTAAATTGGTACAAAACTTATTAATCGTTTTTAATTTATTTTTTCTTACTCCTCAAAATCATAATATTGTTATATCCCGTTAATAAAGTAGTTTAGAAGTTATATCTTTATTGGATAATATACCTCGATATTTCTTTTTATGAAATCCATCACCTCTGTTTTACACAGCTTAATACATTAACCAAAAAATGCATTTAAACAAAAATTTTGAAAAGTTAAAAATTTGCCATAAATTGACTGATCCAAAAATGTTTTCTTTAAAAAACTTTTGGCCTTAATTTATGTACATTTTCTATCAATAAATTTATATCTATCAAAAAATACATTTCTTTGACACTCACTGTCATTTGAGTTAAAAAATAAATCATTTTATGTGAGGTAAATACATATAAAAATAATCCAAAAAAATTCAAATTTTTTTTCAAGGTAGTTCTTTTTTTTTTTTTTTTTTTTTTTTGTTAACATTTTGAAGAAACTAGAACTCAAAAAAAAATGTTCGCCTCAAATTGACTTTGACCCATACACATTGCTTTTTTTTTCATCAAAAAACTTTTGGCCATAACTTTTCTATTTTCTCTATCAATGGGTTTATAAATATCTATCGAAAAAATTTCATTGATTCTAGTTAAAATATAATACCCCAACCACCTATGGTGGTGTGAGTATAATAAATCATTTTGTGGCTGTGTATATATAGAAATAATCCAAAAAATTAAAAATATTTTTGAAGGTAGTTCGTAGTAGAAACTAGAAATCCGATTTTCATAAAATCTTCACAATAATATGAAAAAACATTTGGTCATCCAAAATTGATGAAAGAAGTATTTATCATAAATACACTGTTTTAACCAGCGCCGAAAGTTGTGTTGCACTTTTATTCTGCATACGTTATCTAGTAATACAAGAGTGACTTTTAACTTTCTTTCCTTGGCAATGCATACTATGTGTAATAAATCGTTAATACATGTTGCTGCAGATCGATGTTTTCGATTAAGATATACAAAGCATGAAGACTCCATGATGTTGCAGAGTGCTTCCCCACGGTTAGATAGATAGATAGATAGATAGATAGAGAAGGTTGATGTGATACCCGAAACTAACATATCTCCACCAAGAGACCGATCCCGGTCCATTGTGAGTCCCTTCGTTGAAATAGCTGTGAAATATAGAATATAGAATGCAGAAAATAGGAGAGTAGAAGTAGAAGATAAAAGAGTAGGAATGAGAACGAATCATATAGGGGGATTAGCAATGTTACCAATCCCCCTAGGGTTACACCCCTGATTCTCCCTTAAACAGTCGATTCCCATGACGAAGCTTATGACGTCTACAAAATCTGCGTCCCGAACGTCACTTAGCCCGCCGAGGAATTGGCTACCCAGCCATTTCATCCTACGATGCTGCAATCGTGGACAATGGCACACAATGTGCTCAATAGACTCGGTCTCGTCGACGTCTCCACACATTCAACAAAAATCGGAATTGCTAGCGTTCCATTTAGACCTCATCTTTCCTATCAAAAAGTGACCCGTTATGGCCCCTATCATGATTCTTAAGCTTCTCCCATTCAAGCCCAGAAGAGTGCTAGTGCCTGCTTTGTCTAGTGCTGGCCATATCGCCCTCGACACCTTACAGTCCTCTCTACTCTCCCAAGCCGAATTGGTTCTGACCAAGATCCAATCATTGATCTTCCCATAGAAGAAACTCAGTGGTGGTTTCACATAGGTTTCCCTCTCCGAGACATCCTTTGCTGCGCCTTGCCTTGCCAGTTCATCAGCCAGTTCATTGCCTGATATATTGCAGTGGTCAGGCACCCAGCAGAGTCTCAACATGTAGTCTTTCATCAGCTCTCTCAGTGACTTCTTACAGGCAGCAACTAGCCTGGATTTCACCACATGAGTCCCCAGGGCCTTCAGAGCCGCCTGACTGTCCACATAGAGAGTAACTTCAGTACCCCTCGCAACGTTCTGCTTGATTATTTCTGCGGCTTTCAGGATGCCGAGAATCTCAGCCTGAAAAACGCTGCACTCATCAGGGAGTCTAAAAGAGCCTTTCAGATCCGTTCCCATAATATAGATTCCCGCACCAGAACCTATGTTCATCTTCGATCCGTCCGTGAACACTGCACAACCTTCATATAGTCTCTCAGTGCCGGACCAGACCTCCCTATCAGGTATCACCACGACAGGATTTACCCCAAAGTCTGATTCAGCGGCCATGTAATCTGATGCTCCCATGGAGTTCAGATTAACCTCACCATAACTGATCTCGTATATGACCCTGGTGTGATCTGCTCTTGATGAACCTAATAGTCCTAATTCTTTAAGTCTCAGCAGACTCCTTGCTGCCATACCCCTCACAAACTCTTCAATGGGTAGGAAGTGAAGTATGACATCCAGAGCCGCCTGTGGTGTGCTTCTCATTACACCTGTAATGCCAATCGAAGCACACCTCTGTGCCTTCGACAAAAGGTTCCTATTACTCTTGCGTTCCAGTGCCTGCCACCAGACAGAACAACCATAAGCAAGGATTGGTCTCACCACCGAAGTGTAAATCCAATGTACAACTTTTGGTTTGAGCCCCCAACTTTTACCTATGGAGTTTCTAGAGGTGTAGTAGGCATTGAGGCCACGCTTGAGTCTCTCCTCAACATTTCTCTTCCAGGTCAGTTTACTATCGAGGAATACTCCCAGCTATTTCGCTGAATCGGAAAGCCTCAGTTCAGTTCCACACAGTACCGGTAGTCTGAAATACTCTACCTTATACCTCCTAGTAAACAGAACCAACTCTGTCTTTTCCGGGTTCACTCCCAACCCCTTATCAGCGGCCCACGAGGACAGCTCACCCAACGCGGACTGCATGATCGCACTGATTGTGGGAAGAAATTTTCCCTTTCCCAGTATGACCACATCATCAGCATATGCCACGATCTTCCGTCCTCTGCTGTCGAATTGACGCAAAATCACGTCGACAGCTATTAGCCACAGCAGGGGTGAGAGTACTCCCCCTTGCGGTGTCCCTCTAGTCGCTAGTTTCCTTAAGCATACTCCACCCAAGCTCGAATTGACAATCCTGTTGCTTAGCATGAGGATTATCCATTCGATCAAGAAGTCATGTGCCTTAAGATCCACCAGCGCCTGCTTGATAGCGTCAATCTTGATATTGTTGAACGCTCCCTCAATATCCAAGAACGCGGCCATGGTATATTCCTTATACCGAAGTCCTTGTTCTATATATCCCACCACATCACTCAGCGCACTCTCCACAGATTTACCCTTCAGATAAGCATGTTGAGCACTACTCATGATGCTGGAACTAACAGAAGATCTTAAATATAGGTCTATCAGTCTCTCTAAAGTCTTCAAAAGGAAAGACGATAGGCTGATAGGTCTATAGTCCTTGGTTTTCGAGTGACAGGTCCTACCACTTTTAGGTATGAATATGACCCTTACCTCTCTCCACCCCCTCGGTATATGCCTATGTACCAGACACCCTTTAAAGATCTCAACCAGTAGTAGACGAACAACCAACGGTGCATTCTGCATCATGGCCGGAAAAATACCATCCGGGCCAGGTGACTTATAAGGCTCGAATGAATTCACCGCCCATGTGACTTTCTCAACCGTAATCAGGTCTCTCACCATTGTTTCAATTATCCCACTGGCGGACTCTGTGAAGAAGTGCTCTCCCTCACTTGATCCCTCCATCCATGGATCCCTACAACCCGGAAAATGGGTTTCCAAAAGCACATTAAGTGACTCAGAACTAGACTCCGTCCATGAACCATCTGATCTCTGGATACAACCAGGAACACTAGGGTCCTTTGGCAGTATCTTCCTGAATCTAGAAAGTTCATTGACAGAGTCAATGGCCCCGCTGTACTTAATCCACGAGGCTCTTTTAGCTCTTCTAATGTCCTTTTTGTACATATTGAAACACACTCTATAGGTGCCCCAATCTTCGTCCTTACCAGTTCTATGGGCTCTGTTGTACAGCCTGCCGTTGAGCACTCAACTCCTCTGACCACGAGACCGGCTGTTTCTTTCTACCCGGATAGCTCACCGGGCAGTTGAGCTCATAGCATCTGTTAATAGACCCCGTTACCTTTTCTACCACTTCGTCAAGATTATCTCTCGACAAGAAGTCCATCGGAGTTCCAGTCAATCTTGACCCCAGATCCCGCCCGAAAGCGTCCCAATCCGTCCTTCTAGGATTCCTAAAAGGTTTCCCTTCAGAACCCAGAAAGTTCAGGGTTACAATCCAGAAAATCACCATTAGCACAGGATCGGGCATTAAAATCCCCACACAGAAAAACATTTTTTTTTTTTTTTTTTTGATTCCACGAAATCAACAAGTTTCGGCAATATGCACTTGAATTCACCAACTCTTTTGTTAGGAGGAAAGTAAACAAATACAATAGTGATGTTTTTAGAACGATTAGTGGTCTCATAGAAAAAATTTCAAAATCGGTCATAAAAATAACTTTCTTGGCCTTAACGGATTTTTTAAAAACACAGTGCGCCCCATAGTTATTATTTATAAGATTTTTGGCAAAAATATTATAGTTTTTTTTCCTTTTGTAAGGTCTCGCCCTCGTGATTAAAATTTTCTTGGTCACACCCTGTTATGTTTTAGCTTGAATGAAAACCTACAATATACCCTTTAAAATTATTTCTGCTTGTATTCATTTGTCCGTTTACTTTTATTGACCCTGTACGTTCTACCAACGTACGTTTACTTTTATTATGCACTGTAGATTCTAATTCATTAAACACTTTAAGTTCTACATTTACGATAACTTAAATCACCCACTGTAAATGAAAACTTTTGTGTTACACTGTAGCTAAAGGTCAGTGTTTTAAGTTGTAAACAACAACAAACAATTATACACATATACTACGTTTATACACACCTCTTACTCGCAATTAAAATTATTGCGAAATGAAAATTTTGCCATATAAACGGTAAGTTAATATTTTATTTGCAAGTTAGTAACTCACAAAAACTAATCGTGAATAGTGAAATTAATTGCAAAGAAATCGTACGGCATTACCACTGCCTTTTACGTTCATAGAAATTTCGATGGCAATAGTAGTATTTTTCCCCTCCGGCACGACAAATAAGGATATATATTTCTTTATGCGATTGCACAGTGGGCCAGAATCGAAATTTTTTGCAAATAAATCTGTAACTTCTCATCGGCTCGATGGATTTTCATGAAATTTGGTATAGGCATAGCAGAGGAGTGTACAATAAGTTTGGAAGGGGAGCACAATAAACATCTCAGGGGCGGAGCTAAGGGGGCTCAAAGTTAGGTATTTATTTGCATTTGAATTGTTCTCGGTCCAGTTTTTTTTCATATATATATCCTAGTATTTCCGACCGATTTTATTCGTTTTTATTCTTCACTAGTTAAAAAACAAAATTATCTATTGAATAATATGAAGTCGATATCTTTACCGAGTCCAAAAATAAACGATTTTGAATTTGAAAATTGCAAAAAAGACGACTTATTGTGTTTTTTTAGCCGAAAAAGTATCTACACTCTTTTTTATCTAAAATAAAATTTTCTTTAGCAACATATAATGAAAGGTAACTTCACAGAGATGACATGCATTAAAATTATGTCTTATAGAATAAAACACCAAGCATAAATGACACTTTTTTTATTTACCTTTTCCAACTTTTCTTTGAGCTCATTTTTTTCACACTCACTAACTCAACTACATTTTTAGCCATTGATATCCTTAAAGTATAGCCTTAATTGTCCTAAAAATAAACACATACATACATACATATCGTCGGTGCGTTGACGAAAAGTCCTATGTATTTTTTACTACTTTTCAAATTAACATAAAAATCGTTTTATTTTGTAGATTCGCAACCTTTTTTAAATTGGATTTTTGTATTTTTCATTAGAATATTTATTAATTTTATGTTGAAAAAAAAAATCAATATCTTTTAGCGTCAGCGAATTGCAAAAGAAATTAAAAGATCTACACAAAGGCGTTTATGTATATGACACTTTTCATTTTTTGTTTAAAATTTTGCATTTTTGTTCTCCAAAAAGTCCTATGTGCAGCAAAAACCAGTAAGAGTTTTTGTTTTCTCAAGGAAATCTACACATAGGACCTTTTGCAAATTCGAAACACGTTTATGTAATTGAAAACGCATTGGTAGGTGAATATATGTCTAATAATGACAAAAATGCAATAATAAAAAAATTCAAAAAATTACACATAGTACTCTTTGTCGGCGCACCGACGATATGTATGTAGTGCGAAAAACGTAAAATTTGCACAAGATTTTGGGTTGAAAACCCTGTAAAACTTAACAGCAAATTATCTAAAAGAATAAAGAATATATTTGTTTTAATCAGTGTAAACTAAAATATACAAAAGCATATATTTTTCTGGGTTTGCAATGAACCAAACTGTTAGTTATTTATCCATTTCAGACAATTTAAAAAATTTTGTCATCGATTTTTTGCAGCATATTTTGGTCCTAACAGCATATTATATTTGCATATTTTACACTTAGCAGAAAAATTTTGCATATTTGCACTCAACAGAAATTTTACATAATTTGCCATTAGTGCAATTTTATTTTTACTGCTTATCTAATAAGATTCCCTAATAAAAAATAGTGGGAAAAATCGAGATTACCAGCACAGTTGAAATTAAAATATATACTTTTAATATTATTAAAGGTTTTTCTGTGTTGACGGCCTTCGGCCGGTCTCAAGACTTTCCTCTTCTATATTATTACATTTATAAGCACGATTATTGCAAATAAACAACTCACTTTTTATACACAAACTGCATAAAGAAATATATTTCCTTATTTATTCTACGAAAGGAATTGGGAACACCGTACGCTTTATCTGCAATTAGTTTCACTAATCAGGTTTAGATTTCGTGAGCTACTAACTTGCAAATAAAATATTAATTCACCGTTTATATGGCAAAATTTTCATTCTGCAATATTTTTAATTGTTAGTATATATACTACGTATATGTATATGTATTAATATAATTTAAATCACATATATATTAATAAAGATGTTTAGAAAAATGTGTCAAGTCTTTAGAGGCCATTAACTCGCAAAATAATAGCGAGCGGCCAAAATTATTTACATTACTTCAATAACGAATAAAAGTGATACTAAATCAATATCAAATTTATTTAAAAATCAAGTATGCTGGTGATCTTAATTTAAGCCAAATAATTGTATAAATTGATAACTTTTTATTTTCTGATGCATTAGATTTTCATATTTTTAAGTGCAAAAAGAAAATATATTTTAGCAACTGTTAATACAAATAAAAAAAAAAAAAAATCAAGAGTAGCTTGAATGGTAGACAATTAAAAATATAACCAGGAAAATTAATATTTTAAGAGCATATTTTATAATTTTAATGGCATATGGGATATATTTGATTGCCCTAGTTATAATTAATACTTCAAAAAATATGAAATAGACTAGCTTTTCCCATATATTTACTTTATATGGGGTCTACTACTCCCCTGGAGTTATCCGCCCAATGATAAAGTTTGTTATGAAAATGATTTCTGCAACTTTTTAAGACTTTCATTGTAGTACTGCTTTAGAAATGCAAAAAATAATATTTGCTTTACATGGGGTTACCTCTCCCCCTTGACTCACCCACCCCATTTTCATTTAATCAATGCGATATGATAAGATAATGGTTCCCACAAAGTTTTAAGGATCTCACTATAATAGTTCCTTAGATATGCCATAACGAATATTTGCTTTGTATGGGGGATACCGCTTCCCCTGCTCCAAACGAAAATTAAAATATCATATTTGACTTTAGGCATACAAAATGATGCCCTGAAAAATTTAAGCAAATCGATTCAGTCGTTTGAGTTTTAAAAAAGTCGACGTAAAATGTGGGAATGGCAACCGATTAAGATCCAACATACCAGTGCAAGCACTGTATGTTAGATTTCCTATAAATAGCTTCATTAATAACGTGCAAAATAGTTTTTTTAAGTAGGCGTAAAGCAGATTGTGATATAGGTGAAAATTGGCTCAGCCGTGATTGATACATAAACAGTCAAACTTACACCTCATTTTTTTGTAATATATACTTACTTAACTTACCATAGTCCTCTTCATAAACAATAGCTACTCTTGTCCAATTTAAATAAAACATTAAATCGCGATAAGCCAGATTTAATGAATGTTGAGCTGGATACATATTAATAGAGAATTCTTTAACGTTTGGTTCCAAATCAATCCGCGTTTCAATGTGTGGTATATCAAAACTTTCGCATATAGACTGTATGTGAGTAGCAAGTAAGGGATCTGTTGGCCCAAATATAGCCTGTACTCCCGACTCTAATTGGCGACACACTTTTTTTGTCGAGCGAAATGTATCATCGCGGGGAATATATTCAATGTCATAAACTATTTGTGTATCAGGCAACATAGATTTATCTTTATTAATACGATATATGGCGTATTTGAATGCGGATTCTATTTTGCTCGCTCTTTGATCCTCAGTAAAAATAGCACCCAAACGTATAACTGGAGGCAGACTGATAGATACGGACGCACATACTTCGGGGAAAGTAGATGTTGAAATAAAGAACAATGAAACAAATAAGCAGATATTAAATAATGAGACATCAAAATTGACATTGGAATGTTGACTATTTTTCGCTCGCTTATTAATCGTAATTTGATGGTGGCTCCTTGAAAACACAAAATTTGTATCAACTGTTTTTGTTGTTGTTTCTGATGGTGAAGAACATTTTCTTATTAATGAGGCAGTCATAATGCATATTCCAGTCCATGAATTATTAAAATATTAAATTTTCTATATAAAACTTATTTTAAAAAAATACGGTGGAAAACAATGCAATTTCGCCAGTAAACTGCGAATTTTAGCCTAACGGTTAAACAATATTATCAACAATGTTGTTCGCTTGACATGTTATGTATTTGTTTATAATTGGATTAGAATCCATTTCACCTTCTCTTAAATGTATTTTGTATTTATTTCACACACATGCACACATCTACAGTTAAAATTATCCGTCAAATACAATTTAACAAACATATAACGAAAATTTAGATTATTTGCAAACATTTTTTTATTTACTGTTGTGTATTTACTATCTTATTATCTTCTCGTCTTTAAGTATACTTTGTTTTAAATAAATTGAAAACAAAGTTGCCAGATATGTTATAGCAGAATGTGAATGGCAGGGATGAAAAGTTAACCCAGTGTCTACATTAGGCAAGGCAACCTTAGTTAAACAGCTGATTATTATTTCGGTTGTTACAGTTGTCAAACTACATATATAAAAAGCAATAACGAATACGCCATATTGTTATTTTTGTGCAACTGTTGCCACCTTCCACAAATTCGCGTTAAGTTTGACGTTTGTCTTGATAAAAAAATCTCTAAGTAGACACCATAAAATATTTATTGAGGTACCAAAAATACGCTCAAAGTGCTAAAATTTAAATTGTTGGTATTTATTTTCAATTCATTGAAAAATTTTATAAATTACTATCTAACGTCAAGTCTTTACTGGAGAAATTTTTATCAAGACAAACTTCAAATTTTTGCCTGAATTGCAGTTAATTTTTATCTCTACCAATTATAGTTACTCAAGACAAAGCTTCAAAGTGAAATGAAATTTGTTGGAAACAATACCAATTCCACTCTAAATCGGATAATATATAAGCAACTCTATATAAAAATTTAGAAATTTGTATATCTCCACATGAGCAATAGCCTTAGCAACATAAAGGGGAAAAATGTTTATTTTAACGCTATGTCAGACAAAATTTTGTTAGCGCATGAACAAAACATTATCTGAACAACGCACACAAATATTCTCACTTTTTTTGTGTTGCGGAAGTTTATGTTCTCAGAAAACACAATTTTTTGTTCACCGTCGTGGTCATTTTGATATTTTTTGCGCCTCTTCTTTAGTGGAAACAAGTAAGAAAGATGTAGTCGGTCAAGTCCGACCATGTGATACCCCACACCATTGTGTATGTCCATCAAAATTTGTGGAGGGGTCTTATATTAGACATGTGGACAATTGTGGAGCGATAGTTTTAGTAAGTGTAAAATAAAATATCTGAATACAGGATATTACTTTAGTGCTAGCATTAATATGAATATATGCACTTTAGGATCTATATAGGATCTATGGTAAATTATGGATCGATCCTCATAAAATTCGTCACTGCGATTTCTACTTATATAAAACTTATTTGTGTCGAAAATAAATTTGATACTAATATGTGTTTTTATTTCAACAGCATCATCTAACGTAGTGTCTATACTAGACAAATTTTTATCAAGACAAACGTCAAAGTGAGCGAATTTATACAAACTGATTATTATTTTTGGTTGTTACAGCTATCAAACTGCATTTATATAAAACATTAATGAATTCGGCTTGTTGTTTATGTAGAACTGTAGACACCTTCCATAATTCGCGTTGATTTTGGCTTTTGGTTTGATAAACAATTTTCTAATATAAAAACATTGAAAATATTTATTTTTTTTTTATTTATTTATTTTTTTGACGAGATTGTTTATCGATAACTACAAAATAATTAGTCATCCTTGAATTTTTTTTAATATAGTTGTACTCTTTAGATAGATAGATAGATAGATAGATAGAGAAGGTTGATGTGATACCAGATAGTACCACATCTCCACGCAGAGACCGATCCCGGTCCATTGTGAGTCCCTTCAATAGAATAGCTGTGAAGTATAGAGTATAGAATACAGAAAATAGATAATACAGAAAGTACAGAAAATGGTAGAGTAGAAGATAAAAGGGATAGAAATGTGACGAATCATATAGGGGGACCAGCAATGTTACCAATCCCCCTAGGATTATACTCCTGATTCTCCCTTAAGCAGCCGATTCCCATGACGAAGCTTATGACGTCTACAAGATCTGCGTCCCGAACGTCACTGAGTCATTTCTTCCTACGATGCTGCAATCATTGTCAATGGCACACAATGTGCTCAATAGACTCGGTCTCGTCGACGTCTCCACACATTCTACAAAAATCGGAACTGTTAGCGTTACATCTAGACCTCATCTTCCCTATCAAACAGTGACCCGTTATGGCCCCTATCATGATCCTCAAGCTCTTCCTATTCATGCCCAGGAGAGTGCTAGTGCCTGCATTGTTCAGTACCGGCCATATCGCCCTCGACACTCTACAGTCCTCTCTACTCTCCCAAGCCGAATTGGTTCTGACCAAGATCCAATCATTGATCTTCCCATAGAAGAAACTCAGTGGTGGTTTCACATAGGTTTCCCTCTCCGAGACAATCTTTGCTGCACCTAGCCGGTTCATCAGCCAATTCATTGCCTGAAATATTGCAGTGGCCAGGCACCCAGCAGAGTCTCACCATGTAGTCCTCCATCAGCTCTCTCAGTGTCTTCTTACAGGCAGCTACTAGCCTGGATCTCACCAAATGTGTCCCCAAGGCCTTCAGAGCCGCCTGACTGTCCACATAGAGAGTGACCTCGGTGTAAATCCAATATACAACTTTTGGTTTGAGCCCCCAACTTTTACCTATGGAGTTTCTACAGGTGTAGTAGCCATTGAGGCCACGCTTGAGTCTCTCCTCAACATTCCTCTTCCAGGTCAGTTTAATATCAAGGAATACCCCCAGATATTTCGCTGAGTCTGGAAGCCTCAGTTCAGTTCCACACAGTACCGGTAGTCTGAAATTCTCTACCTTGTACCTCCTAGTAAACAGAACCAACTCTGTCTTTTCCGGGTTCACTCCCAACCCCTTATCAGCGGCCCACGAGGACAGCTCACCCAGCGCGGACTGCATGATCTCACTGATTGTGGGAAGAAATTTTCCCTTTGCCAGTATGACCACATCATCAGCATAAGCCACGATCTTCCGCCCTCTGCTGTCGAATTGACGCAAAATCACGTCGACAGCTATTAGCCACAGCAGGGGTGAGAGTACTCCCACTTGCGGAATCCCCCTAGTCACTAGTTTTCTTAAACATACTCCCCCCAAGTTGTACTCTTTCCACTCAGTAAATTTTTCTATTACAATATATTAGCACCGTACCACCAATATAAGAAAAGTACAACAAAAAGCTAGTATCATGGGGGCTTTACCAAGTCATATTCGTAAGGTATACTTGTCCTGTAGCGATGTGTATAATATTTATTTATAAGGTTTGACACTTCCAATATAAAAAATATATAAAAATATTCAGCTGGGCAGATGAGAATACCTATTCAGTGAGCCCTGATTAAATAGTGTCTACATTAGACAATTTTTTATCAAGACAATTTATGGAAAATGGCAACAGTTGCACAAAAACAACAATATTGCGTATTATTCATTGTTTTTTATATATGCAGTTTGATAACTGTAATATTAAAATAAAAATCAGCTGTTTAGTTAAGGTTACCTTGTATATATTCCCACTGATTTTGACGTTTGTTATGATAAAAATTTGCCTAATGCAGATACTAGGTAAGGTTCCAACCACGTACTCATAGTGTAATAAGAAAGTGAGGTCGTAAGCCCAGCTGATTTACAATTGCTTCATGAGTATACCCCGTGAAACTGTCAACTTGTTAGTTATTGTATTCGTATAATATTTTTTGCAGCGTTTATTTATTCTCCTTTTTCATAATTTTCTCATTTTTTGTTCATAGCATTTCCACATTATGTGCAGTGGTTTTACACTAACAAAATGTAAGCAATTGTTGTTTTTGTATATATGCGGTCACTTTACGATTACATTATGTTACATAACATACTTTTGATTCAACTGACAGCTGCAGTAAAATACGTACATTTATAAGGAACTGAACCAAATCAGTACGCTAACTTCTGCGTGATGTACTTTATATATGAAAAATGTTCAACTTTGAAGTACCGTAGTACGTAAATACATTTTGACAGTTGTTTTTCCCTTTTTTTAATATTTGTCATTTATTCGGAAATTTATATTTGAAATTCTTTTTTTTTCAACTGAGAGCATAATTTAATTTTTACATTTTTTATATTTTATTATATAAAATTTTAATAATAAAATAATGCAACGACTGGGTTAATATAGCTTATGCATTGCGTAACTGTCAGTTGCAGTTGATGCGAAAGTGAGAATCCCGACCAAAGAAAATTTGTTTATATTATTTTTTTTATTTTTTTATTATTATTATTAACTTTATTGAAACCTTTATAAACTAAATACATTGTTATGAGAATTTACTTAAAAGTATTACAACAATTAAAATCTAAATAATTAAATAAGGAAACTACTAATATCACAGTGTTAAGGAAAAGTTGTCAAAAAAACCTTGTACATACTTAAACGTTATAAGAAATTTTAAAAACAACCATCAATTATAACTCTTTAATTAAAAAAAGAGTCTTAGTGATTGTTTAGCAAATTTCTTATTGTTCCATATGTAGACGTTCTGCATTTTTCATTAAATGGCAGAGTCAGTTCCCTTGCAAATGAGTTAAACATTTTATGCTTAAAGTTTCTATGCAGTAGATCAGTAGAATATCTGGGGTGTAGGTTATGAATTATTTTCAGATTTTTATTTTGTATTATCTGTAATTTTCTTGTGTAAGTTTTAGCAGCTTTATTAAACCAGACTTGGCATCCGTAGGTCATAATTGGTAGAATACACATTTTGTAAATAAGGATCTTGTTTTTTAAATTAAGTTTAGATCTTGTGTTAAGTAAGGGGTAAAGTGCACGGCCACATTTAATTGCTTTATCACAAATATACTGTATGTGTTGTTTAAATGATAGTTTTTTATCTAAGATAATACCTAGATATTTGATACTATCCAGCAGAGGAATAAAAACTCCCCTAGAATATAAATGTTTTGTAGGAATACGTTTCTGTGATCTATTATATGGAAATATAATAGCTTGTGTTTTACTAACATTAACTTTTATCTTCTATTTATCAAAGTATTTATTGGTAGATTTTAAACTATCTTCCATTTTTTCGATTATTGCGTTTGACACCTTACCGCAGCAAATAAAAGCACTGTCGTCAGCGTAAAAAGCTACTTCTTGATTCTTGCGAATAGTAAAATCGGAAATATATATTGAATAAAGAGTAGGTGATAATACCGATCCTTGCGGCAGACCCGCAGGGATTAGTCTATCACTAGATAGCGTGTTATCTATAGATACAGCAAATGAGCGCTGATCTAAAAACTCTTTATTATCTTTTGCAAATACGTTGGATAATTGAAGGAATTTAGTTTAAAAACCAGGCCTTCATGCCATATTGAATCGAACGCTTTTTCAATGCCAAGAAAAATAACTCCAGTGCTTTTACGATTTCTTTTGTTTGATTCAATAAAATTAACGACTCTTTTTAGTTGATGTACTCTGGAGTGTTATTAATTATTTTTTCAAATATTTTATCCAATAGGCTTAGGATGCTGATTGGTCTATATCTAAACGGTAATTTAGGATCCTTTCCTAGCTTAGGAGTTGGGATAACTTTTGCCTTCTTAAAAATAGTGGGAAAATAGCCTTCTGTTTTGCTTAAAGTATTTTTATAGAAAATATATATATATAGGAAAATAAAAAAACGGGTATTAGAATTTTTTCTTGGGGTATTTTTTTTTATTTATTTAGCTCGGGTTTTTTTTTTTTCTTAATTTGTACGAACCGTACGCTCGGGGTTTACAAAAGTGAGTGATTTACAAAAATTATGTATAACAACAAGATGGGAAAATGTCAAATAAAAAACATAGAAAACAGCCACTGAACAATAATTAGTAGCTGTTTACACTATGCGCGTAAACATCCCGTCCCCCTTGCAGTATTGCAACAAGAAAGGCTAAAGATTGCGCGGGTGAAATAAAAATAGAAATATGTACCCTATTTTTTACAATAATAAAAATAAAATTTTATTTCTTTAGACATCACATCAATTACTATGGTGGCCGGATTCTGTAATTGGGGGTACTCATGTTGTGGGTAGAGCTGCTGCTATGGTTGCGGGTACTGCTACTGCTGATGATGAAGCTGCTGTTGTGGCTTATAGAACTGCCATTGATGCTGGTGGGGCCGACATCGGTGTTGTTTTTGGTGATGCGCCTTTTTTTATTTCTCCGGCGTTTGGTGTTGAAAAAAAAAAAAATAAAAAAAGAAAGAAAAAATGGGGAGAATTAGTTTGTATCTTTGGGTAAGAGAACAAGCTTCACTATTGGGCGGGTGAAAATGCCAGAAGCCGTTCTCACGTCCGCTGAGCGGACTTTAGAGTCCTGTCCGACGTTGGTCTTAATTATTCGACCTAAACGCCACTCATTGGGGGGTAAATTATCCTGACGAACAACAACTAAATCTCCTACTTGGAAGTCCCTTTCTGGATATTTCCATTTTACACGACGATGGAGTTCTTTGAGGTATTCCTCTTTCCATCGCTGAGCAAACTGATGATGAAGCACCTTGAGTTTTTGCCACCTGTTGGCTACACTCAAAGAAAGATCAGAATGATCGGGTTCAGGGGGTAAAAGAAGAGGTGCTCCAATAAGGAAATGGCCTGGGGTTAAAGGAACTAAATCATTGGGATCTTCACTTATAGCAGTTAGGGGCCTTGAATTCAGGCATGCTTCTATTCGAGTCAACATTGTCGTAAATTCCTCAAAGGTAAATTTCTGAACTCCAGAAATTTTTCGTAAATGAGTTTTAACACTCTTTACGCCAGCTTCCCATAAGCAGCCCATATGAGGTGCTCCAGGGGGTATAAAATGCCATTCAATGGGTTGAAAACTATTTCGTACTAAGACTTTCCTTCTTAAATCGGGTAAAAAATGTTTGCGGTCTGTTTCTAGGATATTAGCCGCACCTACAAAGGCAGTACCATTATCCGAGTACAAATGTGAAGGACAGCCTCTTCGGGAGAAAAATCGGGAGAATGCAGCAAAGAATGTTTCCGTCGATATATCACCGGTCGCCTCTAAATGAATTGCCTTTGTTGCAAAAAAAAAAAACAAACACAAGGACATAGCCCTTAGTAATTCGACAAGCCCTACCAATGTAAGACTTAATATCGAATGGACCAGCGAAATCTAAGCCGGTGTTTGTAAACGTTCTCGAAAAAGACGCTCGTTCAGGGGGTAATGCAGCCATTATCTGCTGACAGGATTTTTTCCTGTAAATTGTACATTCCTTGCAATTATGAATCACAGTACGAATTAAGTTCTTTAATTTCGGGACCCAAAACTCACTTCTAATTAATCGGAGCATTAGAGAATGTCCGCCATGGGCTGAACATTTGTGGACATGTTCCACATATAAACGGGTAAAACGTGCCGAATAATGCAAAATCCTTGGGTATCGCTCATCATATGTCAAGCCAGATGATCTGACTAATCGACCATTGATTCTTACGAAACCATTTGAGTCGATAAAGGGGTTCAGTGTGAGCAAATTACTTTTTGCCGGTAAAGGGGTACCTTTTGAAAGAATATTATATTCCGAAATAAAATTCTGTTGACATACGAGCACTAATCGATCACGAGTAAATTTCATTTCTTTTTGGGTTAAAGCTAAGGTGTTGTACAAACATTTTCGAGTTTTCAAATATGTTAAACACCTGAACCAATACGAAATAATTCGCATTGCTCGGGGTAAATCTGAAAAGCGCTCAAGTATGTCATAAGAGGTTTTTGTCTGAACCAAAAATGATTGAACTTCTAAATGTTGATGATCGGTAACAGAATACTGGGGCCAATATTCTTGAGGTTTCGTTAGCCAGGAAGGACCATGCCACCACAAGGAATTTTCAATTAAGTCACGAGCTAGAGCTCCGCGACTTGCGAGATCGGCGGGGTTATCTTTGGAGTCAACATGAAACCAATTTTCGTTACCAGCCTTCTTCAAAATTAACGCAACACTATTTTTGACGAAAGTGGGCCAATGGCATGGGGTTTTTTTGAGCCAAGATAAAACTATGGTGGAATCCGTCCACAGAAAAATCTTTCTCTTGTCTAGATTTAATTGACTACTCAAGGATTCTACCATTTTTGCCATCAAAGCCGCTCCACAAAGTTCTAAACGGGGTAATGTTTCACACTTTACGGGAGCTACTTTCGTTTTGGACGCGAGTAAGCGCGCCGAGATATTATTTGTTGATGCATTTCGTAGATAAAGCACTGTACCATAAGCTTTTTCTGATGCATCACAAAATGCGTGAAGTTCAATATCGGAATCGGAGTGGAAATTAACCCATCTTGGAATATTAATTTTTGCCACTGAATTAGGGTTAAGGGTTTTAAATTATCATCCCAATCAGTCTTGTATTTCCAAATTTGCTGCATGATAATTTTTGCTACAATTATCTTTGGGGATAGCCAACCTGCTGGATCGAAAAGCTTAGCAATTTATGATAAGACAGCACGTTTTGTAATTGTATTTCTACGAGGTTGCGAAACTAGTCTAAAATAAAAGCAATCATTATTTGCATTCCATCGCAAGCCTAAAGTTTTCGTATTGCTAGCATCTGAAATTTTTAAGAAGTCTGCATCAAGCAGATTCTCACGGGGTAAATCTTCTAAGAGACGAATATGATTAGCTGTCCATTTTCTCAAAATGAAACCAGCCGAATTTAGAACATGAGTAAGTTCAACCCGTCTCCTAAAAGCCTCTTCTAGCTCATGAGAGCCAGCAAGTACATCATCGACATAAATTTGGGATTTCAAAATTTCAGATGCCGCAGGACTTCGGGGTTCACAATCGTTTGCCAATTGTATGAGAGTTCGAATCGCAAAATAAGGTGCACAGTTCACTCCGAACGTGACCGTATTTAACTCATAGTCCTTTACGTCAACTTCGGGGTTTTCCCGGTACAATATTCGTTGGAATTGGGTTTGATTGGGATGAATCAATATTTGGCGATACATCTTTTCAATGTCCGCGTTAAAGACATATTTGAAAAGTCGCCATTTTAAAATTAGTACCGTAAGGTCTGCCTGCAAAACAGGCCCGGGGTATAAAATATTATTCAAGCTCACGCCATTAGAAAAGGGGTTTGAAGCATTAAATACTACTCTCAGTTTAGTAGTGATGCTATCGGGTTTAAATACGGCGTGATGGGGTAAATAATATGTGGTCGCATTTACACTCGGGAGTTCAACAGCTCTAATATGTCCCACTTCAAAATATTCATTAATCACGCTATCATAATGTGCTTTTAATTCAGGGTTCTTTAAAAGACGGGTTTCATTTCTTTTGAATTGAGACAGGGCGCTATATCGAGAATCTCCTAAAGTTAACTCATTAAGAAATTCTGGACGAAAGGGGAGTGAAACTACGTAGCGACCATCGGGGTTTCGATATGTGGTGGACCGATAAAGTTCTTCACAATATTCGTCAGCTTCTGAAAAACGGGTGGCTAGTGGAACTTCTTCTAGTTCCCAAAACCGAGAAAGTTGATTATTTAAATCAATTTGGGAGCAAAAGTTTGCAACAGAGTGTAGGGTTTCAGATTGAAGAACTTCACCAGTTACTATCCAACCGAAAATTGTTCTCTGGGCGATCAGGTTGCCATTTGGATGTATTTTAACATCCTTAGATAAAATTTTTGGATAAACATTTCCTCCGAAAAGCATATCCATATGGGTACACATAACATCGGTCATAGTAATATCGGGGAAATTTGAGGTTACAATATCAGCAAGAGAACACGAGGGCAACCGACCGGTAATTTTATCAACAACATATGCGCAAATTTTCAGTTTAAAATTGCGGTCCATCGGAGATCCGACAGTTACAACACACATGGTTGAAGCTTTTCCAGCATAACAATCCATCATGCCAGTAACGTTAGTCGTTGGCACAGAAAATGTAGGAATTGCCAGTTTCCTTTATAACCTCCTTGAAATAAAGGTACCTTGCGAGCCGGGGTCAACCAGCGCTCGAGCAGCACATCTGACATCTTTAATGTGGACTATACATATAGTCGAGCCTAAGAGGACTGTCGAATGGGGGTTTTGGTTCAGATGTGCTGAATAAGTATGGGTATTTTGAGCGGCTGTAGAAGTTGAAGGGTTATAATTAAGAGGGGTTTGTATTTGATTGTTTGCTGGGTTTATACTCTGAGTGGTCTGCTGGCTAATAGCAGAACCAGTAGTTAAAGGTAGTTGGGATGAAACTACACTGGGAATGTGTCCCTGTAGCCTTACATCTCTATGTAACAAGGAGTGATTTCTCTGTTTACAAAGGGAACAAACATGAATACTTTTACAGTTCTTATATTCATGAGAGATCGCAAGGCAATTTGTGCAACATTTAAGTTTTTTAACGGTCGTCATTCTCTCATCAACACTTTAACTCAAAAAGGAAGGACAAAGTCTTAGGGGGTGTGATCCTTGACACATAAAACAACGACAAGTTGTTGGGGTGGAAACAGTTTTTGTAGCGAAACTTTGGACTTTCCTTGAATCATTTGAGGATTTTTTCGAGACATTAAAATTGGGATTTTTACAGGGGTTTGCAGTACTCAAATTTTTGTTCGGGTTTTGAACTGATTGCGATTGAGACTGTCTTATGTCTGAAATCGATTCAAGAGTCTTGAAATGAGCAGTCAGAAATGCGTCCATATCTTCCCATTTAGGAGTTTTCGTACAAAGTTTCTTTGACTGTTCCCAAAGGCTCAGAGTGTTTTCAGGTAACTTTGTAGCACAAATATATACTAACATTACGTGATAAAAAACTTCTGGGGTTACTTCAAGCAATGAAAGATTCGTAATACAATCATTAATAGTCCGCTGTAGATTTTTTATACTTGGACCATTTTCTTGGGATAGGGGTTTAATACTTAAAATAGTACGAAGCTGTTTATTAATTAGGGCCCCTTTGTTCTCAAACGTGTCAACCAACTTTTTCCATGCAATTGCATAGCCATCGTTAGTTAACGGGACGGTTTGTATGACATCATGGGCATCTTTGCCAGTTTTCTGTAACAAATAGTACAGTTTTTGAACTGGTGTTAATAGGGGGTTATTGCCATACAACGCAGAGAACATGTCTCGGAAAGAGGGCCAGCTCTTATAGTAACCATAGAAAATAGGGGTATCACAAGGGGGTAAATTCATAATGGGTATTGATGTTTCCATTAACTTTTCAGCCTGAGCGGCCGATCTTAAGCGGTCCATATGGGCCGTAATTAATGATATACCACGGGTATATGTACTATAAGAGTCCATATATCGGGACTTAACCTCGACAATTTGCGGGCTTTTCATTTCTTCAGCCTCAATCAACAAAGTGTCGTATGTTGACCTAACAGCTTCCTATAAACGGTTAAGTTCCTTTTCATGACTAACTAACGAACCTATTCTGTGTTCAGAAGCGGGTATAATGGCAACATAAGCCTCAAAATCTGCTAAACGATCTGTATTACGAATCAAAGCTGATAGATCCATTTTTGATCTTAATTTGTATTGAGTAATTTTGAAAAAAAAGCAAATAAAAATGTGTAAAAACTAAAAATCTAACTAGTCGTTCAAAAAAGGGGTAAATTAGCTTTTTTTTCAATAAAAAGTATTATTTCAAAATTAATTGAAAAAAAGCTTGAAAATTATCACGTTAAAACTGAGAATTTATATAAAAGGGGTAAAAATAATAAAAACAAAAAATAAATTTTGCAAAAAACGGGGAAAAATTCGAAAAAGGTCAATAAATGTTCAACAAAGTTGTATAAAATTAAAAAAAAAATAGAGTAAATGTTTCAAAAAAATAAAGGGTAAATATCAAAAAATGGTGGATATAAAAAAGTAGAGTTTAATTTCAAAAAAATAAGGGTAAAATAATAATAGCGAAAGCGATTTTATATTTTGTTCACTAATTCAGAACAAATATTCAAATTCTAAGGGGTTTAATTACAATTTTCGTAAAAATTTCGGGTAAAAAATATTTTAAAACAAATAAATTAATTATAAAATCACTTTCGCAGTTACAAATGGTATAAAAATAATAAATACACTAGCACAGATAATAAATAAACACGGTTACTCACTTTCGGGTAAACAAATAAATTTTTTTTTGTCAAAAAATATATAAATTATTCTTCAAATTTACTTTATCCCGGGTAAAAACAATATTAAATTAATAAAGTGCACAAATTTTTTCACAAATGAGTTAAAATTATGTAAAAAACTGAGTAAAAATGCACTTTATCAAATAAAATTTAATAGTAACCGGTTTATTCGTTTATCAAAATTATACTGCACTAGTGTTATGGTAATGTGTAACAAGAGAAACACAAGAAAAAACAACCAACAAGAGGGAGTAATAAACTGTGTATTTGTTTTTATTAAAATACAAAACACTCTCAGTCACTAGAAACGACACACACAATATTTTTTGTTTGTTTATTATTATCAAAACACTATGAACACAAGAAATATTATTTATTAATTATTCGCGTGTCTGTCTGTTTTTGTTTACAAAAAAACTAACGAGTAAAAATTTGTTTTATTTATTCTCTTTTGTGCTATGTTCTTTAAACTAGCACAGTTGAGTTAAATTGTAATAAACAAAAGCTTTTGTTAACAGAGGAGTTAACAGAGAATAAATAAAATTGGGATCCAAAAAAGAAAACAACAATAATAAAATAAAAGATCACTTTTTAATAAAATAAAATTAAAGCCAAAAAATGAAAAATTAGGGATTAAGACCTTTATTTTATCACTGTAAAAAAAAAAAGGAAAAGCACACGCGAATAAAAAAAAACACTTTGGGGTAAAATATAAAAAATAACAAAGGGGGTTTTTGCCACTTTTTCTTAATTGTGTTTTGCCGACGGCAATTTGCGTTTCTAGCACTGATCTTGTTTGTTGGTTTTTGTCTTTTTTTTCACTTGTATTTCTTTTGTTTTTTTTTTTCACTTTTAAATTCAAACAACTTACCTTACCAATTGTTTGAGGGAGGGTTTAAAAAATAAAAAAACAAAGCAGGATTTATCCAAAAAAAGGAGTGCGGGTTTCCAACAGGAGGGTTCTGAAAATAAAATATTTTCCCAAAAATATTTCAAGTTCACGGGGGGTTTCTTAAATATCCGGTTAAGGACCAAAAAAAATGTTTTGCTTGAAATATTTTTATAGAAAATATATATATAGAAAAATAAAAAAACGGGTATTAGAATTTTTTCTTGGGGTTTTTATTTAGCTCGGGTTTTTTTTCTTAATTTGTACGTACCGTACGCTCGGGGTTTACAAAAGTAAGTGAGTGATTTACAAAAATTATGTATAACAACAAGATGGGAAAATGTCAAATAAAAAACATAGAAAACAGCCACTGAACAATAATTAGTAGCTGTTTACACTATGAGCGTAAACACCTTCTATTAAACAAGAGTTGAAAAGTTTACATAGAGTTTCAAAAAAGTAATCGGGCATCTTTTTAAGGATAATGCTATTAATGCCATCTAAACCAGGGGCTTTATTATTTTTCAATAAAAGTACAAACGATTTAACTTCATCTAAATTTGTAAGCTCTACATTAGATCTGTCAAGAATTGTATCGTTAAGATCATGAATGAATCTTGAGACGGCTGTGTCCATAGGTGAATAATTATTTAAAGTAATGGTGTGTGAATTACCAAATAATTCTGCTATTGAATTAGCCTTTTCATTGCCAGTTTTTAAAACTTCACCGTTTACATGAAGATCAGTAAAACACATTTTGTTTCCTTTAAGTGCTTTTTTTACTTTCCAAAACTTTTTAGAGTCCGAGGGCAAATTCGAAATAAATTTTGACCAGGATTCATTGAGGTCTTTATTAAGGTGAAAATCAATAAGTTTATTTAATAGCTTCAAAATGCTTTTCAATTGATTTTTATAATTAAAATCGCTACATCTTTGAAATTTACGTTTGTATTTATTTCTCTGACTAATTAATATTTTACTAATTTCAGAGATTTCTCGTTGCCACGGAATTTTATAACCGACAGGTATTTTATTAAACGCTTCTTTAACTATAGATATTAATTTGTTAAAATAAAAATCTAGATTACCTGAATTAGTAACGGGCTGGTCAATGTACTGACACCTAATTTCATTTTCCACCCAGTTTCTGATTGCTGACTAATATGCTCGATAATACAAGGGAACTGAATATGTCATGTTTTGAACTTGTCCAGAAATAACACAAGATATAGGTACATGGTCCGACTGTAAAACATTTGGATGTGTCTTAAGGTTTGAAAAATGGAGGCACGAGTTAGATAAAAGAATGTCTACTGTGGACGGTTGAATGGGGTTGTCCAAAGCGAGTGTGTCCATTTGGGTAATAAATGTAGTAGCTGGATTGAAGACAATGACTGTAGAGATCATTACCAGTCGAATTATTTGACATACAATTCCAATGTGTATGTTGGGCATTCAGATCACCGAAAATAAAATAGTCTTTTGAAAATTAAGTTAATTTATCCAAATCAGCTTTAAAATTGGTAGTATGAACTGGATTATACGCTGAAGTAAATATAACTGACCTTCTATTAATCATAACTTGTATTGAAATACTTTCAGCAGTACTTGTTTTTATTTTTGGTAACAACGTATGCTTAATGTTACCTTTAATTGCAATTAGAACTCCTCCGCCATGAGTAGATCGATCCTCTCTATAGATTTTATAACCACCAAGTTGAAATTTGTGGTACGGTTTCAAAAAAGTCTCATTTAAAAGGAGAATATCGATTTTCCTTTTGTGTAAAAAGTATTCCAGCTGGGCAGCTGCTGACTCAGTTGTTATGCCTTGGGAATTCTAATGCATAACATGAACATTGTGTCTACCGGTTGAATTATATGGCATGTTTAAGCATAATACCCAAAACTCGTAGCTTGTCTTACTTATTTTGACATCTTTGCAAAGCATCGACAGCATCAAAAAATATTTCCAGAAGTCTTTCATTGGAAATGTCATCATTATTATTATTGTCTTTAGCTACCTCAGAATACAAATTACAAAATCGCGGGAATTACGAGTATTATTATGGGGTTCTTGCCTTGGCAATTGAGGAAAATCATGATCGTCTTCTTTAAAATATGTTACGTTAGCTCTTCTGCTGGTTGTCCTAGATTTAGATGTTACTCGATGACGAATTTCTAAATATTCTTGACGACTTGGGCACTTTGGGTCATCAGCTCTATGGTTAACGTTTTTTAAGTTCTTCTTTATGCAGTTGTAGCATTTATAAATTATACTACCATCACTATTACCTTTATTGAGTGAACAAACTGCATACTCATGGTTTCCGGCGCAGGCTGAACACACTACGATACGGTTACAATTTTTAGCACCATGTCCATACATAGCACACTTGGAGCATTGTGTGGGACCTTTATTGCCCTTTAGAGGTTTTCTCCAATATACAGATATATTACAAAAATATTTCATCTTATTTTCATAACCTCTCTTTTTGAAACATGTTGACGATCAAACTCAATGAGATAGAGGGCGTCATCTACTCTGGATCTTTTTGTTGCTAGTTCCTTAATGCTTAACGGGTTTATGTTGGGCGAGCTTACAAATTCTTCGCCAATTATCTTTGTGTCCAGTTGTGGCAGGCCAAATAAAACTAATTTAAAAGTTTTTGCATCCCTCAATTCATGCGTATAATACTGGAATTTTTTGTCTTTGAGAACACTCAAAGCTTCATTGTACAGCGATAAAGAGTTTGATACAATTTTTGTACCAGTAGACGTCCGTTTGTAGGTATATTTTTCCCCAATTAATCCGATCACAGTTGAAAAACTGTGGGTAGAGTCCACAATTATTGGTGGAATCTTTTCTTTGATAGCAACTGCTTCTTCGTCTTCAGACAGAAGCTGAAACCTGTTGGCACTAGTGCTGGGACCGTATGTAGTTTTTGGCACCTTGAATTTAGGGCTATTGCCCCAATGATTTCTTCTTTTTTGAGCAAACATTGCTAAACAAAAGAAAGTTACAGCAAATTTAAGTAGTTTTTTTACACATTTTAATTTAAAAATTCAATTAATTTTTCAAGCAAAAATTAACACGATGTTTTTATCTTGAGGTAGAGATGCCAGATGTTTATATTATTTAAATGTTAAATTTTCAATGTACTTTTTATTTAAGAAATTTTGCAACTGTTATTATCTTTATAGAATAATCTTCTATGCTAATGACATATATATGTACATATAAATTATTTTAAATAAATTTTAACACTTAATTTATTTTATTTTATATTTTATTTAGTAATCTTTTATTTAATTCTAGAGGTACGGTTTTATCTCACTATGTGAGCCGAATGACTGTATTTTTACAAAATATTTTTAAGCTAGCGGAGGAAACCCAAAACCACTAGCTGAGCCTACAAAAACGGTAAACAAAATTTTCAGCCAATCGGCCAATCAAATAAAATTAATTCTGCAATGCGATTTAAAATGTCGCGTTAGCAAATATTGCAAGAGTTTTAAATTAATAAAATTACCACCAGAAGTTTAAATGCACCAAATTATGATGTCGTTATAACTGACATTATCTTATATAAATCACAGTCTATACTACTTTTGATATATATACGTCTTACATCTAGTCCATAGTATTTTTTTTTTTTTTTTTAAGTCAAATTTCTGACAAATTTTTTTATCTTTATATAAAAGGCAACCTTAGTTAAACAGCTGAATATTATTTTGGTTGTTACAGTTGTCAAACTGCATATATAAAAAGCAGTAATGAGTGCGCCATATTGTTGTTTTTGTGCAACTGTTGCCACCTGCAACAAATTCGAATTAAGTTTGACGTTTGTCTTGATAAAAATAAATCTCTAATGTAGACACTATGTTAATCGACTTTGAACAACCGACTTTTTGTTGAAAAAAGGTGAAATCGACTTTATGTTTCGAAAATTGTACAGAAATCGACTTTCTTGTTTCCTTATAGTTGAAAAGTCGGAAAAAGATAAAACGTCGAAAAAAGTCTAAAGTCTTAGTGGTTTTTATTTCAACGACATCATCTAGCTGTTGGAAAATATTAAAAATTTCCTATACTGTTTATCTGAACCCAAATATTTAGGTATCAATTGAAAAAAGTCGAAAAATCGACATTTACAAAATTAAATTATTTAAAAATTAAAAAAAAAAATCGAAAAGTCGACCTTTCGTTCCAACCAAAGACCAAAACAAACTCGTTCCTTTATCAAATAAGATATATAAGTTTGTCTCTCCGTTTGTAATTTACAAAATTTTCCTCGGAGAGCAAAAAACGATATCAATAGGACCATGTACGTCCTTACATTTATCGGATGAAATGCCGTTTATGAAGGGACACGATATCGTAGATATATGATATATGTATCAAACGGGTAATCTTTTCGAGAATTCTTATATTAAAATTCGGCAAAATCGGTTTACAAATGGCAGAGATGTCTTTAAAAAAATAACATTTTTTCACAGGTTTTTTTTCGATTTTTGGAAGTCTTTATATTAGTTTTTTCACAAAAAGTTTTCAAACATTTTTCTGAACTTTTATGCAAAATAAAAGAAAAGTTGGAATGATATTCAAAAAATCGGCTAAGACGAATTTTTTGTATTTTTTTGATCCCTCATAAAAGCTATGGAGTTCATTTTTATATAGAACGGTCACAAACATTTTTCTAAAATTTCCGTTTTTTAATCAACCAAATCGGTCTATAAACAATCGAGTTATGGATAAAAAACTGAAAAAATCTGTTAAAAATAAAAACACACAAGCAATTATATAAACTGAAGCATTGGAATGATTATCAATGTTATTGTTCTTTGTATATATAAGTTTGTCATTCCGTTTGTAATTTCTACAATATTCATATAAGACCGCAAAAAGTATATATTTTTGGATTCTTATTGATAGGGAAGTCGATATAACGATGACCATCTGTTCATCTGCCTGTTGAAATCACTTTTTAGAAAGCCTCAGTTATCGGATATATATGTTTTTTACATCAAATTATAAGGAATATTCCTTAGAATGACACTAGTAAAAATCAACAAAATAGTTCCATTTTAACCAAAACGTATTTATTTTCGGCTTCGGAATATTTTTTTTAAATTTTTTTGCGGAAGAAATGAACAAAATTGGTCATTAGCAACTAAGATATCGGTCAAAACGAATTTTTGGGCCTTGTGAGCTATAGAAAAAAATCTGAAAAAATTATTAAAAATATACACACACAAACATATATGTATAAAAAGCATTGCAATAACTTTCCGTATTGTTGTTTTCTGTATAAGCTAGCAAATGATTAAATGATATGTTTGGACCAGTGTTACCGTTTGGTTACATTTGTTACATTTTTCATAACTTTCCACGTAACGTGTATATCTTTTTTACCGCATTTTCGTATTTTTTGATCCATTCAATGAAATTAATACATAGATCATGCAAATATTTACCAACATTTGGAACAAGATTTTCGCAATTTTCTCAAGATTTACCTTCTAGCACATCACATCAGTTGAAGAGAACAAAATTTGAAATATGCTCTTTTTTTGCACTTGGTAATTTTCTGATTTTCGTGGCAGAAGAAATTATTTCCTTTTTTTAACACATTTACGGTTTACAAAATTACACCAAAAGTAATACAGTGTTAAAATCCGAAATTTAAAGTATTTTTTTTTTTTCTTTAGTGTAGAAGATTTAAGTAATGTTATCTTGAATTGGTTAAAAAATAAATTTGTGCAAATAAAAAATTTCGTGAAGTTTTCGCCATTCTTTTAACCTAAGGTTGTCATTGGTAGAATATTCTTCTTTTATGCTTCTTGTTCACTGCTTTTGCCCATTTGATACTGTCAAATGATTAGCTTGATATTCCACAATTCGAATTAAAAATTTTTAAATGAAAGTATACATTGGAGATATATAATTTTCAAATAGAAAGCTATGTTTTTCTTTGATTTAGATATACAACTGATGTTCAGAAGTAATAATAAAATTGTAATGTACACTATCTCTGATTAAATGCTGGTTCTTCAAGTTCCCAAAAACTTAGACACGTAATTGGTACAATGCAAATAATTATATAGTACAAACTACATTATAGAAATATTTGAGTTATAGGTTTATTTATACAATTGTAAAATCTAAAATATACGTACAAACTACAAGTTTCTGTGCTCTGTAAATCAAATTGAAGCGAAAATGTTCCGAATTTTAGAGGCACCAGGTAATGAATCATATTTTAACAAAATTAAAGCTGAAGTGCTAGGTTTTAAGGAATTGAACTCAGGCGACTTTTTTCTCCGCAAGTTTATTTTAATAACAGGACCACATTTTATTAAGATCTTCATACATATATTTAACCTAAATAAAATGAGTTGATATCGTATTTAATCCTTCGTTTTAGATATACAAATTACATTCTTTGAGTCTTGCAATAAATAAAAAATGAATTAATAAAAAGTACTAAGTCAGGTTAAGTTAAAAAGGGCGTCGTCTTCACGCCTCCACCCAGAAACCATTCGGTCCATTGTGATCCCTTTAAAGACAATAGAGAAATGATAATGAAGAGAAAAATCCTAGTAGAACACAGCAAAAGATTGAAAAGAAAGATAGCTAAATATAAGAAAAGTAAGAAAGGTGTGGAACCTAAGACCCATCAAATCAACCTTGACTACCTCTAAGCCACTTTAATTCCATAACGAACTCTATAAGGTTGCGGAGTTCTTCACGCGCAACCTCCTTTAGTTCGTGCGGAATATGGCTTCCAAACCACCTCAGTGTACTTCGCTGAAGCCCTACAAAGTGACAGAGTATATGCTCCACTGTTTCTAGCTCATCCACATCATCGCACGTCCTGCAAAAGTCTGACGCACCAGTGTCCCACTTACTGGTTATATTCCCTATTGTGAGGTAATCAGTAATCATGCCAACAATGATCCTTAGATTCACACGACTCATACCCAGAAGATGCTTCGAATCTGCTGGTTTAAGACTAGGCCATAACGCTCTAGATATCCTGCAGTCCGATCTACTCCCCCAAGCATCATTCGTTCTACCTAAAGTCCATTCCCTTATACCCAATCGGAATCCTAACCGATACCTCCACAAAAGACCTGTCCGACTCCGAGCCCTTACGAGCTAGCTACTTCATTGCCGAGAATATCGCAGTGAGCAGGAACCCAACAAAGTCTTATTCTGGAGACATCCATGAGCCTTCTAAATTCCTTCCTACACTGCAGCACTAACCTGGACCTGACACAGTAACTTGTCATTGCCATCAGTGCTGCCTGACTATCCACAGCCTTATAAATGCCTAGAATTTCTGCCTGGAGAATGCTGCAAATATCAGACAATCTAAAAGATCGTTTGATATCTGTTCTTATGAAGTAAACACCCGCCCCTGTGCCTACTTCCATCTTCGAGCCATCCGTGAAGATAGCACACCCTCCGTGGAGCTTCTCCGCTCCAATCCAGAGATTCCTACTAGGGATTTCAATAACGGGAGTAGCCTCGAAGTCAATTATAGTGCCCACATAATTCGTTTGGGCGACCGAGGATAATGTTTCACCATTCAACTTGATTTCATTAAGCATGCTAGCATGCCACGCTGTGATGCTCCCTATTAATCCCAATTCCTTCAATCTAAATAAGCCCCGCACAGCCATACCTCTCACGAATTCCTCAATTGGAAGAAGGTGTACTTCCCGCGGCACTCGTAATGCCAATGGAAGCACATCTCTGAACTTTAGAAAGAAGGTTCCTATACGTCCCTTTCCTCAACGCCTCCCACCATACCGAACATCCATAACTGAGTATAGGTCTCACAACCGATGTGTATATCCAATATACAATTACCGCTTTTAGACCACAGTTTAGACCCCTATAGAGCCCCTTCCTGGCCCTTTCCTGTGTATTTCTCCTCCAAGACAATTTGCCCCTTGTCACAAGCTTCTTTACGTGAGTTTCTCCCATGCTCGAGTTGATAACCCTGCTGCTTAGCACCAGGGTGATCCACTAGATTAGGAATACACCAAATACACTCAAAGAAGCGAGTGATTCCTTAATCGCCTCTATTCTAATGTTGCTAAAGGCCCTTCTATGTCGAGGAACGCTGCCAAGGTGTATTTCTTGTGCAGCAGACCCCGTTCATTAAAATTCACCACATCATGCAGAGCACTCTCAACAGACCTACCCTTAAGATAGGCGTGTTGAGCGTCGCTGATGCCCTGAGTTCCCATACTACTCCTCAGATAAAAATCGATCAGTCTTTCTATTGTCTTGAGTAGAAAAGACGATAGGCTGATCCGCTTTGGGTATGAAAATGAACCTTACCTCTCCCCACCCCCTGGGAATATATCTCACTTTAAGACACTCACTAAATATATTCACGAGTATTGAGATGACCCTATCATTGACATTCTGTAACATGGCTGGAAAATGCCATCTGGGCCCGGTGACTCATATGGCTCAAATGAATTTACCGCCCATCTTACCTTGTCTCCAGTGATCATATCCTCTATCGCATCGATATCACCCTCCTCTGTTCCGGACTGTAGGTTATCACTGACACTGCCTATCCTCCCATCAGATTCTACATCCTTGCAGCCAGGGAAGTGAGTCTCCATCAGTAAGCTGAGGGACTCCGAGCTAGACTCCGTACTTAATGAAGCTTTCCCTACAGCTGTTGCAGTCAGTCTGACTCCTCGTTAGCTTGGCTCTATTGAACAGCCTTCTAACTGTAGAACGTTGGACCCTCAGATCACTGGTCCACCATTTTGGCTGCCTCCTTTTGCCAGGATAAATCACCGGGCAGCTGACCTCAAAGCTATTCTTAAATACATCCGTGAAATTATTCACGACTACCTCGGTACCCTCAGCTGAATTTCTCCAGCCTTCAGTATCCCTTAAATCCCCATCAACTAACTCACCGAAGGACTTCTAATCTGTCCTTCTGGAGTTCCTATAAGGCTCGGTTTCACAAAGTCAAGAGTGAAGGATATCATGCTATGATCCGAAAAGGAATAATCCATAGCTACCCTCCAGTCTTTGACAAATTCACCCCCTCGGGTCGCTAGTGTCACATCTATAATCGTTTCCCTATCTTTCGTTCTGAATGTGGGATCATTATCTCTATTACAAATATAAAGATTATAACTAGTTATAAATTCAATAACTAACTCACCCCTTCTGTTGATGTCACTGCTTCCCCATTGGTAGTGGTGAACATTCGCACCACATCCAAGAACCATATACACTCCTCTCCTCTTGAAGTGCTGCGCCAATTGCTGTAGAGCGATGCCCGGTGGATTGGCCACCTCGTATGGGATGTACACGGATACCAGTATAAGAATACGGCCTCCAGTGGCTTCCCATTTGACAGCTGTAAGATCCCTGTTGAAGAAGATTAATACTCAGATCATTCTAAGCTGATATACATGTTCTTACCTTCTCCAATGTAGATGGTATGAACAGGTTATACCCCGTGGCCCTTAAACCACATACCCTGGTGTTGTTAATCCAAGGTTCCTGGATAAGGGATACTTCCATTTTGGAGTCAATGAGGAGCTTTGTCAATACTGTTGAGGCTGCTTCGCAGTGATGCAAATTAATTTGCACCACTGACAGCCTCTTTGGGCTTATTCGATCTAGCATATCTAAATCTAATAACCCCAAAACCAAAATTGACAACTCCCCCCAGTGACTCCAGTTTCTTCAGAGACTCCTGATCCATAGCGAATCTGAAGTCTATGCCTTGGTTCTCCTTACAGGTCATGGAGTTCACAATATTCCATCGACCTGTAACAAAACCTTCATTCTTATTTTCCAATACTGTCAGAGTGGTTTCAACCTCTGGAATGGGTGAGGGAAGCCATGCTGCCACTATTGGACGCAGGGGCAACTCAGACGCCAGTATCACATCAAGTTTCGCCCCCTGATGGAGAGAATTGCACTTAGCAACTGCGTTTTTAAGAAATTCAAAAGATTTCTCATTATCGCAGTTGATAGTTTTAACTTCCTTCATCCAGCCCGCGCCTTTGAAGTATACCTCGTTCTTGCTTGTTGTTGGCTGATCATGTCCAGGCCTAGCATCCCTGACAATCTTTTGCGAGTTGCCAGTTTTGCTGAACGGTGCATGAACAGCCACACCATCGGTAGTCTTTGGCTTGCCAGTCCTTACCTGCTGGTCCAGAATGGTTGCAGATTTGGCTGGTTCGCCACTACCCTTATCATCCGCTCCGGCATGGATTGTTGAAGATATTGACTTTCCTCCTGTGCTCTTATGAGACTCTTCTGGAGTGATGTCCACATTCTCATCCAATCCTTCAGGATAAGACATTCCCAGAGAGTCACAGACCGGCCCGTAGATCCGTTCGAATCTTTTAACGTTCCTCCTGTGCTTTCTGGCAAGATACTTATCCTTGCCTGCAAGTGGCGTTGAGTCTCTCTTAGCAATCTTATGCAGATAGATAAGGGAAGCTTTTGCGCCACTTAGAGCCTTCTACTCCTTAGTTCGACTTGTGACATCGTTTGGTGCTTCTCGCATTACCGCGTTCTGCCGAACTAAGTTGCCGCGAGACGCATGACCTCCTGAGACCGTCGAAATATCCCCTCGCTTAGACACTGCCTCGACGCTCCGGTTCCTCTCTTGACTCTGAGCGCGAGCTGAAATCACAATTATCTCGAGCTTATCTTCAGATCCAATAGAAAGATCATCAAGCTTCTGTGTGGCAATGGTCCAAGCAAAGGAATCCCTCGAGATGCTCAGGAACTCATCCGTCTCTGATAGTAGGCCCAACAACCGACTTTCCTGTTCTAGAATGTTCCATTGGACCCCCATCAACACTCATCGTCGTCCGTGTCGGTCTTGTCGCCTTGCGACCGTTCGTCATTTATCCGAATTGAATTTAAATTTGAATTGTCTATTATGTCCCACGAGTATGCCAGTAAGAGGAGGGCCATCTCTCGCAGTGTCGGCGTGCGCGGACTAGGCTAAAGCTTACAATCAACCCGTGCCATAGGCGTTGAATGGGAGCTGTTAGTTTAATTAAGCACTAACTAACCATTCAGGTCCTCGGCACTGCTGCCAACAACCTTGAGCATAAAGTGCACTGCATTTATTTGGTCCGCGAGAGACTCTAAGGAACTCTAGGACTAGAGATAATACCCATGATCTGAACACTCGAGTTAGGGGCCTTTAAGCACCATGTACCAGAATGTGTAGTTCATGTGCCTTATAACCAGTATAATATAACTTATAACTATCCGCCATCTGGGGACTCTCCGATAGTAGTAAATGCCGCAAAAGACACCACACGGATAAAAAGTACTATTTAAAATTTATTTTGATATTGAAAAATATTCTAATTCTACATCCCTGGTTTTGCATTTTTCTATTTTGGAAAAAAATGTAGTTTATTTTTGTAAGTATATGTGAAAATACGAAAGCATACTTTAAGGCGTAAATTTTATTATTTGTGGGTAAGGTGGCGAAAGGTATTAAAGATCTGGCACAGCTAAATATAGCGTTTTAACATGTTTGCATGTATAATTTATTTATGTATGTTTGAACATTGTTTAGTTGGCAAAAGAAGCATTGCAATAACTATCAGTGTTGTTGTTTTTTGTACATGCAACCGGTGATTGCTTGTTTTGTATATACATTCATACAAACTTTCCTATATATTGGTTATTATAGATTTATTTTGTGTTTGGAAAAAAATTCGATTATTTTTAAAGTATAAATGTGAAAATAATATTGCAAGCTTTAAGGCATTACTTTTATTATTTGTCAGTAAAATGGTGAAGGGTATACAAGATTCGGCACAGCGAAATATAGCGCTCTAACTTGTTTTTAGTTATGTTAATAAATATATACACACACATATATATATATATATATATATATATATATTCAATATCTGTTTTTGGATTGCTTTTGTGGAAGAAATGAACAAAATCGGTTCATTAGTAACTGAAATATCTGTCGAAACGCATTTTTGGAATGAAAATTTTATATAAGCTTCAGAATTCATTGCAAATAGTACGTTACTAATACGATGCAAATATTTTTCTAAAATTTCGGTTTTCTGAATTAACCATATCGGTTCATAAACAACCGTTTTATAGACAAAAATCTGAAAAGAAAAATTATTAAAAATAAACACACAAACATATATAAAAAGTATTGCAATAACTTTCAGTGTTGTTGTTTTTTGTATAAGCATATATCTACATCCAAACATATGTATATAAATTTAGTAGTCATTAGAATCTTTCAGTGTTGTTGTTTTTTAAGGAAGCAATGCTTGCTATGATAGTTAAATATTGTCTTTATACTTTTTTAAATATAAATGTGAAAATATGAATCCATACTTTAGGGCATAAATTTTATTATTTGCCGGTAAGGTGGTGAAGGATTTAAAAGATTCGGCACAGCCGAATATACCGCTCTAACTTGTTTTTATATATGAACTATTGTGCTTTGGAACTTTTAAAAAATTTCATACATAAAAATTAAATATTATACACCTCGCTCCGGGACGCGTCTACCTTATGAATATGCCTTGTTTCAAACGGTTATTTGGTTATTTACAATTTATTTTTAATATACGAAAAATTTAAAATTTTATTTCTAGTGTAAGATACTAATAATAGTATTTTTTATAACTTTTTTTATTAAAATATTCGATTGTGATTTACGCTTGATATTCAGAAGTACTTATGATATTCATTTCTTCCGAAATATAGAAACAAGCAATTCAAGCAAATAAATTTATAGGGAACATAAAAGAAATTAATTAATTAATATAGAATAAACTTAATTTGTTGCTCTTCAAAGTTATAAACGCCAATTGCTCTAAAATATGTTCTGCAAAGCGAGTTCCAGTGAAAATGTCCTGTATTTCAATGTCACTCCCCGATTTTTGTAATAAATAAAAATTATCAAAAATTTTAATTTTAGTGCACTAAGTACAATTTTAATTTTTTGGTACCGAAAAATATTTTTTTATTTTCCATCCGTGATATGGACTATGGTGTAGAGTAATTGTTAAATTTCATAAAAAAATAAATAAAATCATAATACGACAACTACAGCACCAAAAACCTCATGTACTTTTTTTGCATTGGCATCTCTTGTCGATTTTAATTTTGACATTTCACATTGCTGTTTACAGAAAATAAAAACACATTTGACATTTCATGGGGAAAAAAAGAGTAAGACGCAATAACACAAAAGTAAAAAAATGTAACAACAACAATTTTACACTATAGATTTTAGAGCACAAGCCGCCATATCATATTAGCAGTTTTAATTTCGTTATCTTATTAATCTGCCATGGAGTATACCTTGTTAATGTGCATTGGACACAACGTTACGTAGGGTATACACGAGAAATTTTTCTACCAGTAAAATCAGAGACAATATAAGAAAATATCTCGTGATGGTGTTGCGGTGACTCTCCGGACAATGAAAGGGCGAGGGGGGTGAAAAAAAATTGCGTAGGACGACGTCCGATTTGTAGCTATAGGGCACTATTTTGAGTGGCCAGCGGAACCTACCTATTTACTTTGTTTTCGCGACCGCTTGAACAAACGGATCGCAGTTAAGCCCGCCGTTTTTACCTGAAAGGAAAATAAAATTATTAAAAATACATTTTTTTTTTAATTTAAACGATACTATTGGTCATAGAGTAATGTTATTGTGAATTGTTATTGTTCGGCAGTATGTTGTATAGTAACTTTTCATGAATGAAAGAAAATTCACTTGTTTGAATATTAAATGTTATATATATGTTGGATATAAAATGTGGAACGAAAATGTTCTTTTACAATCAAAAGCAGGAAATGGATACGTGATGTGTATTTTAAGATTTTTTATTTTAAATAAGAAAGATTTTGTTTGTAAATGTGAAAGAAGACAGATAGTTTATATGATATTTTTTAGAATGAGATGCAAATAAACGTAATATTTTGATTTTTGTGGGAAACTCAAATAAAGATGCCTCCATTGGAAGACTTAGTTAGTCCAAACTAGGATTAGCCATTTTGGCACCGCACGTGGCAAATTAAAAAAAATTAAAGAAAGTAACAATTTAAAGAAAAGTTACATAAAAAAATATGTTTTTGTGTTAAAAAAAGGATTTGGTGTTATATCGGAGCACAGATTAAAGTATTCAAAAATTGTAAGCTACTCAGATAATAGAGTTTAAAATAAAGTGAGACTTTTGTTGTGTGTTCATCAGATCGGGTATTGTAAAAATTTTAATTAATTTAATTTTTAGTTTTCCGTGTAATATCCTGCTTTATTTTAAAAGCAATACTGGAGTACGTAAGTCATAATTTGTAATGTATACGCATTCTTATTAAGAAAGTAATTATGTTATACGATTATAAAAACAGTTCGGGACTGTCTTCTATCTGGAGCAGGACCAGAGAATTACAATAAGCTAGACGCTTCTTGGGAACCACCCTGGAAAGTGTTCTCCAGTGATTTTTCTTTCCGTTTAAGGAAAACTAGTTAAATAAGCAGCACTCCAGGTAACGCAAAGCGTAGAAAAAAGCATCTTAAAATATAAAATAGTATATCAAAAAGAAAAGAAAAAGATCTAGTACATACATATTTAGCCGATACAAAAAATAAAAAAAAATACATAAAAAAAGGAAAATAACACCAAGATTACAAAATATATATTTAGAATTTATGTCATATTTATATTAGTATTTAAGTTATTTATAATATTTATGTTGTGTCGTTTTATATATTTGTAAACTTATTATCTAGTGTATAATTCCATCTATTAGGTAGGGCATCCAAATTATCAGGACTGGTAAATTAAAGCTATACCGTATATTAGGTTTACTCAATAGAAGTTCTTAGTGGCATTGTGTCTCATAGAATTTAGGGAGCTCTCTCAATTCTAGGTTTAAAAAAAGTGGACATTTTTTATAAATATATTGAAAGCTGAATTTGTGAGTAGATAGTTGATATACCTTATAGTGAAGTATGAAACAATTGGTGATTCCATTTCCTTTTTCCGTGTAGAAACGATTAAAGGGAAACAATTGTGAATAATAATTAGAATGCAGCGCTGGTAATTTGATTTTTTTACTTATTATTTATAGAGATTTTGTTATTTTGTTAAGTATAACATTTGTGAATAAGTAACGCAGTATACGAATTTAAAAATTTACATAAAAAATCAGATGTTAATAGTTTTATTAATAAATTTATGTGTAATTTAGAGATAGGTTTAATTAATTATATTTTAATAAATTATGTTATGATTTCCTCTGGTTGTAACTCTTATTTTTTTATGGCTACGGGCCCGTGTGTAGAAGAGCCGGGTTCAAACCACCCCTGTGGGAATTTCATGCCTGTTGAGCTGGCCACTGGCAGACTTAACACTCAATAGGGTCTCAGTAACAACGGATGGGGATGTATCATTCCAATGGCATAAAGTAAAAAAAAAAAAAAACAGGTGGCAAATCACGTAACCGTAACCATAACTTAATATAATATTGACAAACTATTCCTGTAAGATGCAGACGGTCCTTTTCAGGTCCGTAAAATAAATATTAAAGAGATATATTTTTTTTATTAATCTTTACAATATACTGCGCGCTTCGCTGTTTTTAAACGGAACCTACTTACATCAGCTCAGGTAATAGTAATCAATCGAAAGAAATCGGTGATTTATTGTTAAATCTTATCCTAATATTAAAAAATAAAACTTCAAGAATAGGTAAAAGAACAAAAATACAATATTTTAAATTTGGTTCAGAAATTTTATTTCAATGCTCTTATTTGTAATATGAAATTAAAAAAAAAGATACATTTCATTTATAAAAAATATGTTATGTTCAAATATATTACATAAAGAGAGTTCTTAATGCTACAAAATACAATGGTATAAACGTTAGAAAAGTAATTACTCGAACAGGCTTAAGAGCTATTATTTTTTTAATAAGTAGTAGCCAAAAAAATTTACTATTAAGCGTATTTTTATATTTATTTGTTGAATTAAATAAAACGGTGCTGTACTAAAAAAAACAGCAAATAAAATAAAATAAAAAAATAAAAATAAGGAAACAAAATAAGTAGTAGCCAAAAAAAATTACTATTAAGCGTATTTTTATATTTATTTGTTAAATTAAATAAAACGGTGCTGTACTAAAAAAACACTTATGTTGTATGTATTATTGATAATAGATTATTATAACATATTATTTTCAATATATCACAAAAGTAATATATATATATATATATATATATATATATATATTTAACTGGATAACTGAGTTCAATGGATTTTTCGAAAGAAGAAAACGTTATATCTTTTTCATTTATATTTGTTAAGATTGCATCAAGTGCGTAATTGAATTTTGTTTATCTTTCAATCCTTGCCTTTTTTGCTGAGTTTAATTTTGTGCTACTTGTTGGAGTTATTCATGGATGGTTCTGAAATGCTTTCTTGGCTATCATCAAAGTTGGAGCTATACTGAAGCTCGAGGCTAAATTCGACTAAGTCATTTTTAGACGTATCCTAAATATTGAAAATAAAATATGCTAGAAGAAATAAATCAGAATTTTATTATTTTATTACTTAGTTGGGATAAATTGGACATTGTTTTTCGTAGAACGTTTTCCCAAAAAAATTAATTTATTTGAAGTAGAAGAGATGATGCCTATATAAATCATCAGCTGCTGAGCCAGATGTTTTGGATTTATCCAACTTTTTCATTTCTGCAACGTATGCAGATCTGAGATTTTTATTTTTATTATTTTTTAACTTACTCATCTGTTTTGTTCGTGTTTTTTAATATCTCATCCCAAGCATTTTTCTTCAAATTAACACGCATATATTCTGGGCTCTTGTAATCCCAAAGGCATGAAAAAGAGTAATTACTTTAAAGACATCTTGAGTACTCAATCCATTTTTTTAAGTGGCTGTAAAAGTCAGAAACACGAATTTTAGTTATTATAAATCTGTCACTCCATATTAAAATTTTTATTTAAAATGAATATAATAAATTAAACAAATAATTGTCATTCCAGGAAATATTTATAAAAATGAGTCATTCTTTAAAAAAAGGATAACATATATTTTTTTACCTTTATGAAACCGACCTTCAACCTCAAATATTTTTTAAAATCTGATTTTTTAAAAAACTTCATCAACTATATTTGAAAATATAATTTTGTCAATTTTTTACTTTTATTTTGAACCTTCATGATACACGCGAACTGATTTGTTTTTAATTAAAGCCAATTAATATTGGTACAAAATAGTGTTGATGTTTAAAAAATTTTGACAATTAAAAAATGCAAATTTTTTAAACACCAAAAGTAAACGAATTTAAAGAAATTCCCATATAAACTACTAAATTTTATGCAAACAATAGAGCTTTTGACGCCAAACTACAACAAATAGATTGAATTTTAAAAATATACAAAAATAATATACTTTAAAATTATCAAATTAACACTTGGTTCAAACGTACCAAAAATGATATTGACTGAATACTAACTACAATAGACGTGTTATCCAATCGAGAGTTATCATAGCCTATAACTACCTCAGCCATTTAAACGTCATTAATACACAAACAATTAAACAAACTTGCACCTCATCTGTATTATGGGCCAGTCGCCATACAATTTTGTACAACGGTTCCTAATTATATAAACCTTAGCTTTACATCACTTTTAAATGGTTTTCGGAAGTGGCTTAATATGGGAACTATACACACTGATTTTCACTGATACCCATTTCGGGACGGTCCTAGAATTCTGTGCAAATATTTTAATAGTTAGGGGATTTATTAGTTTGAAATCTTTACTCCGGGAGACCAACGTTATAAATTTCATCAAATTATATTAACAAAAAATTACAATGATTACATGAATGTTCATTACATGGCAACGACGCCAAATCGAACGCAAGGGTATTAGTTTTCTACAAAGTAGCACTTTTTACTAAATATATACATGCCTTACGTAACACGTTCAGAATTCATTAAAAACGTCTAAAAGCAGGTACAATCATCAAAAAGATAATCTGCAGCACAGAATTTTTTAAACCTCGATGCAGACCTTAATATAAAACAAATAAATACTTTCAGTCTATTTTTTCTTTAATTTAATGTAATTTACGGCACATAAATTGTTAAATTTCATCTGGCATCTCTTCCTCAAGATAAAAACATCGTGTTAATTTTTACTTGAAAAATTAATTGAATCTTTTAATTAAAAAGTGTAAAAAAACCACTTAAATTTGCTTTAACTTTCTTTTATTTGGCAATGTTTGCTCAAAAAAGAAGAAAGCATTGGGGCAATAGCCCTAAATTCAAGGTGCCAAAAACTACAGACAGCACTAGTGCCAACAGGTTTTAGCTTCTGTCTGAAGACGAAGAAGCAGTTGCTATCAAAGAAAAGATTCCACCAATAATTGTGGACTCTACCCACAGTTTTTCAACTGTGATCGGATTAATTGGGGAAAAATATACCTACAAACGGATGTCTATTGGTACAAAAATTGTATCAGCTCGTTATCGCTGTACAATGAAGCTTTGAGTGTTCTCAAAGACAAAAAATTCCAGTATTACACGCATGAATTGAGGGATGCAAAAACTTTTAAATTAGTTTTAATTGGCCTGCCACAACTGGACACAAAGATAATTTCTATGTATGGACATGGTGCTAAAAATTGTAACCGTATCGTAGTGTGTTCAGCCTACGCCGGAAACCATGAGTATGCAGTTTGTTCACTCAATAAAGGTAATAGTGATGGTAGTATAATTTATAAATGCTACAACTGCATAAAGAAGAACTTAAAAAACGTTAACCATAGAGCTGATGACCCAAAGTGCCCAAGTCGTCAAGAATATTTAGAAATTCGTCATCGAGTAACATCTAAATCTAGGACAACCAGCAGAAGAGCTAACGTAACATATTTTAAAGAAGACGATCATGATTTTCCTCAATTGCCAAGGCAAGAACCCCTAATAATACTCGTAATTCCCGCGATTTTGTAATTTGTATTCTGAGGTAGCTAAAGACAAGAGCTGCGACAATAATAATAATGATGACATTTCCAATGAAAGACTTCTGGAAATATTTTTTGATGCTGTCGATGCTTTGCAAAGATGTCAAAATAAGTAAGACAAGCCACGAGTTTTGGGTATTATGCTTAAACATGCCATATAATTCAACCGGTAGACACAATGTTCATGTTATGCATTAGAATTCCCAAGGCATAACAACTGAGTCAGCAGCTGCCCAGCTGGAATACTTTTTACACAAAAGGAAAATCGATATTCTCCTTTTAAATGAGACTTTTTTGAAACCGTACCACAAATTTCAACTTGGTGGTTATAAAATCTATAGAGAGGATCGATCTACTCATGGCGGAGGAGTTCTAATTGCAATTAAAGGTAACATTAAGCATACGTTGTTACCAAAAATAAAAACAAGTACTGCTGAAAATATTTCAATACAAGTTATGATTAATAGAAGGTCAGTTATATTTACTTCAGCGTATAATCCAGTTCATACTACCAATTTTAAAGCTGATTTGGATAAATTAACTTAATTTTCAAAAGACTATTTTATTTTCGGTGATCTGAATGCCCAACATACACATTGGAATTGTATGTCAAATAATTCGGCTGGTAATGATCTCTACAGTCACTGTCTTCAATCCAGCTACTACATTTATTACCCAAATGGACACCCCATTCAACCGTCCACAGTAGACATTCTTTTATCTAACTCGTGCCTCCATTTTTCAAACCTTAAGACACATCCAAATGTTTTACAGTCGGACCATGTACCTATATCATGTGTTATTTCTGGACAAGTTCAAAACATGACATATTCAGTTCCCTTGTATTATCGAGCAGACTGGTCACCAATCAGAAGCTGGGTGGAAAATGAAATTAGGTGTCAGAACATTGACCAACCCGTTACTAATTCAGGTAATCTAGATTTTTATTTTAACAAATTAATATCTATAGTTAAAGAAGCGTTTAATAAAATACCTGTCGGTTATAAAATTCCGTGGCAACGAGAAATCTCTGAAATTAGTAAAATATTAATTAGTCAGAGAAATAAATACAAACGTAAATTTCAAAGATGTAGCGATTTTAATTATAAAAATCAATTGAAAAGCATTTTGAAGCTATTAAATAAACTTATTGATTTTCACCTTAATAAAGACTGCAATGAATCCTGGTCAAAATTTATTTCGAATTTGCCCTCGGACTCTAAAAAGTTTTGGAAAGTAAAAAAAGCACTTAAAGGAAACAAAATGCCTTTTACTGATCTTCATGTAAACGGTGAAGTTTTAAAAACTGGCAATGAAAATGCTAATTCAATAGTAGATGTATTTGGTGATTCACACACCATTACTTTAAATAATTATTCACCTATGGACTCGGCCGTCTCAAGATTCATTCATGATCTTAACGACACAATTCTTGACAGATCTAACGTAGAGCCAATTTAGATGAAGTTAAATCATTTGTACTTTTATTGAAAAATAATAAAGCCCCTGGTTTAGATGGCATTAATAGCATTATCCTTAAAAAGATGCCCGATTACTTTTTTGAAACTCTATGTAAACTTTTCAACTCTTGTTTAATAGAAGGCTATTTTTCAACTATTTTTAAGAAAGCAAAAGTTATCTCAATTCCTAAGCCAGGAAAGGATCCTAAATTACCGTCTAGCTATAGACCAATCAGCATCCTAAGCCTATTGGATAAAGTATTTGAAAAAATAATTAATAAGAGAATTTTAGATTTTTCCAACCAAAATAATATTATTATCCCTCAACAGTTTGGATTCCGCAAGGAGCACTCCACAGTACATCAACTAGAAAGAGTCGTTAATTTTATTGAATCAAACAAAAGAAATCATAAGAGCACTGGAGTTATTTTTCTTGACATTGAAAAAGCCTTCGATTCAATATGGCATGAAGGCCTGGTTTTTAAACTAAATTCCTTTAATTATCCAACGTATTTGCAAAAGATAATAAAGAGTTTTTAGATCAGCGCTCATTTGCTGTATCTATAGATAACACGCTATCTAGTGATAGACTAATCCCTGCGGGTCTGCCGCAAGGATCGGTATTATCACCTACTCTTTATTCAATATATATTTCCGATTTTACTATTCGCAAGAATCAAGAAGTAGCTTTTTACGCTGACGACAGTGCTTTTATTTGCTACGGTAAGGTGTCAAACGCAATAATCAAAAAAATGGAAGATAGTTTAAAATCTACCAATAAATACTTTGATAAATAGAAGATAAAAGTTAATGTTAGTAAAACACAAGCTATTATATTTCCATATAATAGATCACAGAAACGTATTCCTACAAAACATTTATATTCTAGGGGAGTTTTTATTCCTCTGCAGGATAGTATCAAATATCTAGGTATTATCTTAGATAAAAAAACTATCATTTAAACAACACATACAGTATATTTGTGATAAAGCAATTAAATGTGGCCGTGCACTTTACCCCTTACTTAACACAAGATCTAAACTTAATTTAAAAAACAAGATCCTTATTTACAAAATGTGTATTCGACCAATTATGACCTACGGATGCCAAGTCTGGTTTAATAAAGCTGCTAAAATTTATACAAGAAAATTACAGATAATACAAAATAAAAATCTGAAAATAATTCATAACCTACACCCCAGATATTCTACTGATCTACTGCATAGAAACTTTAAGCATAAAATGTTTAACTCATTTGCAAGGGAACTGACTCTGTCATTTAATGAAAAATACAGAACGTCTACATATGGAACAATAAGAAATTTGCTAAACAATCACTAAGACTCTTTTTTTACTTAAAGAGTTATAATTGATGGTTGTTTTTAAGATTTCTTATAACGTTTAAGTATGTACAAGGTTTTTTTTGACAACTTTTCCTTAACACTGTGATATTAGTAGTTTCCTTATTTAATTATTTAGATGTTAATTGTTGTAATATTTTTAAGTAAATTCTCATAACAATGTAATTATTTTATAAAGGTTTCAATAAAGTCAATAATAATAATAATAATAAATTGTTAAATTTTATAAATTTATTTAAATTGGAGGAATAATTTTAGTGCATTTTCTTAAAAAAATAAATAAACTTATCAATCGTGTAGACCCTACGTTAAGCTTGTGTAAAAAATGTTGACATTACAAGCCATCTAGGTATAACATAATATATAAGATTTTTCTGTCAGAGAGTGTCAAATTCGCTCTCTGAGAGAATTATTTCACGTGTAGATTAAAACATTCCTTTGAAAAATCTTTCGTTTCAAATAGTTTTAAAATCTGATGAGTTTGATCCCATAACCTAAAATTTAGAAAATTTAAATAAAGATAGTATAACAGTTTTGGAACAGTAGTGGCAAAACTTAAATTCATATGATTGGAAAAAACTGAATTCAACTACTGAGATCTGGATAAATGTTTATGAATATAGACATCCCCTAAATGAAACCTCTTTTAAGGAATTAGCTTCATTTGTAATGAAGTTTTTAGCAATGCTGAAGTTGAACGCGTTTTTAGTGGCATGCATTCAAGAAAAACAAAAGTAAGGAATATAATGATATTAAGTTCAATGAATTCATATTAGATGTGGTTTGAAAAGAATAAATAAATGCTGTAATAGTTTTGTAATTACCAAAGACCTCATCAAAAAATGTGATGAAAATATTTATAATAATTATTTGACAGAATCTTGTGAAATGAAGGAATATTTATTTGACGATGTTTTTAGTTTTTATATATTGTTTTTCTTATACAAGTTTTGTTTAAAAAATTAACTGATTAATTTTTATTAATAGTTTTGTTTTTTTTTTATCAAATTCATTTATACAATTTTGTCCGTATATGTATATAAAAACTGAATTAAAATATTTTATATAAACATATACATGTAAGATTTTTCGTTGCTTATTTTAAGATTTGTTTTTAAATAGCTTTTTATTTAATAAATACTATATTTTATAAATATAATAATAAATATAATAAAATTAATAAATTGTACTTTTTGTTTGCTTTTAAATAAATTTTGTTTTATTTCAATAAACTTAACCACTGTTTAGAAAAAAATATGAAAATCTAATTTGTTTCGCTGTTCGGTTTTAATTGTCAAATTGTCTTGTGTTCAGCAGTTATGACTGCAATATTAGTGACAAATCCTGTCGACAATAGACAAATTTTTGTATTAATAAAATTTTGATGTTTGCTTTGATAAAAATTAATCTGCTATAGCCATTATTTTATTGTTGTAACAACAACAAAAACAATGAGTGTCGCTGCGACATGTATATAGTTATAGGTTTTTAAAAATTCTATATATTTTTATAAATATATATTAATATATGTACGATCCAAATTATATTGGTACCATTTAAAAGCCTTTACAGATAGCTCTTAAATGATGTATAACATGACCATATACATTAACTCCTTGGGAGTAAAATTGACATTTTGTATCGATATAGCGGAAATTAAAAGAATGATATTCGAAAGAAGCTTTTTCAGTGAAGCCGGTGTTTATTAACGTTAAAAAATATATATTTTTTAAATTTTTATGGTTCTGGTAATCTTGATTTTTTTCCTCAGTGTGCCATGATGTTGACGTTTGTCTTGATAAAAATATGTCTGGTATAGATACAACATTAACCTGAATTCATATCCCCTAGTACCAAAAAAATCCCTGAATTACCATCACTGCCAAAGAAATTGACAAATTTTTTCTCTTTAGTTCTTGTTCTTGTTTTGACACGACTCTTAGGAACGTGGCATTTTTAGACAACTAAATTTAAATTTTCAATTTTGTTTTTCTGTATTATATTAGTTTTAGTTTTTTTATGTAAAGCAAGCATTTAAAACTATCAAATATTTTAATTTGCAAATAGTTAACACAAATAGTTTTATTTGTTTTCGTTTCAAGAAAAAAGTTGTAACATTCATTATCAGTTAATAAAATTTGCTCTAAAGAAAAAATGTCCTCTGTTCTTAATATGCTTGGTCTTGAAAACGCTGTAGGTTTTCAATTAATAATTGTTCTGCCCGTGGTTGTGGTATTGGTTGCGTTTATGTTATTATTAAAGTTAAGTATCCTCAAACCAGAAATCACCAAAAAGTCACAGAGTGTTAAAAAACAATCTAAAGGAACAACAAACAAACAAAAGGAAGACAAATCAAACAGTGATAAAAGAGATAAAGTAAATAAGGAAAAGAAGACATGTAGCCCTGCAAAGATTTTGGATACAGCGAACGTCGAAGCGGTCAAGTCAAAATCAAATAAAAAACAGGCAATTACAAACGAAAAATCGCCTAAGAAAATTGTTCAAACCAAAAAGCAACAAGTTAGTTATAACAATGTTAGCAGCAATTCCAATAGTACTTTGTCTAAAAATCTAACCAATAATAAAAAACAATTGGAAAGTTTTCAAAGTAAGGTGGAAGAGGGCGAGTGGCAAATGGTTACAACCAAGAAACAAAAGCAAACCAAACAGGAGGAAGCAACTGTTGAGGCAACTACACCGTCCAAAACAAATAAAAAAAATCAAAAAACTGAGAAAACCACCAAAACAAGTAAAATTAAAAACGTAAAAGAGTCTGAAAAATATGACAAGAACTCGACAACAAATGTCAATGGTGAGGTAACACCCACAGAGTTTAAAGAACTTTCCAAGACGGAACCTATTTGTCAAGTTCAGACAAATGAAATTCCAGTTTTCACAACTAATATGCCAATTCAAAAGGAAAGTTTAGTGCCTGAGCCTAGTACACCTGCTGCCAATGACGTTGTTAAAATTGTAACTGAACAAAATCTTCCAACTGCTAACGTGGCATTTGATGAATTGGGTGGTAAGTTTATAATTAATTTATTTTTAAATTACCTTTATTTACAACTCTCTTTCGTTATAAAGATTAAATCAAGTTTATTTATATATCAAACGGTAATTGATTTTGAACAAAACATAAAGTCTGTGAACTCCATTGCTTTTTAAATTTGTTTAACATTATCTCAATGTGTTAGGAACAAATTCACATAATATTCTTACGTAAATATATATGTCTGTATGTGTGTATGTATGTATATAAATAACTACAACGTGCATAATAAAGCGCTTAAAATTAAGATAGGTTTGTTATAAAGGTATTCCCAAAATATTTTGTCCAAATAACTTTTTTTTTTTGATCTGGACTATTTTTAAAACACTTTGAAATTTTATTTTCCATTAGCGGTGAAGACATTTTGCTACTTATAAAAAAGCATATAATTGAAATCAGCTAAAATGTACGTGAAATTAATATTTGAGTAACATCTTTTAAGTAGTTTTATTGAAATTTACATATGTACATCGAACATTTTAAGGTATCATTAGAAACGCCCTGAACAATACAACTGAATTACATATACATGCATTTGTATTCTAATAGTCCACTAGAAACAAAAAAGGTTTAAAAAAGATCTACGACATGATGGAAATTAAAAAAAAAAAAAAAACAAATCTATATGTTCCGAGAAACTAGTAGTCATATTGACTCAATACGGTTGATACATAACACGTTAAGAAAATATGTTTTCTCCAACGCCGTGTAACCAATGTAAATAAATGAAATAAAATATACTGAATTGATGGACAAATTTGTGCAATTGACTACGTCGACATTATTGTATTCAAAAACTGAAACCGGAAACCGATTAACTGGTTTTTACTTTTTAAAAAATCGACGGGTTTCGAAAAATTTTTATTTTCGGTAATTCGACAGGCCGGTTTTTTCCTGTCGGTTAACAGGTTTTTTTATTAAATGCTTTTATTTTTGTTTACTAAATTAACGTATACTTAAATTTTTTTTATATTTGCTAATTGAGCCTTATTTATGGCCTAATGCATTAAAAGATCAAATTGTTTAAAAATAAAATTTGCACAAAAATTTATAACTTTTGGAGTAGTTTACGTACACATTTCATTTTTAAATAATTCGCTTGTACTAAATCGGACCATTAATTATTTGAAAGTTTTTTCATTTTCATTATGAACTAATAAAATTTTAAGGCTAGTTTTTTCTTAAATTCTCAATTTAAGATTTCAGTAGCACCAGACGTACTAAGAACTGATATTTGTATAATTTTTAATAAATTTAAACTAATTACTATTAACACAGAATCTAGGTAAGTAAGTTTTAGTTTTATCGTTAGTCACGAATAAGGTGAATTTCAATAAATAGGTACATAGGCGGAGTTGGATCAGAAGAACCATTATTAGAATTCAATTAACAAATATAAAATTTGAGCATTATTCTTTAGCTGCAGAAGAGCGATATGACTTTATTTTTATATAACTTACAAATGTCATTACAAATGATATGTATTATAAGTGTACTTTCTTCAGTAAAAATAATAATTTTATAAATATTTGTATTTGTTACGTTTGTTTATCGAATTACTCGAAACTTGGTTTTCTGAAAATGTCGGTTTTTGGAATACACTAGTCGACATTCGAAGAATGAAAAAGTTTATATTTTTGGGGAGATGAAATGGAATTTATTCTGGGAAATAACTAGAACCATTTCCATCACTTTCGTCTGCTATAAATTTAATTGAATGGAAATTGAAGTCACATGACCTGAATCCTATATAGTGTATACAGTACTGTGCAGATCATAAACAATAAAGTAGGGGTAAGCTTATTTATTTTTCAGTATTCAGTTTGCAACAAAACTAATTTTATTAAATTGTTAACATATTTAAGTATTTACAAAAATGTGTTCTTTAATGAATCGTCCACATTTAAGAGTGTGTACAACAAAAGCAACAAAATTTGCAAAGTTAATGGCAGTTTTATAGTAAAAAGATTATTTCAATTTCTTTTTATTATATTTTCTTTCACTAAAAAAATGTAAAAATTATGGTTTGTGTTAATATATCTCAATGCATTAAATTTTAAGTATTTTTGGAATCAAAAAAAGGTAAAGTAATACAATTTCATACTATATATTATAGAAAATTATCTAAGTAAGGTCTACACATTTATTTTGGAAGCACAATTAAAAAAATTATTCCTATTCTGTATATGCAAAAATAATTCCGCCAAAAACCGTGTTCAGTTATGAATAGGGAAACCACAAATGTGCTTTAAAAAAGTGTTTTATGTGCGTTAAATATGCAGTAAAAAACGAAAGATGATATAAAACGCGAAAATATGCTCTTAAAAAACAAAAAATGTTTTTAATTAAAAAAAAACAAAAATATTTTTTTAATATTTTAACGATATAACATTAAAATACGACAAAACTAAAATTTATCTCTCAATTCTGTCAAAAGGCCTTATTTTTAATTATAATTTATCATATACAAATTTTATAGATCTTTTATTTGCCTACTCATCAAATTAGTTCAGATATTATCAAAAAGATTCATATGTAAATTTAAATGGCTTAATATAGTAGAGGCGTATCTTAAATTTTAGAATAAATTAATTGCACTGTGCGACAAATGGTAGGGGTCAGTGATCGGGAAGGGTTCAAACTACCGGGGAAAGTTATATCGGTAAAAAAGAAGTTATACGTGTCCTGGCGTTTCGCTGGGTCACGTCTAGGAATCGAGATATAACGATTTGAAGTTAGTAACTATCATATAGGGGAAATTGTGACCTTTGGTGGTCTTTTTTTTGACATAACTCGAGAACCACCAGTCCGATTTTGCTGAAACAAATTTAAAAAAATTAGGAATTACAATTCCTTTAATCTGTTCATACAACGTTTCGCTACATAAGCAACAGTTTCGCAGTTATAAATAAATGTATGAAAAAAAAACTATTTTTTTGCCTAAAAAATTGAATTTTTTTATTTTTAATTCATAAAAAATCCAAAACGGTAAAAAAAGTGTCAAGTCCTATTACTTTCACGTAAAGTCACATAACCTTTAAACAAAATGAGACATAGATCATTAAAATCGATGGAAGCGTTTCGCTTTTATTCACAATTAAGTGAAGGTATGAATTTCAAAAATTTGCTCGAGATATGCTCAAAATTCCTTGGAAAAAACATTGATGACTTTTTTTTATGATTGTCAGAGTTAAAAAAAAAGTAATAAACAAAAGGTTATTTGATTTTTATGGTAGCGGTAACAAACTAAAAAACGGTCATAAATGTGCGTGGACAATTAAAAGGAAAAAAGAAAGTGCACTTTTTTAATTATTTGGGTTTTTTCCGTTGGCTACCTGCATGATTTTTTTACACAAATTGCACCCACATTTATGAGTGGTCATGTTTTAGAACGTTTCGAAAAATTTAAAAAGCACACGAATCAGGTTTATAGCCACCCTTAAAAGATGCGCGAATTCATAAGTACCTCTCAGTAAAATATTGAAACTTACGTAGTATTTATAAGTGTTCACTGATCGATTTTTGTCATTCAACAAGTGTCTCCGAACGCGTAAAGTACGGTTTTTTTTAAAGTGACGAAAAAGTAATAAAAGTATAAAACCGAAATGAGTGCAAATTGTCCAAAAAATATCAATTTATTTTGTTACGTTTGTGGCAAAAGAGCTTTTTCAACAAATGCTGCATTACTCACTGAGCAAGTGGAGCGCGCTTTTAGACTTTATTTTGATTGCGAAATAATTCCCGGCGTTTCGTGGGTCCCAGACAAAATTTGTAAACCGTGCTACAATGGTCTTAACATGTGGATCCCAGGGAAACGCAGTTCACTTCGTTTTGGTGTACCAATGATTTGGACTGATCCAGGAGAGCACAATTCCGACAACTGTTACGCTTGCGCAAACAAAATATGTGGAGTAAATCGTAAAGGCCTTAAACGAAGAGTTTACATATCTGTTAAAAGTGCACAAATACCTCTACCGCATTCGGATGAAATACCAATTCCACCGCTTCCAAGTCCTGACAGAGAAACTTCTTTTTCTATTGAAACAATTGATCAATCGGATTTCACCTATAAACCAACACCAGAAGCCGGCCCATCGAACAAAATAATTCCAATATCACAAGCAAGAATATACAAGATTGTTGCAGAATTAAACCTTTCTCAACGTGAAGCAGAAAAACTTGCCCAGCTTTTGAAAGAAGGCAACAATTTGGAGCCTAATGTCAAAGTCACCGGATATCGAAGACGACAATTACTATTCCAACGGTAAGTCACAAAAATGAAGTTAACTGACTGATTAAAAACAATTGATTTTTTCCAGATGAAGACAGATCCTCATCCGATACAGACTCTGAACAAGTGGGCGAACCACAACGCAAGAAAGAAAAGGGCGCAAACAAACGAAAATAAGTTTTGCGTTCATCGATTTTTATAACCTATGTATCTATGTAATAACCTAATAATTACCTGTAATAATTTTTAATTTTACTTGTTAATAATTATAATAAATAATATATAATAAATATTATTCAAATTCATTGAAACATAAAATCAATATTCTTGCCAAAATGAGATACCTTCACTTAATTGTGAATAAAAGCGAAACGCGTCCATCGATTTTCATGATCTATGTCTCATTTTGTTTAAAGGTTATGTGACTTTACGTGAAAGTAATAGGACTTGACACTTTTTTTACCTTTTTGGATTTTTTATTCAAAAAAAAATAAAAAAATTCAATTTTTTAGGTAAAAAATAGTTTTTTTCTTCATACATTTAATTATAACTGCGAAACTGTTGCTTATGTAGCAAAACGTTGTATGAACAGATTAAAGCGAAACGCTGGGACACGTATAACTTCTTTTTTATCGATACAACATTTCCCGTTGGTTTCATCCCATCCCGATTTGGCTGTCGCATAGTGTTGTTAGCACAAATAGGATTTTAATATATATAAAACATAATAAAAGAACTTCTAAATTACGTAGTTCTCTTCTAAAATGATTATAAATTATATAATTACCATCATAGCTGACTTAATTTTTTTGACGTATAGAAACAATTATCTTCAAAATGTCAAATTATGCTCTAAAAGGGTTAAATATGCTCTAAAGATAAGAAAATATGCTATAAAAATTACTGTAGGCAAAAAATGCTGTTAAGAGTGAAATATGCAAAAATATGCACTTACAAATTGATGTCAAAATGCAAATAAAGCATTCTGGCCATTCAACGTGCAGAAAAAACATGCAATTGCATATTTGTGATTTCTCTGGTTATGGATAAAAATAATATGATAACGTGCTACAACAAAAGATTTGCCAGTATAAATAGGTTATGTAATAGTAGTATTGAGGCTGTTACCATTATATTTTTTCCAAGGAAATTTATAACTTTAGCTGGAATAAAAAAGGTCTTATTTGAAAAAGGGAGAAATGCTATTAGGAACAATTACAACCCTTATTTAAAAATAGTTTAAAACTCGTATGAACTTAATAGCAAGAAATTATACAAAATATCAATTTATTTCTATTATTTTTTTCCACCGTTCTTCATACATACATACATTCATTCATACATATTTACATACAAACATACATACATATATTTCTCATTGCCGATGAAACTTACATTGATTTAATTAATTTGATATTTTTCAGATGATGGCTGGACGGACACTAAACCTCAGAAGAAAAACAGAAAGAAAGCACTTAGGGAATAATTAATAAATGCATTACCTGTCCCACCTTATTGTTTCAATATTTTGAACTAAAAACATTAATGTAGTTCATATTTTGTTATTTGTAAATATAATAGAGTAAAATATTCTAAAATTTAAAATACAAAAGCATACATACATGTTTAAGAGAATAGTAATGATATTTTTAATATTGATATTGTATTCTAAATGGTACTACAATAAGAATTTATTTCTTTGTCACATTATTTTTATTATTTTATTTACCATAGAAAATGTTAAGTAGTTTTGAGAAATGTGTTAATTTTTTTTACTAATGCTCAACAGAAAAATTTGTGTATGCAAATTTGATATGGTTTTTTAATTATTTAAAAATGATGTTAATTTATTTGTCTCTTATTATTTGTGTGTAGAGATAATAATTGAATATTTTAAGTAAATATTTTTTAAATAAATATTGCCAATATTTTTATACTATAACTGTTTATAAAGTCACGAATTATACTTTTTTTAACGATTATTGTAAAGTCTTCCAATGCTATAGCATGTTATGGGAACTTTAACTCTTACTACATTTTATGGCCAACAAATTATTGAAAGCATATACATTTATATTTATTATGTGTTTTTTACACATATAAAGTATAAATTAAATCTGTGTATGTATATTTATCACTCAAAGAGTAACAAAATATTGTAATTTAAATTTGTTTAAATTTAAAAATAAATAAAAAAAGACTTGAAAAATGTGTATTGGTTTGGTTGGATTTTAAATTCATGGTAGAAAAAAAAAAGAAACAAAACTATGTTATTATACCCTATGCCACCGTAGGTGGTTGTGGTATTATGCGTTTCTGCTGATGTTTTTAACGCGCAGAAAAAAATCATCCAACACCCACCTTAAAGTATACCAATCGACTCAGAATCACTTTTTGAGTCGATCTAACGATGTCCATCCGTCTGGCTGGCTGGCTGTCCATGTAAACCTTGTGCACAAAGTATAGGTCGCATTTTTGAAGATAATTTAATGAAATTTGGCTTGTAAGACTTTCATGACACAAAGACGAATTGAAATTGGTTATGATCGATCCATTATTTCACCTTCCCCCCATACAAATGACCTCCTGGTATAGGAGTTTAACGATCATAAATACCTTAAATATAGCAGTATTTTAATGAAGTTCTGTATAAGGAAGTTTTGTATAAGTATCAACCTTTGTGCCAAATTTCATGAAGATCGGTCCCATATAAAATCATTTCCAAAAATCACTTTAATGTGCTTGATACTAACATACTCATGTTAGTATCAAGTTTATTTTCGGCACAAATAACTTTTATATAAGTAGAAATCACTGTGACGAATTTTATGAGGATCGCTCCATAATTTACCATAGCTCCAATATAAGCCCACTTTCGGGAATCACCCTAAAGTGCATAAATTCATATAAATGTTAGTATTAACGTAATATTCTGTATTCATAGAAATAGTGTGGGATATCATTATTTAGCGTGTTGATGACGATATAGCCACTTTTTCTTTTCTTTTTTTTTTTAAACGTAAAATAACGTACCGAAAATCTATAATGATCAAATGTTTACGTAGAAATATTTAGTATTCCAAAATATCAAACACAGCAACAGTCACATATCGCGAGGTTATCTAGGATGTCGTCCTAGTCGTCGAGCGATTGTCCTTGGCTATTGTACGGAAAAATTGCATCATCAGACGGTCTCAGAAGACTTTTATGGCTATGGATTCAACAGTATGTATAAAAATTAATTTTCGTATTTGAAATTTTGTAACAAAATTGCTATAATTTTTACACACTTTCACGTACAGCCATTTGCATGAGTTTTATCATTCCTAGTGTGTATTATTACCTCATCCACCATTTCCGCGCTTTTTAAATTCAGATTTTCTTCCTTTAATAAGCTACATGTTGCTTTTGGGAATTTTTAGTTTTATCGCTATGGAGTTTATTGAATTATTTTCGACTTTCCTATGTTCTATTGTTTTTAATAAAGCATCATATATTTGACTGGTTTTATTAGATTTTCTTAAATATTTTCATATTGGTGATTAAATCCATTATATTTTTGGAAAATTTGTCAAATTATACATTGCATTTTACGCCAATATATTTTTGCTACAATACCCCAATTTCATAATTTTTACGTCAAGTAGAGATCTGAAAAAGCATTATATTTTAGAGCAAAACTTTTTAGCACTTGAAATATGGTAATAAATCAAGATTATCAGAACCTTTAAAATTGAAATATTTATTTTTAATGTTAATAAAGTATTTTCTGTGTTGCCGGCCTTTGGTCGGGTTCTTTTGGGTACGTCAAACACTGGCTTTGGTGAATAAGGCTTTTTGGAATAACAATTTCTTTATTTTTTTTATTTTCGCTATATCGATTCAAAATGTCAATTTTACTCCTAAGGAGTTAATGTATATGGTCATGGTATACATTATTGAAAACGTATTTGTAAGAGCTTTAAAATGGTATCAATGTAATTTAGATCGCACATGTATTAATAAATATATTCAGAAAAATATTGAATTTTTAAAGACCTGAACGAGCGGACATTTTTTATATACGGTCACAAGTAAAAAACTATTGAATCAGATTCAAAATTATTTAAAAGTCAGTAGTTCCGGTGATCTTAATTTATGCCGAAATATGTGCAAAATAATGTATTAAATTTTGTACTCATCGATTTAAACATGATCATGATTTAAATATCTTCCTTAGAAACATCAACACTTAAAAAAACTTTTTCAGTATATTTTATTTGCTTGTGCTCGAAAAGCAATAAACGCAGTGTTTTTATGGATGAAATGTAAATTAGAAATGTAGTGCTATGATGACAAATATTTGCTAAATACGCGAAAAAAGTAAAATACGCCATAATACCCCACTTTTCCCTATATATGAATTTCATAGCATAATTATTTATAAGGTAGTGTCGAAAGCGCAGCTGATTATCTTTTTGCTGGCTAAAACTGTCAAACTCTAAATAAAAGAAAACAAATTTTTCTTTCGCTCCTGATGCCAAAAGAACCGTAATGATTTTGAGTTTTGAAATAAAACAGCATATTTACGTTTTCACCTTTTAAAAACGGTCGTTTATTTCCTTTAAATAAACTTGTACTTTGATTGCAAAAATAACAGCAGTTTAGTAGTTTAAAAATTGTAACGACTCTTTATTTTATTTAAAAATGTACAACAATATAGTTTATAAGTCACTTTGTGTTTTAATACACACACACACTTAAATTACACGCTTTATACAGCACACTTTAATAATGTACAAGATTATACAGCCAAGGCAGTTAATATGTCTTTACTTAACGACGCTTTCAACCAGACTGACTGAATGGTGTTCTCACGGCCAATTTATATACACCGTATTACCTACTAGATGTTTCTTGAAAGCTCTATTTCTTTCTACAATGTTCTTAACGGACAAACTAAAGCTTTTGATGATAATGCCAGCAGCATAAACACATAGTGTTGCCAAACTAGCTTTTGATGATAATGCCAGCAGCATAAACACTTAGTGCTGCCACACTTAAAAACAATGGTGAAAGCTTTTTATTCAATGTTGTATGTTTAGAACTATGTTAATAATTAGATATGTTAACTTCTGTTAACATAAACGGAAATGCCTAGAAGAATTGAGAAAGATTTAAACCAGCCGTTAAAACCGTTATATTTGAATTCAAGTACAATTTCGTAACACTGCCCCCCGCTTAAGCCTGTTCGTCCCGAATAGGCACGAATTCACTTTTCCCATAGGCAGCTAGTCGTTCTAGATGTACAACCTTCATTTTAGATCTCGGGCTCTTTTCTTTCTGTATTCTGTACACCACGTCGTTTAATTTCTTAATCACTTTGTATGGTCCATCCCAATGGGTTTGTAGTTTGGGAGACAGTCCTTTCTTACGTTGTGGGTTATACAACAGTACAAGCTGGCCTTCGTTAAATCCTTCAGAATTCGCTGCTCGATCGTATCTGGCTTTCATTTTATCGCTGGTCATTTTTATTCGTCTGCGTACGAATTCATGTAGTTCGTTCAGGTCATCTTGCTCTTGGGAAGTGTTTTCCTTATTTGTTGATGTGGGCTTAATACCGAATTCTAAATCACCAGGCAACTTGAGTTCTGTCCCGAAGCCAATTTTTGCAGGTGTTCGAGAGGTTGAGTCATGAACAGCTGATCTGTATGCCAATAGAAATTTCGGTATGTGTTCATCCCAGTCCTTCTGATGTGCACTGACCACTTTTCTTAAATATTCCTCCAGAGTGCGATTGAATCTTTCGACCATGCCATCAGATTGAGGATGCAATGGCGTTGTTCTGGTTTTTCTTATTCCATATAAATCGCACATTTCCTTGAATACGGCAGATTCAAAATTTCTACCCTGATCAGAATGCAACTCCAGTGGAACACCATAGCGGCACACCCAGTTGTTCACAAATACACTTATAACCGTTTTAGCTTCTTGATCAGGTATGGCATATACCTCTGGCCATTTGCTGAAATAATCCATAACCACTAGAACGTAACGATTTCCGGCATCACTGACGGGCTACATCCATTGCAATCCGCTCGAATGGCGCGCCTGAGTTATACTGCTGAAGTTGTCCACGACTTCTTCTTGCTGCGCCCTTCGCTGCTATGCATTGTGAACAATTGGCTACCCAATCGGCTACTGCTTGCTGACCCAATAAAAACGTTGTTTTAACTTTTCTAAGGTTTTTGTCACACCAAGATGGCCACCACTGGGACCGTCATGGAACTCTTTCATTACTTCGTTTATTTTAGAGGATGGTACTACAATTAGATTTGTCACTGTTTTACCGTCAGCACTTTCCCATATGCGGTATAAGCAGCCATTTAACAACTGTAGACTATTCCATAGGGCCCAATATGATTTCATTAATGGACTTTCGGCGGATATTTCATTGCGGGCTGGACTTCTACCTTCTTCTTTTGCCGATATTATTTTTGCCAGTATGGGGTCATTTCTTTGCGCTACAGACCAATCTTCACTGGACTCTATATGCATTAGTCGAACATCGATGATACATTCCTTTTCCTCGATTTTTGTACAATGCTTACATCCCACGTTGCAGGGCCGTCTTGACAGCGCGTCCGCATTGCCGTGTTTCAAACCCTTCCGGTGCTCGATGCTAAAATCTCCAGGTATAGGATATGACAAAATTGGTGCGGTACATAATAGATCCTTGAGCTTCTGGAATGCTACTTCTTGTGCTTCATAACATTGGAATGATTGTGACTTCTTGGTCAGCTCATGTAAGCTTGCGGCTACATTGGCGAAATTCGGGACAAATCGTCTGTAGTATGTGCAAAGGCCAAGAAAACTACGCAATTCGTGGAGATTTCTCGGACGTGGCCAGTTCTTTACAGCAATTATCTTATCCTCATCTGTTGATATTCCGTCTGCTGTTACGCGATGTCCCAAATATTTGACTTCTTTCTGGAACAACGCACACTTATTTACACTGAGTTTGAGTCCAGCCGCTGATATTCGTTTAAGGACTTCTTCAAGGTTATTCAGATGTTCATCAAAAGTCTTACCCATGACAATTATGTCATCGAGGTACACCAAGCATGTCTTCCCGTGAAGTCCTTTCAATACCTGTTCCATTAAACGCTCGAATGTGGCTGGAGCATTGCAGAGTCCAAATGGCATCACATTAAACTGCCATAACCCATCACTCGCGCTAAAGGCGGTTTTTTCTTTGTCTTTTTCTGAAATCTCTACCTGCCAATAACCACTTTGCAAGTCCAATGTGGAGAACCATTGTGTTCCAGTTAGTGTATCCAGGGTGTCGTCAATTCTTGGTAGCGGGTAGCTGTCTTTATTGGTGACGTCATTCAGTTTTCTATAATCGACGCAAAATCTAGTGCTGCCGTCTTTCTTCTTAACTAAAACAACAGGCGAGCTCCAAGGACTTGAAGATGGTTCGATTATACCGTTCCGCTCCATTTCATTGACAAACTCCTTCACTTCACTTCGTTTTGCTAAAGGAACACTTCTGGGCGCCTGCTTTGTTGGCCTCGCTTCGCCAGTATTTATTTGATGCTTTACAATTGCCGTTCTACCATGGCTTTGACTTTTTAAGGCGAAGACGGAGCTATATTTCTTCAGAATCTGTTTGGCCTTATTTATGTCTGGCGGCGCTAATCCTTCTACCCATTTCCCCACATATTCCGCTAGTAGCTCGTGTTCTTTGGTGGATTTATTGGCAGGTTGCGGGTTTTTCTCGCAATTGATAACTGCCTCTGCTGAAGTGCATTGACCTATTTCGGAATTTGGCTTAACGACTTTTTCATAGCTGGACAGGTTAAGCATTCTTACAGGAACTATTTTGTTGTTGCAGGGTTTAACGAGGGCTTTTGCTGTTACAAGATCACTTGTTATTTCTCCTGGTTCTACCACCCACAAACTGTTGTCCTCACAATCTCCCTCCATACGAGCCCATACTAAAGTTTCTGACTGTGGTGGTAGCTTCTGATGCTCGACGGTAGCTAGCTTTCTTACTGTAGTTCTATTTTCATATCCGACGTCATGGGGTATCTCCACATTTCGCCAAATCATAACTTTTTGTCCCATATCCAAAGTAATGCCGTGTCTAATCATGAAATCAGCACCAATGATGACTTCGTCCACAATGTCGGCAACAATGAATACATGATTGACGATAACGTTGGCAATGGTTAATTTCACATTTACTTTACCATAGACCGTGGCCGGCTCCCCAGTAGCTGTGCGCAGGCTTACCCCACATAATGGTTCAATTGTTTTCTTGACCAAATCTGGCCTGACGATAGACTGTGATGCCCCGGTGTCTACAGTAAAAACGTGCTTCTGACCGTTGATGTACCCCGAAGCAGTAAGATTGCTATTTTTCTGTTGCATTACGGATATGGAGATGGTGGGGCCCTCAGATATGGGAGCTAGCTCTTGCCCCATAGTGCCAGCTCGTTTTAGTTTAAAGGTGATTCTTGTGATGATTGGCGAGGCAGATCTGGTTCGTTTCCTTGGTGCTTTGCAGTTTCGCTGAATATGACCCGATTTACCACAGTTATAACATTTTACTCTGGCTTTATTTTGCTTCTCGTTAAACGCCTCCAAAACCTTTTTTAATTCGTCGACTATATTTCTCTCATTATCAGGAACAACTTCAACATTTCGCACCTTGCATATTTGCGGCTTTGAAATTATTTTCGCCGTTTCTTGTACCAGTGCGAATGAGACGGTTTCAGTAAATGATGGCTTAGGTGTGGCACAAACCGCGTGTTTTATTTCAGGATCGCGAATGCCATTAACAAATGCCTCTATCTTGATATGATCCAAAAACGGGCTGTTTTCCCCTGGATAAGTAAGCTGCAGCAAACGCTGGATTTCCAACGCAAAGTCTTGTAGTGTCTCATTGGGCTTATGCAATCTACAACGCAATTCCATTCGGTATAATTCCTTTTTATGTTCATCACCGTACTTACGTTGTAGCGCCTCCATTATGTCATTATAACTGTTTCTGTTACACGCTGGTACGCTTTCTAGAACCACTGCTGCATTTCCTTTTAAGGCCAATATCAACTCTATAGTTTTTTATTCGTCATTCCACTTGTTTCTAGTGGCAATCGTATCAAACTGGAACTTGAACACATTAAATGGTGTGGTGCCATCAAAACTAGGGGCCTTTATTCTACTAGAGGTTTCTGGAATAATTCGCACCTGTCCATCTTGGCATTGAAGATTATTCATCTTTACTTCTAGATCATGTAGTTTTTTATCAACATCTTTGGATTGTATATCTAGGCAGCTCTCTAAGTCGGACCGCTTTTTATCAATTTTATCAACGACTTTGGCTTGTATATCTAGACAGCTCTCTAAGTCGGACACCTTTGTCTCAATGCCATCCACTCTGCTGTTTATAACTTCCGAAATTTGCTGAAGTTTCTCGTCTGTGGCTCTAGCAGTTTCTTTAACTTCAGCAAGAAGTTTCTCGTTATTTACTTTAGAAGTTTCTTGAACTTCAGCAAGAAGTTTCTCGTTATTAGCTTTAGAAGTTTCTTGAAATTTCATTTCCATTACTTTATTTTCTTCTTTGACTTCAGCAAGAAGTTACTCGTTATTTACTTTAGAAGTTTCTTGAAATTTCATTTCCATTATTTTATTTTCTTCTTTGACTTGTTTAAACTGCTCCATCAAAGCAGCAAACATTGTGGATAAATCCATGCTTGTTGTTGCATGGGTAGAAACTTCCATTTCTTCTTTATACTCGAATTCGTAAGTTCCGATGTCAATATTACGCCGCTTGAATTCATCTATTAGCCTCTTTTGTAATTCTGCTTTATTACCAGCTGTAGGTAACTCCAACTTATTCAATTCTCTCTTGAGTTGCTCCACTTTCAGCTCTTCAAACTTCATGACTGCTTATTATTTAGCAATCCCACTTCTGACATCAATTGTTACGCTTTTACCTTTTAAAAACGGTCGTTTATTTCCTTTAAATAAACTTGTACTTTGATTGCAAAAATAACAGCAGTTTAGTAGTTTAAAAATTGTAACGACTCTTTATTTTATTTAAAAATGTACAACAATATAGTTTATAAGTCACTTTGTGTTTTAATACACACACACACTTAAATTACACGCTTTATACAGCACACTTTAATAATGTACAAGATTATACAGCCAAGGCAGTTAATATGTCTTTACTTAACGACGCTTTCAACCAGACTGACTGAATGGTGTTCTCACGGCCAATTTATATACACCGTATTACCTACTAGATGTTTCTTGAAAGCTCTATTTCTTTCTACAATGTTCTTAACGGATAAACTAGAGCTTTTGATGATAATGCCAGCAGCATAAACACTTAGTGTTGCCAAACTAGCTTTTGATGATAATGCCAGCAGCATAAACACTTAGTGCTGCCACACTTAAAAACAATGGTGAAAGCTTTTTATTCAATGTTGTATGTTTAGAACTATGTTAATAATTTTTACAGATATGATAACTGCTGTTAACATAAACGGAAATGCCTAGAAGAATTGAGAAAGATTTAAACCAGCCGTTAAAACCGTTATATTTGAATTCAAGTACAATTTTGTAACAATATAATGATTATTTTTGATTTTTATTTTTTTCGCTCAACTTTTATCAACTTTTATCTTTAATCTTTTAATGATTATATTTGATTTTTATTTCTTTGCTCAAAAATAATTATTTTTGGCTTTTATTTTATCAATCAACTTTTAATGATTGTTTTGTGATTTTTATTTTATTGCTCAAAGAGTAAAACTTATTCTCAATTCTTAGCAAAAAATTAGGCTTTTTTGTTATAAATTCGATTTAACACCAAAATTCAGATTTTTTAACAAATTCCCTTTCGATTTGCACTAAAAACCAAAACTTTCACTAAAAATAAAATTTTTTTACTAAAAATAAAAACTTTTACTAAAAGTCAGAATTTTTTCAAAAATCAAGATTTTTACTAAAAACCAAAAATTTTACTAAAAATCTAAACTTTTACTAAAAATCTAAAACCTAACTTTCTAAAATCAAAATTCTTACAAAAAATCAAGTCAAAAAATGAAATTAAAATAATAATTTTAAGTTGAGCAAAAAATAAAACTCAAAAATAATTATTAAAAGTTGAGTGACAAAATAAAAATCAAAAATATTAGTTAATTTTTTGATAAAAAAAAAAATAATAAATAAATAAAAATCATTCCGGATTTTAATAGAACCCGAAGTCCTGAGGATTACATTTCTGTAGTTAAATATTTTATCCGGTCGTTCTTTGAATCTTATTTTTTGTTTAAAATTTCAATAATAATGACTATTTTCTGACCTTGGTTTATACATAGAATTGACAGCTTTAACCCTCTAACGGTCGGAGAAGTTTTGAGTTTAAAAATATAATTAGTGTAAAATTTTTGATGGATTTAAAGTCTAGATATTTTGTTTATTATTTCAACTAATTAACCAAATGATTATAATACGAAAAGAAGTTAAAATATAAATTATTTTCAAAAAGTAAGAAAAGATGCCGTGAGGCAGCCCTGACCGTTAGAGGGTTAACATCCAAAAAACGTGACAGTGATAACATATTATACATATGCATGTCAACATGGGTATCTGTGTCCCAGAACAAATTTTTCACGGCCCATTGTGATTCTTAATATAGCAAATTACCACAAATAAAATGGTATCATTTAATTTATAGCACATGTGCATTAGGGTGTCCAAAATTATTTTCTTCGAGCTATATTTAAACGTACCTAAAATTATGAAACGATGCAGCATTTATTACATATTGGCCAAATTTCATTTTAACGACAATTTGAGTATATGTATGCATATTAGGGTCGTTCAACATTGTATTTAAAAAACAATTTTTCGTATTATAAAAATATTTATATTGTTACGAAATTGTACTTGAATTCAAATATAACGGTTTTAACGGCTGGTTTAAAGTTAAATGTTTCTCGACATTTCTACTTATGTTACCTAGTGTCTATATTAGGCAAATTTTTATCAAAACAAACGTCAAAATCAATGCGTATATATACAAGGTAACCTTAGTTAAACAGCTGATTATTATTTTGGTTGTTACAGTTGTCAAACTGCATATATAAAAAACAATAATGAATACGCCATATTGTTGTTCGTCGTTACAACTTTTAAACTACTAAACTGCTATTATTTGCAATCAAATTACCGGTTTATTTAAAGGAAATAAACCACCGTTTTTAAAAGGTAAAAACGTAACAATATATTTGAAAAGAAGACAAATTTTCCTAAGCAATGATATATAATTTATATTTTCTGTCTCATTGATGGATCTAACTAAAGGATATGAATTTAGCAATATGCTGAAAAAAAAGAAAATCTTGACGTTTATTTAAATTTTTCTTTTACGGCATTATCATGAACGGCATTACCAATCAGATAAAAATGAAGCAAAACTAACCAAATTAGTTGAAATTATTAAATTTAAATCTTTTACGCAAAATCACGCAACATTGACTATTTAGACGTCTTATACACCAATGTTTAGGAAATTTTGTCAAATATATATATAAACATTTTTATAATAAAATTTGTTGAAGACATTTTGCAAAGTATGTCGAAAAAGGATTGAGTCGAGATTTTGTGCTATTATTCATTTTGAATAATGCAATAAAATTTTTGTTAATATATATTTTTAACGAAATTGTACGAATATTTAGACTTTATGAAACTAAAGTTATTTTTTTATATTTATCAACAGGAATCCCGCAATTTTCAAAAAGCTTTCCAAAATTTTCAAAATGGTATTTTTGCTATATTTGCCAAATTTTTTTTTGCTTTCCAAAATTTCCAAAATGGTATTTTTGCTATTTTTGCCATATCTTCCCAACCGATATCGGAGAGCAAAAATTTCTATTACCAAATGTGAAATTTCATTGAAATCGGAGCAGCCGTTCCGAAATTCCATAATTATTTCCATTTCATTTTTTGAATCGCACGTTTATACTGCCTTACAACCATATTAAAAAAATTGTTTAACTTAAGTTTAAAGGACACATTAACTAATACACACATTAGTCCTTGACGCCTTCATTAAAAAATTAAAAAACTGCATAAAGTTTATATTAACTGTTTTCAGTTTCTCCCTCATTTTTATTGTCAGTATTGTGAACAGTTAGAATAAATTATTCGTTAATTGTTTTATTCCATTAATATTTTTAATGTTATAGTATGTTTTTGGTGGTAAATACGTTTTTATTTTGGAAAAAATCATTTTCTTGCTTATGTAAATATACTTATGTATAAATTAAATAATAATAAATTAAATAATCCTTTTCTCAAGCTCCTATTTGACAGTTTTACCAGGGAGATATGATCATGAACATAGACTTCACAGCGTAGGAATTCTGTGTCTTAATAGCGTCATGATCGTTCAAATTAAAGTCGAAAGTCTATATCTTCCGAAAAAGTGTCAGTTTTACATGTATTATTTTATATGTTGCATATTTGGTAAAATGATTAATTTACTTCCAATGTTTTTACAAAATACATGAACTTGAATTCTATGGGACTAAATTTAAGACATTTAGTGACGTTATTAGTGATTTGCGAAAATAGGTTAATAATAAATAATCGATTCTTTATATTACCTTTTGATCTTCTGCGAACAGTTTTACCATTATTGTATTCAATGCATTACTCTTCAAAGTGTTTAGTTAAAATAGTATACTCTCTGGTTTAGATGTCACACATATCCACAGATATGCAATTTCTAATCTAAAATCTAATGGTCCTTTGAAATTTAATTTTAATTAATTTTTATCTAATTTTGCAAATAATAATCGATTAAAAATCGATTATGCGGTTCGATTAATAGGCTATAAAAACTAAAATGGTTGATTGAAAATCGATTATTAACTTTTCATACCATTCACTAGTTATAATTATAAGTATCCGAATAACGAATATTCTGTGATAAAATCAACATTACTATTTCATATTTTACTTACATTATTTTTATTGAAATCTTGTTAAAATTTTACGATTTTAATGATTTTTTTATGCTAAAATGCTTAATTTTTAACACGAAGCTGACAAAATTGATTAAACTATGACTTTTACATATTAAAGTATTATTTGGAATTACGTGGAAACATCAAACAAAGAAAAAGTAAAAATGCGAATTCTACGATGTTGGCAGCCGGAATGTTCGTATTTTAATACAAAAGCACAATAGAAATAGAAAATAGCTTCTTAAATGGAACACATGTATGTGTAGATAATATTCTCCCCTCCCAGAATTCATTTAATGAGTTCTTAAATAGTTATAGACCCATTTTTAAATTTTGAAACGAATTCTAACTAATCTAATTTTGAAATGTGGCATTTTTATTCATTTATCTATTTATTTATTTTATTATACCCCACACCACCATAGGTATACCAATACACTAAGAATCACTTTTTAAGTTGATCTGACGATGTCCGTCCGTTCGTCTCGCTGGACGGCTGGCTGTCCATGTAAACCTTATACACAAAGTACAGGTCGCAATTTTGAAGATAATTTAATGAAATTTGGCACGTATTGGTTATGATCGGTCCATTATTTCACCTAGCCCCCATACAAATGTCCTCCCGGAATACGGGTTTAACGATCATAAATGCCTTAAATATAGCAATATTTTAACGAAATTCGGTGCAAGGAAGTTTTCTATAAGTGTCAGTCAAATTTCATGAAAATCTGTCCATAATTGACCATAGCTCCCATATAAAACACTCTTACGAAAATCACTTTAACGTGCATAAATCACATACACGTTTTAGTATCAAGTTTATACTCGACACAAATAAGTTTTATGTAAGTAAAAACAACATTTCCAAATTGTATAAGGATCGCTCCATAATTTACTATAGCTTCTATATAAGCCCAATTTCGGGAGTCACCCTCAAGTGCACAAATTCATATAAATGTTAGTATGAACGTAATATTCTGCATTCATATATTTTATTTTACACTTAGTAAAAGTCCACAATTGTCCACATGTCTAATAAAAGTTATGAAATAAATGAAATAAAAGTTATTTTGTGATTTTTACCGCAAACAAAATTACCCAAAAATAAAAAGACACAAAGAAGAGAAAACAGAAGGAAAAAAACAAACACGAAAACCGGCAAAACAAAAACAAACATCAGAATGAAAAATAGACTTCAAAATGAAGCAAGTAAGAAAGATATATTTGGTCAAGCCTGATCATGTGATACCCCACACCATTTTGTATGTGCATCAAAATTCGGAGAGGAGTCTTATATTAGACCTGTGTCCAATTGTGGACCGATACTTTTACGTAATAGACATTTATTGAATTTATGCACTTTTAGGTGATTCTCTAAAATGCTCTTATATGAGAGCTAGGGTCAATTACGGACCGATCTTCATGTAATTTGGAGCAAAGATTGATATTTATACAAAACTTTCTGCACCGAATTTCATTAAAATATTGCTATATTTAAGGCATTTATGACTGTTGAACTCCTATTCTGGGAGGACATTTGTATGGGGCCTATGTGAAATAATGGACCAATCATAATCAAATTCCTTATGCCTGTATTTTGTTCACAAGGTTTACATGGACTGTTTGCCGATAAGACGGACGGATATCGTTAAATTGAATAAGAAAGCGATTTTGAGTCGAACGTATAAGTAGGGGTCCAAAGATTTTTTCTGCGCATTACAAACATCAGCATAAGCGCATAATATCCCAACGACCTATAGTGGTGTAGGATATAATAATGTCTATTCTAGCTTAAATTAATGGGAACGGATAAACTTCATTTCCATGATTTTGCAATGCATTGTAACACACTTGCCAATAAGAATTGCTTACTTGCTATTAATAGTATGCGCGTGGACATGTTGGGTCATTGCCCTAACATATTGGTTTAAGTGCAGTGTGTTAACTCCCCCCTTCTTAAAATTTGCCACCGGTTTTAAGTGATCGGTAGTGTTTAATGCTGACATGGTAATGTGGCCGAATATTTTTTTCAGATTATGACTAAAATGATTCCTATTGCAACAATACACAAGAAAATTGCAGCATACGACCCAAGAGACAGATTTACATAACGCACTAGACTTTGAATGTGCTTAATAGTCCTTTCGTGAAGTTCTTGCAAAAGATTAGTGTCAAGTTTGCGTGTTTCCTCATACACGTAAGTTAATAGTGGAGGAAGCGCCTGTAGGCCCCTGATTCTTCTATTCGTAAAGTTCCTCTCACCGATAACAACTGTTTCGTTAAAAATTATTATGAGGAATGTTCCATTTATGCTTACAGTGTTCTCCTTAGAAGAAACATTTCCTTTGAAATTAGTGACGAATACGAGATCATTTTCTAATAGTTATATTGTGGTTTCCTCATTTTAACGGAATATACAATTTGCATTGATTCGCCTTAAAATTCTCGACAGGCAATCATCATCTTGCAGCTTTTCTAGTTGTTCCAATGAACAAATTGTGATATTAATACCATAAATTTTCTCGTGGTTTAAAAGAACCGTGTTAAATTTTAAATCAAGCTGGCGATGTAGAGATAGAGCCGCTCTAAAAAGAATTTTGTTAAATTTACTTGAATCCACTTTCGGTATCGATATAACGTATAGTAATGAGAATCCGTTCGAGAATATACTATGCTTCCCATATTCTATTCCTTCGATTTCATTATTGTATGGGAGCGATTCGATCTCAGAAATAATCTGATGAATTTCTTCCATATCCAATAAATTAGTGTTCACAATGCCTCCTTTAGCATGTTGGCAGGCTCGTACAATTTCTCCAATAACTTCTTTAATCGCTATTATTTGGCTTAATGCTTCACGGACGATATCATCTCATTCCGACTCTACTATCTTATTATTAAATCGGTCGATAAGGTCATTCATTTTCCGTACTAGCTCATCTGTTGTTCTAAAGAAGTTTTTATTCATATTAGCTTCTGGCTACCCATTTCCATGCAGAGCCAACCCAATCTATAGATCTCTTGTGTCTTGCGATTTCTTTCACTGTTATTATTCGGTCATAAGCCTTTTTGAGTTGATAATTGAACATCTCCTTGCCCTTTTCATCTTTAATAGTAGCAGTGAACACGTCTGCAGTGTTTCGAAACATATCTTCAGATATCCATTTATAAGCCATTCTTCTCCGTCTTTGATCGTTATAAGCGGTGACCGATACTCAAAAATGTGGAAGCTTTCAACATTTGTTGAAAGTAAAAAAATAGTTAAAGATATTAAATATAAATTAGTACGTGCAACTTACAATACTTATACTTTGAGTGCAATGAATAGAATTGGATAAGCTTAAAAGTATTTACTTTCAAAAAATAGTACATATAAAATAAAAAAATAAATTGATATACAGATTATATAAAAATCTGATATATATAAGTAATTGATTGTTAATGAATATTCTCTTAGTTTTGGTTTAAAACATTTAAAAAATTTTTAAATTGAAAAACATTTATTTTTTTTATAAGAATTTTGTTGAACTTCATAAAGTTTTAAAATTTGTAAATTCATATTTTTTCTTTGTCATTACATTATTAAAAATATAGAAAAAAATTTTCAATAGTTTTCAAGTTATTAAAAAAAATATATAAAATTTTTCTTAAAAGGATTACAATTTTCAAATAATGGTTACATTCATGCTTAATTTGCTATCATTTCCAGGGTAACTGCATGGGTACATACTTTTACGTTTTTATACTTTTGATCTGTGCTTTGTGGTATTTCTCCCTGATGTAGTGTGAATAGTAACTCTATTATTGGCAGTCACTTTGTGCTGTTTTATATAGGGGTTTGTGCTTCGTCTTAATTTCTCTATCCCTAATTAAAATATCCTAATTTTTCCTAAGTTATGTTCGATGAGACCGCGAATATCCTCATTAATTTTATAGCGAAAATTTATTAACTGTTGATAATTAAACCGTTGAGATCTGTTGAAAAAATATCCGACGGTTTCTTCTTAATGATCGAGTGTATTGTATTATTATATCGATCTACTGCGAGATTAATTAAGTCTTTTCGACCAAGCTTCTTTATATCCCTCGGCAAACACTTATATATCCCAATAAGAGTTGAATAGAATCTTTCTACCTGTCCATTTATCTCACTCCTCTGTACGGATGTAAAATAAACTTCTATATTAAGAGATTTTATAAAATTTAAAATTATTGGACTCTCATTATCAGATACACTCATGCGATGTATTGTAAAATAATGCAAAACTTTTGCAAGTTTGTTTTTTAAATGGATAGCAGATCGATTTTTAATGTAAAAAGTTTTGGCGAATTTAGAAAACTTGTTGATGCAACTAACAAATTTCAAACCCTGAATTTCGAAAATGTCAATGTGTAGAATTTCACACGGATAGCTTGGGACAGGAGTTGGTTTGGTGAATATTTTAATTTTTCTTTGCACCCTAAAGATAAGATCGCAGGTTGTCTAAGGTCCAGACGATGGCTAGCATTTCTTTTTCGTTAGTTGCATAATTTTCTTCCGTTTTACTCAGAGAACGGGAGATATATGTCATTGGTTTAACAACATTCAAGTGATCCTCAGATGATATTGCTCGAATTGCGTAATTTGAAGCATCAGTAGTCAGTACGAAAGGTTGATCAAAGTAAGGGAATGCTAGAACTTCAGATGAGATTAACAAAGTTTTTAATTTAATAAAAACTTGTAATGCCTCTTCCGAAAGAGTAATAGAAACTTTCCTGGGCATGGTAACCTTAATTTGGGCGTTCTCTCCTCTGTTAAAAAAAATTATTACCAATTTCTACTTCAACCCGATAGTGTCTCGCAGAATATTCTTATCATCAATACTGTTTCTAATTCTACAAGTTTGTTTCCTATTACATCTTCTGTGGTTGGGGTGCCTTCGCCAACCATTATAACTTTTCTATATTTAACTGTGTTTCGTTCTGGAATGACCATTCTATTGTATTCTTAGGTTTCCTAACTTTTCTTCTTCTGTTAATTATGAATTCTCTAAATTCTAATTAGCCTACTCTATACAAATTTTACTTAAGATATGATTTACGGCTCCCTACCTTGTCACGAATAGTATTTAAAAGATAGTGGTAAGAGGATTCACTTGATAATTGCCGCCAATGATATGTGTATTCACATGATTTTTATTCCTCCATTTTTGTCAAATTATATTAGACAAGGACAAACTCAACAAACAGCAATCAGGTAAAAAATATTTTTAATTCTTGCCGAATTTTAAATTTTTCTCTTTGCAGAATTTTGGTGTTTTAGCGATTTTGAGATTGGAATTTAACTGGACTGTATATGCGGGGGTTTTCACTGAATTCTAAGGGAAACACCAAATTTCGCTTAACTCGTATAATTTCTCATTAAGTAGAGAAATTACACGATTGTTGTTGATATAAGTTTGGATAAGAGTTAGAGTAAATTAAATAAGATTAGGTTAGAGATTCTTATATAGTGTAAGATTATGTATATAAATGTATGTTTATGAATATGAGCTCACCGTACAATGTGTGTATGTATAATAGTGTGTTAAATAAAAACTTAGCCTTGCAATTTCAATTTTAATTGGTACAATTTTATTTAGTTTAATCCACAGTTTTTAATTATAATTTTCTTTAGTTTTTAAAATAAACGATAGATGCGTTCAAGCTGATGATAACAAGAAGAATGATCTAAAACCTCTTTTTTAAAGATTATAAATACTTATTATTTAATATGAATTCATGTTGCTAAACATTTGAATTTTCATTTAATTCACCACAAGCAAAATACTTAGTCGTTACTAACCCTTAACTAGTGCTAAGTATGCGAATACAAAATATAGTCTATTACATTTCAATCTATTACAATTCAGTTAATGATTATTTTACATTCAAATGTTAAAAAAAGTAAATTAATAAAAATTATATTAAATAATTTTTAGTATAAATCGTTAGATTTTATACATTCCGACCTCCAGGAATTTTAGCTGGTTGGTTGGTTTGGCTGTGCGCATAACACATTAGCCAAAGATTTTATGGCTTCGGAAATAATGCGTTGGTTGGGAACCGCTGAAATGTTGATATTGTGGCTATTACTGGATGATGTTGAATGATGTTGGTTATTAGTTGCTGATGATGACCTTGGACGATGACTTGATGAGGCTGATCGACGATGACGGGTGGATGACCGTATTGCAGCTCTGCTTGTTGTTTTTGGTTTGTGAAGTCGGCTCTGAATCCCAGGGTGTAGCAATGTGTGATGAAGGTTGTTACATTTTCGACAAGTGTCTCTTGAGGTACATGTTCTCAAGTCATGACTTCTAGCGAGGCAATTGACACAGTATTTATATTTCGCAACCACACGATTTCTTGCTCGCACCTCCATATTTAAAAACCGCCTGCAGAACCTGATGGAATGAAAATGTTTGCAGAGCTTACATTTATACACCTCGGTGAGGCGGCTAGTTGGATGACGTCTGCGTTGTTGATGTTTGGAGCTGTAACGAAATCAAATATAAAAAAAAGGAAACATAGAAAAGTTGAGATTAGTATCAAGTTTTTTGCTATTGTTCAACTTAGGTAAAATATGTGTGTATGTATACACAATTTTTTTTTTTTTTTTTGAGATAAAAGAGAGATATAAAAAATAAAACTTTAAGAAGTATTATCATTCAATAGTGGCAAATAGCAGAGTTTTACTATAGGTCGTTTTATTAGACCACTTGCAGTTTTAACATCAACAATGCGGACATTATTATCTGAACCAGTATAAGTCTTCTCAACTCTACCTAAGCGCCATTCCGATGGAGGTAATAAATCGTCCATGACGACTACGAGATCACCTGGTTTTATGTTTGTGGAACAATTTTTCCACTTATAGCGTTTATGTAGGTGTTTTAAATAATCCTCTTTCCATCGAATGGCTAATTGATGGTGTATCGCTTTAAGTCTTTCCCATCGATTAAGAATTCCTATTTCCTGGTTATTTTGTTCGGGAAAACTCATTATAGGAGCCCCTCTTAGAAAATGCCCGGGAGTTAGGGCTGTTAAGTCGGTAGGATCGTCTGACACAGCTGAAATAGGTCGAGAGTTTAAAATTCCTTCTATTTGAGTAAGTATGGTTGCGAATTCTTCAAAGGTAAACTTATATGAACCGGAAACCCGTTTCAGATGAAATTTGAAGCTTTTTACTGCTGCTTCCCATAATCCGCCCATGTGGGGGGCGTGAGGAGGGATAAATATCCATTCAAGTCCATGTGCTATGTAGTTTTGAGCTATGTCTGATGAAGTGGATTTAATAAAAGCATCATATTCGCGTTTAAGCTGCCGACTAGCACCGACGAAGTTCCTACCATTATCTGAGTATAACCTGGAAGGGAGTCCCCGCCTCCCAACGAAGCGAGAGAAAGCCGCACGAAAAGCTGCTGTAGACAAATCTGAGCATGTTTCCAGGTGGATAGCTTTTGTACTGAAACACACAAAGACACATACATATCCTTTTATTATAGTAGCATTTCTTAGAGACGAGCTTTTTAGTTCAAAGGGTCCGGCGAAGTCTATACCAGTTGTTTGAAATGGGATAGACAGATTGCACCTGTCTGAAGGTAAAGGCGCCATGATCTGAGAATATGGTTTTTGTTTATGTATAATGCATGTTTTGCAATGGCGTATAATCTTTTTAGCGCGAGATTTCAATCGAGAAATATAGAACTCACATTGAACCATTCTGCATATTTGATTGCACTCCGCATGAGCAAGAAATATATGTAAATGTTCTAGATAAAGTTGACAAATTCTCGAATTTCCAGGTAATATTATTGGGTAGCGTTCCTTATATGTTAGGGAAGCATTTGAAAGGCGACCGTTTACTCTTAAGATGTTATCTGTGTCTAAAAAGGGGTTAAGTGTTTTCAATGAGCTTTTATTTGAAATTGGCAGAGAATTTGAGATGTCTTTAAATTCTGCCGGATAATGTGATTTTTGAGCCAACGTTATTAGTCGATTTTTAACGAAAGTCACCTCCTTTTGTGTGAGATTTACTTCAGGATAATTAGTTTGTGATCTAAATTTTATGAGACTGTTATGATAAAATCGAAACACATAAGAAAGAACTCTTAAAGCTTTATGGTAGGATGAGAACATATTTAAAACATCAGTATTGTGGATAGAGATTTGTAAATTTTGCACTTTTTTGTCAATTTCTGGAGTTTGTAATGGCGTCTGTCTTGGCCATTCCGATTGAGGTTTTATTAGCCAAGTAGGCCCTTGCCACCATAGGAGATTTTCAGCTAGTTCTTGAGGTTTGCAACCACGAGTGCCAATATCCGCTGGATTATCGTGTGTGCGAACATGACTCCAGTTCGCTCTGGGTAAAGAGCTATGTATTTGAGATGTACGATTAGCGACATATGTTTCCCAAGTCCATGGAGGTTTAGAGAGCCATCCAATAACTATTGATGAATCTGTCCACAAAAAAATTTCAGTTTCTGGCAACTTTAGAGATTCTATAACATATTTTACTAATTTTGCTACTAAAACAGCACCACAAAGCTCTAACCTTGGTAGACAGATAGGTTGTAGTGGAGCAACTTTACTTTTAGCTATTATTAAATTAGAAAGTACGACCTGGGATGAACTTTCACATCGTAAATAAACTGCAGCGCAATATGCCCCTTTAGATGCATCTGCGAAACCATGAATTTGAACTATGTCCTTAGGATTATATTGTAGCCATCTTGGTATTTCTATTTTATCAATGTGAGAGAGATCTTGAAGTAATGTGTTCCATTTATTTAAGACTTCAAAGTTGACGTTATCATCCCATTGTAGACCTTCTAGCCATAATTGCTGCATTAACATTTTTGCTCTTATAACAACGGGTGTTATCCAACCAGCTGGATCGAAAATAGATGCTATACCAGATAAAATTTTTCTTTTGGTTATATTTTCTGACTGGGGTATTGGAGAAAATGAGTAACTAAATGTGTCTTTGAGAGCATTCCATTTAATCCCCAAAGTTTTTGTCGAACTGGTTTCATGAAAACGAAGTAAATCTGAGTCATATAAATCATCAATTGGGATATGATTAAGTAGTTGTTTTTCATTTGAGGTAATCTTTTTTAAGACGAAACCAGCCGATTTTAAAATGTACAAAAGTTGAGACTGTGCTTCTCTTGCCTCTTTAACTGTATGGCCTCCGGATAATATGTCATCAACATAAGTTTCTTCACGTAAAATTTTAGCGACTTTTGGATATTTATCTTGATTATCTGCAGCGAGTTGATGTAGAGTTCGAATTGCGAGAAATGGTGCACAGTTAACTCCAAAAGTAACGGTTTTAAGTTGGTAATCCTTTATTGGACTGTTGGGATGTTGATAAATTAAGCGTTGAAAGGGCCTATCTTCTGGATGAATTAATATCTGGCGGTACATTTTCTGTATGTCACCACTAAATACGTACTGATATATACGCCAATTGAGAATGACTGATATCAAATCTGATTGTAATATGGGACCCGTATATAAAACATCGTTTAGAGAATGACCTGATTTGGATTTTCGTGACGCATTAAACACTATTCTCACTTTGGTGGTCTTATGTTCTGGGCGAATTACAGCATGGTGAGGCAAGTAGAAAGAAAAGTATTTGCCATTTTGTACGATTTCTCGATATGAAACGGATTCCATGTGATCAAGAGTTAAGTATTCTTTAAGAACATTTTCATATTCATTTTTGAGTTCAGGGGTTTTGGCAAGAGTTTGATTTACACGAGAATATTGCATTAGCGCTGCAATTCGAGAAGTACCGAGAAATTTGGAATCTGGGAATTCTTTTTTGAACGGAAGCCTAACTACATATCTTCCACTAGCATCCCTTGTAGTAGTTTGTTTATAAAAGTTTTCACAAAACTGATCATCTTCTGAGATTACTGGTTGCAAGGGTAGTTCCTCTTGTTCCCAAAATTTTCTTAATGTATTATCCAAAGAGGAGTTCTCGTTAATTTTAATGGTTGTCGTGAATGAGGTTACCGTGTGATTTTGTGTAGGGCCACTTAAAACCCAACCGAATATAGTATTATACGCTGAAGCTCGACCACAGATGTTTTTCTTGATTCCCTCAATATTAATAAAATGTTCTGAGTCATTTCCGAGAATTAGGTCTATTTGAGAAGATTGATAGAAATTAGGATCTGCTAGGTCAAGACTTGAGAGTTCTGCTGAGCTTGGAGGCTCAAACGAAATTGTTGGAATTCGTTTAGTAAGTTTTGGAAGAACAATGGCGCTTACAGTGAATCTTAAATTATGACGCTTAGCAAACATTGTAATTTCGCATTCCTTGTTTGCGGATTGTGTTTGACCACCTATCCCAACGATTTCTAAGTGAGTTTTTTGGTAAGGTAATTTAAGTAGAGACCTAATTTTTTCTGACAAGAATGTTCTCTGAGAACCGGGATCTATTAGAGCTCTAACCGTGAAAATTTCGCCATTATATTCTATTTGGACTAAAGCTGTACGAAGTAATATATAATCATTATTAGCAGAGAAATTCGCTTTTACATGAGGACTTTTAGAAGTTGAAGGTAAATCAACTATATCCTCAGGGTTACTATTCTTCATAGATTCAATACTTTTATGATTTAGGAATTTTCTGAAATTTTTAGGATTTTCATCATTTGGAACTGATTTAGAAGCATCTTTTGGTTTTGGTAAATGTAAAAGGGTGTGGTGTCCAGATTTACAAATGAAACACGTATTTTTACTAGAGCATTTCGTTTTTAGGTGACCTGAAGAGAGACAGTTGTTACAAATTTTATTCTGGAAGACATAATCTATTCTTTGCTGTACTGTATACTTTCGAAATTTGCTACAAGCTCTCAAACTATGATCCCCACTACAAAGTTTACAAGAATAATTAAGTTTTTCCTGAGAAGAGTAGGATTGTATATTCGTATGAGGAGGGCTATTCATACTAAATCGTTCCTTGGTGGTTCTTATAGACGAAATTCTCTCCACCACTTCATATCTGTTTATTAGAAATTCGTCCATTTGTGTCCATGTTGGCATTTCGCGCTGAGTTTTAAACGATTGCTCCCACAGAGCAAGAGTATCGTCGGGTAGTTTTGTTGAGACTAAATAAATGAGAATTGGGTCCCATCCTTCCACTTTAACGTCGAGCGATTTAAGTGCTGTTAAGCAATCAGTAACTGTGGAATGAATTTTCTGAATAGATCCACTGTTTTCAGCTGTGGCGGCAGGAATGTTGAATAGTACCTTTAATTTATTATCTATTAAGACTCTTTTATTATCAAATCGAGACTTTAGAGCGTTCCATGCGTGTTCAAAATTTTCATCACACAACGTATATCGTTTTACTATGGCACCAGCACTACCGCTTGTTTTTAGACGTAAATAAAATAGTTTTTGTGCTTTTGGGATTTCATTATTTTCAATACATGCCGTAATGAAGAAGTCCCGAAATGCTGGCCATTCTTCATAGCTACCTGTGAATGTATCTATATCGCATGGGGGGAGTTTGATGAAAGACGTCCTATTATTTGCAGGGAGAATTTGAGGAAGAAGGCTTGATCGAGCCATTGTACTGTGGGGTTCGCAGGCGCTTGAGAGTTTTAACAAATCAATTATATGCGACCTACAAGTATAATATGTCTCAGAACAAGCTGTAAAGTTAATTTTTGCATTTTCTTTGTAATCTTTTGAGTTCTCTGAACTGGGAGAAATCATGAGGATTTCATACGATGATTGTAATTTCTGCCACCTATTTTCGAGATCCTCCAACTTTGTTTCTAACACCGAATCCGTTTGATCTTCGATATCAGATTTGCCAAAGTTTGTACAGAATGTGATCAAGTGATCACAATCAAAGAGAAATTTCTCGTGTTTTATTGAACTAAAGGCTGAGTTTTATGTAGTGGAATTCATTGTGATATCTATGAAACTAATATACAATCAGTAGAATATATTTCAAGATTTTTGAAAAAAAATATACGATGTACGGAGCTGGATAATACTTTAATGTATATTGAGATCCAATTTTCAGTTAGAAAATAATAAATATTGTGCGATTGTGATTGTAGTTCACTATTGCTTAAAACAATGCAATTTTAGATTTGGCAATATTTATTATATAAAGAAGTGTTGCAGTTTGAGGACATAGGAGTATGAAGTTTAGGAATTGAACTCAAATGCAACCAGAAAAATTTGTTTTCAGCTCAAGATATGATTCACAATGAATTTTAAAGAGAAAACATAAACCCAATTAAGATTAATAATGAGAATTTTAAAGTGCAATTGCAGTTATTTTAATTGCAACATTGATACAATTTTCCCAGTACCAAAAAAAATTATAATTTTTTTTTCCCGAATATTATTTTTATTTTATCAACTATTTATTTTAATTTTTATTAATAAACAATATCTAAAAAGAACTTATTTTGCAAGTTTTAAATTTTTTTTCCAAATAACAGATTAAATTAAATTCCAAAGCAATTTAACTTTAATTTTATGTTTATATGTATACTGAAGGAAAGTTTGATATGAAATGTTTGCTGGGTTTCACGTTTTTTCTATGTAAAGAAACTTTGGTTCTTTTGACAAGGTGGCAACACCTATCGGGATGAAAGCAAATGACAAACCAAAAAAAGAACAAAAACAAAGAAAAAAAAAACAGGGAGCAAATATAGGACGAAGCAAATTCATAAAATCGCAAACGTGTAATTTTATGCCAAGAAACGTTGTTAAAAAAAATATATAGGTATATAACTACTGCTGTACACTACATTAAAAAAATTTATATATATATATTAAATATTTTAAATATATACATAAATAAATTATTAGCATGATGTTTTTTTTTTTTACTTTCTTTTTTTTTACTTTAGTTGCTTTAATTTTCTTCCTTTTTTTATAAATTACGTTTACGTTTGCGGCTTGTTATTATTCTGCTAATGTATGTTTCACGTTGGTGTTTTTGTTTTGTTATTGTTTTACTTCTCTTGTTATTCATTTGTTAGTGCGTTTGTAATCTTCAGTATTTTTTGTTGGTGCGTTTTTAATTTTTGATAATTTTTGTTTTGTTCTTGTTTTTTTTTTCTTATTTTCTTTTTACAAGAAACTCACCACACTTGCTATTTTTCATTTCTTTATTTGCTAAAATTTGTTTCGGCGATTTTTCCTTTTAGTTAATTGATTAAAAATTATATATATTTTTTCATATATATATATATATAATTGTATTTATTTTTTAATTTGTATGTTGAATATTGCTTTTATTTCTTTTGTATTTATCTGCTTAATTCATTTCTTATATATAGTTTTTTTACTCTGTTTTTCTTTTTGACTTGTGTTGTTATTATTAATATCTTTATTCCTTTTGTAAACAGTGAACAACAGAATTTTGCACTTCTTGTATTTAAATTTGAATTGTTTTATTTATTTATTTTTATTTTTTGAGAAAAAATTAACCAAAAAAAAAAAAGAAAATTACTTGCAGATAATAATTTTAATTAAACAAAAACAAATACAAAAGTCTTATTCTTTCTTGTTTTTAAACAAAAATTTAAAATGTTTAATTTATTATATTCGATGAGAACATCAATTAATACCAAAAAAGTATATAAATTTTTATATGTTTAAATTCAGTTGCCATACATATCGTATTTAGGTTATAAATTATATAGTGCTTTTATTTACAAATTAAAAAAATAATTCTAGTCTTTTCAATTTGCTTTTTTTTATTTTTTTTTTTTTTTTAGAAATTTAATTATTTTTTTTTTTTTTTTAGTTTGGTTTTAATTTATAAATTTGGTTTGTTTTTGGAAATCATGTAATAATGTTGTTTTTTATATTTAAATTAGCTTTACTTATATATAATTTTCAAGTTTTCTCCTTTTTTTTTGTTTTAAATTTCATGTTCATACGTATGTATATTGATATACATACATATGTAGATGTATGAACGAAAGAAAACAGACAGAGACGGGTATATACTTTTATGCACTAACGGAATTTTCAAATTCATATATTTAACACTTATCTTCTTTTTTCTTTTCCTTTTTTTTTTTTTTTAAATTTTAGCGCTTCCTAACGGAATTTAAGTATGTATACCTTAACCGGCGTTTTTTTTTTTTTTTTTTTTTTTTTTTAACTAGTTTTAACGGGACCTTATTTTATGTATACCTTAACCGGCGTTTTTTTTTTTTTTTTTTTTCTATTTTAACGGGACCTTACTTTATGTATACTAACCCAAAAAGAAATTTAGTTAGATTTTTTTTTTCACTGTTATATCTATGTATGTCTCATATTTTGTCACTTTTTATACGAATATATTTATCATTTTTTATATATTTATTTATATTTATTTTCTTTACGTTATTTCTCAAAATATATATATATGTATGTATTATATTTTGTCACTTTTTATACGAATATATTTATCATTTTTTATATATTTATTTTCTTTACGTTATTTTTCATTATATATATATATATATATATTTTAACGCACTTTTTTTTTTTTTTTTTTTGTTTTTAATAAATTTTTATTTGGTTTTATACTTTTTTTTTTTTTTAAAGTAGTTCTTTTTTTTATAATATCACTTTTTTACTGGGATTTTTTGTTTTTTACCGACACGGCGCGATCGTTGATGGTTTTATTCAAACTAAAATGTGTGTGCTAAGAATATGTGTACATATGTATGAGAATCTTTCTTACCTCATTTTTGAGTGGTGAAGTAAATGAGTGATATTAACTGCAGCTTTTTCTTCATTTCAGCCAAGAAGGACCATGCAGAATTTTGGTGTTTTAGCGATTTTGAGATTGGAATTTAACTGGACTGTATATGCGGGGGTTTTCACTGAATTCTAAGGGAAACACCAAATTTCGCTTAACTCGTATAATTTCTCATTAAGTAGAGAAATTACACGATTGTTGTTGATATAAGTTTGGATAAGAGTTAGAGTAAATTAAATAAGATTAGGTTAGAGATTCTTATATAGTGTAAGATTATGTATATAAATGTATGTTTATGAATATGAGCTCACCGTACAATGTGTGTATGTATAATAGTGTGTTAAATAAAAACTTAGCCTTGCAATTTCAATTTTAATTGGTACAATTTTATTTAGTTTAATCCACAGTTTTTAATTATAATTTTCTTTAGTTTTTAAAATAAACGATAGATGCGTTCTAGCTGATGATAACAAGAAGAATGATCTAAAACCTCTTTTTTAAAGATTATAAATACTTATTATTTAATATGAATTCATGTTGCTAAACATTTGAATTTTCATTTAATTCACCACAAGCAAAATACTTAGTCGTTACTAACCCTTAACTAGTGCTAAGTATGCGAATACAAAATATAGTCTATTACATTTCAATCTATTACAATTCAGTTAATGATTATTTTACATTCAAATGTTAAAAAAAGTAAATTAATAAAAATTATATTAAATAATTTTTAGTATAAATCGTTAGATTTTATACACTCTTTTTTTCTATTTTATTATTTTTTTGTTCAAAATCTTTTATTTTTAAATCCAACTTAAAATTTTTCGCTTCTATTCTATTTTTTATTTCAAATTTAAAAGCACTCTTTTTTTAAATTCCTTTCAACTCTTATTTTTTATTCTATTCCTCTTCATCTGGCATCTCTGCCTCAAAATAAAAACATCGTGTTAATTTTTGCTTGAAAAATTAATTGAATTTTTAAATTAAAAAGTGTAAAAAAATCTAATTAAATTTGCTTTAACTTTCTTTTGTTTGGCAATGTTTGCTCAAAAGAGAAGAAAGGATTGGGGCGATAGCCCTAAATTCAAGGTGCCAAAAACTGCAGACGGTCACAGCACTAGTGCCAACAGGTTTCAGCTTCTGTCTGAAGACGAAGAAGCAGTTGCTATCAAAGAAAAGATTCCACCAATAATTGTGGACTCTACCCACAGTTTTTCAACTGTGATCGGATTAATTGGGGAAAAATATACCTACAAACGGATGTCTATTGGTACAAAAATTGTATCAAACTCGTTATCGCTGTACAATGAAGCTTTGAGTGTTCTCAAAGATTAAAAATTCCAGTATTATACGCATGAATTGAGGGATGAAAAAACTTTTAAATTGGTTTTATTTGGCCTGCCACAACTGGACACAAAGATAATTGGCGAAGAATTTGTAAGCTCGCCCAACATAAACCCGTTAAGCATTAAGGAACTAGCAATAAAAAGATCCAGAGTAGATGACGCCCTCTATCTCATTGAGTTTAATCGTCAACATGTTTCAAAAAAAAAAAAAGGTTATGAAAATAAGATATTTTTGTAATATATCTGTATATTGGAGAAAACCTCTAAAGGACAATAAAGGTCCTACACAATGCTCCAAGTGTGCTATGTATGGACATGGTGCTAAAAATTGTAACCGTATCGTAGTGTGTTCAGCCTACGCCGGAAACCATGAGTATGCAGTTTGTTCACTCAATAAAGGTAATAGTGATGGTAGTATAATTTATAAATGCTACAACTGCATAAAGAAGAACTTAAAAAACGTTAACCATAGAGCTGATGACCCAAAGTGCCCAAGTCGTCAAGAATATTTAGAAATTAGTCATCGAGTAACATCTAAATCTAGGACAACCAGCAGAAGAGCTAACGTAACATATTTTAAAGAAGACGATCATGATTTTCCTCAATTGCCAAGGCAAGAACCCCATAATAATACTCGTAATTCCCGCGATTTTGTAATTTGTATACTGAGGTAGCTAAAGACAAGAGCTGCGACAATAATAATAATGATGACATTTCCAATGAAAGACTTCTGGAAATATTTTTTGATGCTGTCGATGCTTTGCAAAGATGTCAAAATAAGTAAGACAAGCTACGAGTTTTGGGTATTATGCTTAAACATGCCATATAATTCAACCGGTAGACACAATGTTCATATTATGCATTAGAATTCCCAAGGCATAACAACTGAGTCAGCAGCTGCCCAGCTGGAATACTTTTTACACAAAAGGAAAATCTATATTCTCCTTTTAAATGAGACTTTTTTGAAACCGTACCACAAATTTCAACTTGGTGGTTATAAAATTTATAGAGAGGATCGATCTACTCATGGCGGAGGAGTTCTAATTGCAATTAAAGGTAACATTAAGCATACGTTGTTACCAAAAATAAAAACAAGTACTGCTGAAAGTATTTCAATACAAGTTATGATTAATAGAAGGTCAGTTATATTTACTTCAGCATATAATCCAGTTCATACTACCAATTTTAAAGCTGATTTGGATAAATTAACTTAATTTTCAAAAGACTATTTTATTTTCGGTGATCTGAATGCCCAACATACACATTGGAATTGTATGTCAAATAATTCGGCTGGTAATGATCTCTACAGTCATTGTCTTCAATCCAGCTACTACATTTATTACCCAAATGGACACACTCGCTTTGGACAAAATATCAACCCCATTCAACCGTCCACAGTAGACATTCTTTTATCTAACTCGTGCCTCCATTTTTCAAACCTTAAGACACATCCAAATGTTTTACAGTCGGACCATGTACCTATATCTTGTGTTATTTCTGGACAAGTTCAAAACATGACATATTCAGTTCCCTTGTATTATCGAGCAAATGAAATTAGGTGTCAGAACATTGACCAACCCGTTACTAATTCAGGTAATATAGATTTTTATTATAACAAATTAATATTTATAGTTAAAGAAGCGTTCAATAAAATACATGTCGGTCATAAAAATTCGTGGTAACGACAAATCTCTGAAATTAGTAAAATGTTAATTAGTCAGAGAAATAAATACAAACGTAAATTTCAAAGATGTAGCGATTTTAATTATAAAAATCAATTGAAAAGCATTTTGAAGCTATTAAATAAACTTATTGATTTTCACCTTAATAAAGACCTCAATGAATCCTGGTCAAAATTTATTTCGAATTTGCCCTCGGACTCTAAAAAGTTTTGGAAAGTAAAAAAAGCACTTAAAGGAAACAAAATGTGTTTTACTGATCTTCATGTAAACGGTGAAGTTTTAAAAACTGGCAATGAAAAGGCTAATTCAATAGCAGAATTATTTGGTAGTTCACACACCACTACTTTAAATAATTATTCACCTATGGACACAGCCGTCTCAAGATTCATTCATGATCTTAACGATACAATTCTTGACAGATCTAATGCAGAGCTTACAAATTTAGATGAAGTTAAATCGTTTGTACTTTTATTGAAAAATAATAAAGCCCCTGGTTTAGATAGCATTAATAGCATTATCCTTAAAAAGATGCCCGATTACTTTTTTGAAACTCTATGTAAACTTTTCAACTCTTGTTTAATAGAAGGCTATTTTCCCACTATTTTTAAGAAGGCAAAAGTTATCCCAATTCCTAAGCCTGGAAAGGATCCTAAATTACCGTCTAGCTATAGACCAATCAGCATCCTAAGCCTATTGGATAAAGTATTTGAAAAAATAATTAATAAGAGAATTTTAGATTTTTCCAACCAAAATAATATTATTAACCCTCAACAGTTTGGATTCCGCAAGGAACACACAGTACATCAACTAAAAAGAGTCGTTAATTTTATTGAATCAAACAAAAGAAATCGTAAAAGCACTGGAGTTATTTTTCTTGACATTGAAAAAGCCTTCGATTCAATATGGCATGAAGGCCTGGTTTTTAAACTAAATTCCTTTAATTATCCAACGTATTTGCAAAAGATAATAAAGAGTTTTTAGATCAGCGCTCATTTGCTGTATCTATAGATAACACGCTATCTAGTGATAGACTAATCCCTGCGGGTCTGCCGCAAGGATCGGTATTATCACCTACTCTTTATTCAATATATATTTCCGATTTTACTATTCGCAAGAATCAAGAAGTAGCTTTTTACGCTGACGACAGTGCTTTTATTTGCTGCGGTAAGGTGTCAAACGCAATAATCAAAAAAATGGAAGATAGTTTAAAATCTACCAATAAATACTTTGATAAATAGAAGATAAAAGTTAATGTTAGTAAAACACAAGCTATTATATTTCCATATAATAGATCACAGAAACGTATTCCTACAAAACGTTTATATTCTAGGGGAGTTTTTATTCCTCTGCAGGATAGTATCAAATATCTAGGTATTATCTTAGATAAAAAACTATCATTTAAACAACACATACAGTATATTTGTGATAAAGCAATTAAATGTGGCCGTGCACTTTACCCCTTACTTAACACAAGATCTAAACTTAATTTAAAAAACAAGATCCTTATTTACAAAATGTGTGTTCGACCAATTATGACCTACGGATGCCAAGTCTGGTTTAATAAAGCTGCTAAAACTTACACAAGAAAATTACAGATAATACAAAATAAAAATCTGAAAATAATTCATAACCTACACCCCAGATATTCTACTGATCTACTGCATAGAAACTTTAAGCATAAAATGTTTAATTCATTTACAAGGGAACTGGCTCTGTCATTTAATGAAAAATGCAGAACGTCTACATATGAAATAATAAGAAATTTGCTAAACAATCACTAAGACTCTTTTTTACTTAAAGAGTTGATGGTTTTTTTTAATTTCTTATAACGTTTAAGTATGTACACGGTTTTTTTACAACTTTTCCTTAACACTGTAATATTAGTAGTTTCCTTATTTAATTATTTAGATGTTAATTATTGTAATACATTTAAGTAAATTCTCATAACAATGTAATTATTTTATAAAGGTTTCAATAAAGTCAATAATAATAATAATAATAATAATAATAATAATAATAATAATAATAACAGTTTTGATGAGATTAAATTACTAATTGATTTCTCTAGAATAGTTTCCATTTAAATTTGTTATTTACACAACACTTTGGACTGTACTAATTTTAAAGCCGCATAAATAATATTCCATAAGGTTATACAACTGAGAATTAGACCACGTGGTTACAAAATTTGAAACAATTATGTCTAATCTAATCCTTCAAAAATTTTAAAATATATTTCACTTTTCTCCCATGCCAAAACATAAATTTAAACAAGATATTTCTCTACGTATGATGAAATTTCTGTGCTTATTAATAACCTAAAAAGATTTAAATTTTCTTAGATTTCTAAAGAATAGCATAAAGTTTTTTTCATTAGAATTCAAGTACAGTCATAATTAAATCTCATATTTACAGTCATAATAGTCTGTGCCCAAAATCATTTTTTAGAATTGTGCGGTTTAAGATGTACACCTTGACAGTATACCGGGTTGCCGGACTTTGCGTATCCGGTCATAGTGGATACATATAAATATTGCTTTAAATAAAATAAAGTACTTTTCTTTTTTAATAATATTAATTTTGTTGACTTCAGGAAAAAATCAATCTATTTATATCGAATTATAAAATATTCCTTTTATAAAAACAGAAATAAAAAGCTGTACCTTTATTAAATAAGCTTTTCAGTGAACAGTACTATATTGCTTAGCCTGTAACTTCATTAAACGCTTTTAATGGATTTTGAGCAGATTATATATTAAATTTTAGAAACTACAAAAAATATCTATGTATACAAATCCATTGTTATAGCGTGTTTTTTTATTTTTAATTTAAACTAAATTTTTTTTTTAATTTAAACTAAAATTTTTAGCGGAAGTCCATTTACAAACACTGAAAAGTCATAACTTTTTTAAATTGTACTTTTTTGCGATAATTAAACAGTATTTTATAATTTGTAGTATAAAACAAGGTTACTTTCCGTTTTTTTTTTTTTATTCCAAACAAACTTAAAATTTATTGTATCGGGTATATTATCACATAATTTTTATTAAAAACAACTATAAGTAAAAGAAAAAATAACAAAAAGAAGTATAAATAATGCTGTATTCAGATATTTTTATTACAAAACTGTCATAAAAACCTCAATAAATTTTAAAAAATTTGCGTCATTTTTTACATATGGAAATTTTGTTGCTTTTGATAAATGCGAAATAATTTCGTGTATTCGAAATAATTTAGCACAAAAAGTTTATTTGTTTTGCAACAAATTAAAATATAGTTGACCCAATTGTTTTGTTCGTAACTGTATGTTGCAATATATAAAGCAATCTCTATACGAGAGATCTTTTTATTATAAAAAGTAACAAAACTTGGGCAGAACTACTGCAATTTTTTGTTTATATCAGCATATATCTACATATAGATAAAATTTTGTTATAAGAAATCATTTTTCGTTGTTTGTCGTGAAGGTAGGTTGTCGAAATTAATAAATTGTTTTTTTATTTTTTATAGAGCTTTTTTGTTATTTTATATAAAGAAAAAATGAATGCGAAGCGAACTGAACGTCAATTAATTGCTTTAAAGCAGTTAAATGAATTAATTGAATTGATGAGGAATTGAGGAGCGAGCGGAGAATGTGTGTTAATCCATTTCTGGCCAAAAGGGAACTCCATAGTTTAGGATCTCATCTTTTTAAGGATGCTTTGTGGGAAGCGAAGGAATATCGGAACTTCTGCCGTTTAAATGTTGAAGATTTTGAACAGTTACTGAATTTGATAAGAAATATAATTTTTTTGCCAATATACAAATGTATATGTATATACACAGAATGATGCCAAACAAATTTATCAAATTGTTTGTAGATCCATTTAAAGTTTGAAAAACAGGATACAGTAATGAGGTCTTCCATTAGCTCATGCATCCGTTTGGCAATTACATTACGCTTTTTAGCCACCGGAGATTCATTTAGATATGGAATTCTTGACTAAAATTTCAAGAAAAACGTTGAGTAAATTTATTACCGAAGTCTTGAATGCCGTTATAGAAACTCTACAGTCTCAATATTTAAAGGTAAGGTTAAAAACCACATTTGTTTCAGAATTTTGTACAGTTTACCTCAGATGAAAATGAATGGCTTTCGGTGGTTGAGGGGTTTGAACGTATGTGGCAATTTCCACACACGTTGGGTGCAATGTATGGTAAGCACATAAGAATAAAAGCTCAACCACATTCCGGTTTAGACTATTTCAATTACAAAGGCTTTTTCAGCATTGTACTCTTTGCTGTAATTGTTGCAAATTCTAAATTTTTGTATATGGCAGGGCTTCTGAGGCTGAAAATTTTTAAAAATTCAACCCTATACAGAGGAAGGAAGATTAAAAATTCCATCTGATAGACCCCTCAAAGGTCAAATAATTAAGCCTCCATATTTATTTTTTAGGTTTTTGGTTTACATCGTCAGATTATGAAGGCTTACAACCATAACTGCAATTTATCAACTTTTCAAATAGTTTTTAATTACAGATTAGGCGGAGCAAGGATGAATGTCGAGATGGCATTTAGAAAACCGGTTTCCAGATTTAGAATATTTCACCGTGCAATTGAGGTCTAATTTGATACCTGTGATTTGTTAAAAACATGTTGTATTCTGCACAACTATTTATATAAAAATTTAGAATTTCATGACATTGAACTAACAATAGCAGAAGTTCTACCAACTAAGTCATGTTATCTCTTCTTCAAAGCCATAGCACGGTTAGATTTGCCAATGAAGTAAGAGACAATATAAGAAAATATCTCGTGACGAATGGGGATGTATCATTCCAATGGCAATGATAAACAAGTGGCAAATCCCGTAACCATAACGATAACTTAATATAACATTGATTTTTCAGGGCCAACAATAGTAGAACCAATCGACCCTTTTCAGGGCCAACAATAATATAATCAATCGGCTCTTTTTTTGGGCCACAAAATCAATATTACACAGATTTTTTTTTTTTTTTTTTTTTTTTTTGTTTAAAAATTATTCTTTACAAAATAATGGCCTTTAAACTGAACCTAGTTACCTCAGCTTAGATAATAGTAGTCAATCGAAACAGAAATCGCGGATTTATTGTTAAATCATATCATAATATTAAAAAATAAAACTTCAAAAATAGGTAAATAATAAAATATAATATTTAAAATTTTATTCAGAAAGTTTATTTCAATGCTCTTATTTGTGATATAAAATTAAAAAAAAAAAAAACAGGTGCATTTCTTTAGGAACTTTTATACAAAAATATGTTATGTTCATATTCGATATTCTGAAGCCTCTATATAAGCTAATAGCACATTTACATATAAGTTGAAATCTCATTTAAATGAGATTCCAATTTTATGAAAACCCATACCATTTACACCTACATTTTGTAGATTTACTTTCACAATTTAAAATATTATTATTTTTGTAATAAGTTAAAAAATATTATTAAAAAATGAGTAATTTCTTAAAAAGGGATTTGTTTTTACATTTTGCTTCTCGTTCAAAGAAGAATCAAAAGGAATTAGAATTTCTTAGAAAAAAAAGCACCGACATATAATGAACGTGTTGTTCCAAAAACAAATGCAGATGTATTATATTCAGTTATTGAAAATCAGATTGGAATGGGTTCATGTATGTGTGCAAATTATTTAGTTTTCTAATTTATTAAATTATTTCGTTTGTATATAGAATCGTCATGGTTCCTTCTGGGAAAAGGAGTTCCCTCAATGTCGAATGAAGACTTTATTGAGAACTTCCGAATGAGTCGCACAAGCTTTAGGAAATGCATCTCTCTTGAGAAACGAGTTGCTATTGCCATATATAGTCTCCGATCTTCTGCAGAATATGCTTCAATAGGTCACATTTTTGGCGTGTCAAAAGCAAGCGTGTGTCTAATTCTGCATGAATTTTGTAAAGAAGTATGGAGAGCGCTTTCTCCGGATTATCTGCCCCCCAATTTTATAAACGAAAGCAAGATAACAGAATGTGTTAATGGTTTTATGAAGCTTGGATTTCCCCAGCGCTTTGGTGTAATAGGTAGTTCCTTTCTCGAACTAAATATTTACTTACTAGAAACTTAATAGGCTGTTCAAACGAGCGGTTAGACAGACGGACATCGTTAAATAGACTTACAAACCGGTTACAAAACATCAGAAGTAGTGTATAAAAAGTACCATTAAGACAACTAACTACTTATTTTTTTAGATGGATGTCATTTCGAAGTTAAGCCTCCTGCATCCGAAGTATCAGATTACCATAATTATAAAGGATGGAATTCAACAGTATTGCTTGCTGTTGTTGACTACAGTTTCCGTTTTCTCTACATCAATGTAGGACTTCCTGATCGATGTAATGACTCTGCAATATTTGAAAATTCAAAATTCAGAAAAATTTTACAAAATCCGATTTTTCAAGAAAAAGCAATTACATGTAATAACGTTTCTATACCTATATTATTAATTGCTGATTCTGCGTACAAATTATCTGAGTCGATGATGAAACCATACCCTTTTCGGGTTAATGCTCCTACAGCAGAAAGAACGTTTAATTATACGTTATCGAAATGCCGAAGAGTAGTCGAGAATGGCTTTGGTCATTTGAAAGCAAGATTTCGCCGTCTTGGAAAGGGGCTCGATAATAATATTGAAAATGTCAATAATATAATAAAATGCTGTCTTACATAACTTTTTGAATGATCAAAATGAAGATATCAATGAGATTTGGTTTCAAAACACTATTGATCAAAACATCAGTAGAGTTCGAGTAAACGAAGAATTTATATATGACCATAACCCTAGAAGCGAAGAAATGCTATTGCGAATTATTTAGTAAGCCAATCCTAAATAAAAATATTTAGTTATTTAAATTTTATTATTATGTTTATTTATTTAAAAAGGCTCTTAATATCTCATTCCTTTCTTTTTCAATTGTTTTCATTTCTTCATGTAGTTTCAAAATTTTCATTTCCGTTTCCGCATGTTTTTCCAGTTCTGTTTTTATTATATTATTAGAATCTTCTATTTTTTGTAGTACTTCCTTTTGAAAAGACGTTCTCTTCCTTTTTATTGCTGGGACATTACATTTGATATCGACTAAATTATATCCTGCTTCATATGGTCTTCCTCTTTTGGAGGTGGAAGGGGTATTTGACTCCTGTATGAGTGAATCTTCTGAAAAATCCAGTTCTTCTAAAATTTCCATTTCATACTCCAGTATTGTATCGGTTATATCTCTAGATTCTAAAAAATAATAGTTTTTATATTATTGGAATTGAAACTCAAAATTTTTTCTAACACAAAAATGTATAAACTAAGTAGAAATTTGCATACCAATACTTTCTTCCATTAACGATTCCATACAATACGATTTAAACGGCCCCAATATAGAATGTACTCTATTATAAAATTCCCATGACGACGGTGAACCCCCAGATTGTCCAACTTTACGCTTCTCTTCTCTAAAAAGTATTAACTTAATTTTTATGAATAGCGAATATAAAAATATCTTACTTATATTTATTTGTTAAGTTATGCATTTTAACTTTAATTTCTTCTGCTGTAACCATAAACCTTTTACTTAACATCGCAGCCTTCATTTCTTCATATATATGGTTGTTTCTACGCCAGCCTCTTAATTCCTCAATATGGTCTGTCCAAAGACTTATAAGAAAAGATATTTCGTCCTGGTTCCATGTCTTCTTCTGTTTATAAGTTCTTTTCCTGTAAAAAATTGCAGATGTTGATTTGTAGTGCAGGAATGGTGCTAAAAAATGATGTAAAAATATGGTTCCTATCTTATTCTTTTTGACGACTTTTTTTAATACTTACGGCTTCTGTTGGTTTTTTAATGATCGTTCCATTTTCAAAATTATAATTTTATTTTAATTAACGTACACAAATTTTATTTATAAATGTCAAATTGTAAATTAATTATATTTTACAAAGTTGCTTTTTACTAACACACAAATAAAAATACAGTATCGTATTTTAAAATTTATCGATATTTTTCAAAATCTTATAAAATTTTACTAGATTTTGACGAAATCTCTTAATAAACTAGATTTCATTTTGTATATTTCGTCAAATACACTAGATTGTATATAAGACGTCGTTTTTGCAAAGAAGATTTGGAAATTTTTTTCTGAATTTTTATGCTAAAGAAATGAACTTAAATGGTACAATAACCAAGATATCGGGCAAAACACATTTTTAAGTTTTTGAAGCATTTGTTAAAATTACGGCTTTCGTTTTCATATAGATCGGTCATAAATATTTTTATAAAATTTCGTTTTTTTGAATTAAATCGGTCCATAAAAAACCGAGTTATAGGCAAAAATCTGACAAAATATTAAAAATATGCACACGCAAACATAAATAAAAAGCGTTACATTTATATATACATGCTTATACGTAAAACATTCAAACATATGTATATAAATTTATTAGCCATTTTTTGTTTGAAGCATTGCAATGACAATTAATATTGTTGTTTTTTGTATAAGCAAGCAGTTTAGTTGACAACAGTATTATAATGATTATTGTTGTTTTTTTTTTTGTATATGCAGTCAGTTTGTTTGTACACATACAAAAATATATAAATATATTGTTACGAAATTGTACTTGAATTCAAATATAACGGTTTTAACGGCTGGTTTAAAGTTAAATGTTTCTAGACATTTCTGATTATGTTAACAGCAATTAACATATCTGTAAAAATTATTAGCATTGTTGTAAACATACAACTTTGAATAAAAAGCTTTCACCATTGTTTGTAAGTATGGCAACACTAAATGTTTAAGCTGCTAACATTAACATCGAAAGCTCTAGTTTGTCCGTTAAGAACATTGTAGAAAGAAATAGAGCTTTCAAGAAGCATATAGTAGGTAATACAGTGTATATAAATTGGCCGTGAGAACACCATTGAGTCAGTCTAATTGGAAGCGTCGTTAAGTAAAAACAAATTAACTGCCTTGGCTGTATAATATTGTACATTATTAAAGTGTGTTGCATAAAGTGTGTAATTTAAGTGTGTGTTTATATTAGCACACAAGTGACTATTTAAATTGTTATTGTTGTACATTTTTAAATAAAATAAAGAGTCGTTACAACTTTTAAACTACTAAACTGATGTTATTTGCAATCAAAGTACAGGTTTATTTAAAAGAAATAAACGACCGTTTTTAAAAGGTAAAAACTTAACAATATATTTGTTTATAAGTTGCTGTTGGGTTTTTAAGCAAGCGTTGCTTTTGGAACAAATGTATGTATATTATGTTTTTTTTAAGTATAAATAATGAAAATATTAAGACATACTCTTTCTTTTTATTTCTTGGTAAAGTATAAAAGATTCGTCACAGCCGAATATAGAGCTCTATCTTATTTTTGTTCGAATTAGTTTCAATAGTTGATTTATTTTGCGTCCCTTTCTTCATTTTTTTACTTTTAAATTGACTAGTATGCACTTTTTTGTAGCAGCCTTATGCTAAGTTTAGACAAACAATTTTTTATCAAGGCAAATGTAAAATTTTAGTCTGAATTACAGATAATATTTTATCTTTTCTATTAAAGGGGAAAACCTGTCATAATACACCATGTGAAAATACCAACAATTAAAATATCGTCTTTTATCAAGCAACGTCAAGACAAAGTAGCCAGCTGACAATTTTGTTTTAACGCTGCAATACTCGTAATACTGAAAAAATCAGTGTATACTAGGTGAATTTTTATCCTGATAAAATTTTCATTTTTGTGTTGATAAAAATGTGTCTAGTATAGCCTCGACGTTACTAGGATTTTATGGATGGAACAAAGTCGACCTTTCGACTTTTTTAAATTTTAAAATAATCGATTTTTCGACTTTTTCAATTTTTAAATAGTCGATTTTTCAACTTTTTTGAATTTATGAATTTTCGACTTTTTCCAACTATTCGACTATTATGGACTTTTTCAGTTTTTTTTTCTATTTTATACGATATTTTCGAGATTTTTCAACTCTTTGACTATTTTTTTTTTTTTAACTTAAAAAATAAATTATATACAATGCAATCAGATATATTAATTATTTGCAACTAAAATGCTGATTACAGACAAAAATATGTTTTTTTATTATACTATTTCCAACAGCTAAATGATGGAATATTTTCGATTTTTTTCGACTTTTTCCGGATTATATACAAACTTTTGTATATTTTTGACAGTTCATGTTACAACACTACGTTCACACGGGCCTTTTTCTTCGCATATGAACAAAACGTCGGCAGAGCAACGCTCACAAATTTTTAACTTTCATTTTGTTCAACGTTCGAACAAATCAATAGTGTGCGATGATTGCACTTAATGTATTGTCTGAAAAGTTGAAAAACTTTTATTAACACAAGCGTCAAAATCAATTCGAATCTAGCAAGGTGACCTCAGTTAAAAACTGGTTGTTATTTTGGTTATTACAGCTGTCAAACTACATATATAAAAAAACATTAATGAATTTGCCTTATTGTTGTTTTTGTGTAAATGTTGCCATCTTCTATAAATTCGGGAAAGTTTTGACGTTTGTGTTTATAAAAAATGTCTAATATAGACACTAAGTAATAGTTGTGTAGAGAAATTTCATCACAACTGTCTCATACGTAGTGTCTATTCTAGACAAATTTTTATCAAGACAAACGTCAAAATAAGTGCGAATCTATTCAAGGTAACGTGAATGAAACAGGTGATTACTATTGTAATGTGTATACATTATAAACACTATTCTTTTTTTTATTTTGTTGTTTTAAGACACACTGTAAAAGTATTTCTTATATTTTATACACTAAGCATTTTTGTTATTATTATTATTTTAAATACATTGTAATATATTTTTTATTACCAACACATTTTTTGAGTTCAAGTTCTTTCTCTTGACAACAACACATTTTGTTTAACTCTATGTTCAATCGATGTGAAAATTGATTGAATGAAATTATGCTGAATAGCCATAAATTTAGTATATAAGCTGTAAAATTTATTGAATAAAGACAGAATCATTCTAAAGGTAAAAAGACGTATTCTTTTTAAGAATCGGTAAGCAGTACTTAGCAAATACTGTATCAACACCCAAATCGGCATTTTGATGCTGGATAAAATCGGCAGCGGTGGTAAGAGAATACTGAAAATCTAGGCATACAATACTATTTTTGTTTGTTACAGCCGTCAAACTACATATATAAAATAACAATGAATTAGCCCTATTATTGGTTTTGTGCAACTGTTTACCAAAAGGACCTCTTAAAACATATTTGTTTCCGCCCTTTCTAAGCGTCTATTTAAACTTCGTTTTTGTACAAAAAATGCAGAATCTCTTTTTTTGATATATTATTGCGGAAGAAATGAATAAAATCGATTCATTACTAACTGAGATATCGGTCAAAACGCATTTTTTGACTTTGTGAAGCTTCAGAATTCGTTTTTTTTTTTTTTTTTTTGCAAATCTGTTGTAAATGCTTTCTAAAATTTTGGTTTTTGAATTAACGTCCGAATTATCGGTCCGTAAGCAGTTATTTGTAGAAATCTGAAAAAATTATTAAAAATATAGACACACAAACATATATAAAAAGCATTACAATGAATTTCATTGTTGTTTTTTTGTATAAGCATGTATCTACTTGGAAACATGTATATAAATTTAGTAGTCATCAGAAGCTATCAGTGATGTTGTTGATTTTTTAAGGAAGCAACGCTTGCTATGATTGTTTAATTTTGTATTTACATTTTTGTAGTTTGGAAAAAATTTAAATTATTTTTGTAACTATAAATATGAAAGCATACTTTAAGGCGTAAATATTATTATTTATCGGTAAAGTGGTGAAGCGCTTCAACTTATTTGTTTACATTTTTTTTGAGAGTAAAATCTTAAATTTACTCAGCAAATACTCAGTTTACTTGATTTTACTGGGAAAATATTCAGTTTACTGGATTTTAATGGGAAAGTAAAACAGCGCACCTAATGTTACTATAAATCCGAAATATATGAATTTAATGAACATTCTTACAATGATTACTCCAATGATATAAAATTGTGGTGGATCAATTGTCGGGGCAGGCGACAACGGACGGTAGCTTAATTACCAATTAGAAATAAAATAGCTTTCACACATTGCAATAATCTAGATATGGCAGTGGTGTTAAACACGCGCTGCGGTAAAATTGAATATAATTCAACTTTTCTTGCATGCATGGAGAACATGCATGTCATGTGAATTGGCCTCCCTATAAATAATAGTTCTATGTGTGTACATACATAGGTCCTTCCAAAACTAATTTCAGACGGACGCCGATATATCGACTCCCTTGCCTTTAAAGATCCAGAATATATATTCTTTATGGGGTATATACAAATTACGTAATTTCAAACCAAAGTTATATACGAAATTTAGGCTTTTCACACTGGATATATGACATTTGATACAATTTTGTAAACAGCTGATACTTTTTGTTTACATCAATTTGTTGAGGACATTGATAGTTTTTGTCATTAAAATATGTTTTTTTGTTTGTTCTATTTATGTTTACTTCTTGTTCTTTTGCCATATTTTCGCGCAAAAATTTAATAAAATAATTTTCCAATTTTACTTAAATTTTTTGTATATGTGAAAAAAAACGGTGGGCTGTTTTTGTTTACATTTCACTGTACAAATACCGGCGTGAACTAAACAAAGTAATACGCGCCAAGTTAACAATAAAAATCGATTTTATTCATTTCTTCCGCAATAATATATCAAAAAAAGAGATTCTGCATTTTTTGTACAAAAACGAAGTTTAAATAGACGCTTAGAAAGGGCGGAAACAAATATGTTTTAAGAGGTCCTTTTGGTAAACAGTTGCACAAAACCAACAATAGGGCTAATTCATTGTTATTTTATATATGTAGTTTGACGGCTGTAACAAACAAAAATAGTATTGTATGCCTAGATTTTCAGTATTCTCTTACCACCGCTGCCGATTTTATCCAGCATCAAAATGCCGATTTGGGTGTTGATACAGTATTTGCTAAGTACTGCTTACCGATTCTTAAAAAGAATACGTCTTTTTACCTTTAGAATGATTCTGTCTTTATTCAATAAATTTTACAGCTTATATACTAAATTTATGGCTATTCAGCATAATTTCATTCAATCAATTTTCACATCGATTGAACATAGAGTTAAACAAAATGTGTTGTTGTCAAGAGAAAGAACTTGAACTCAAAAAATGTGTTGGTAATAAAAAATATATTACAATGTATTTAAAATAATAATAATAACAAAAATGCTTAGTGTATAAAATATAAGAAATACTTTTACAGTGTGTCTTAAAACAACAAAATAAAAAAAAGAATAGTGTTTATAATGTATACACATTACAATAGTAATCACCTGTTTCATTCACGTTACCTTGAATAGATTCGCACTTATTTTGACGTTTGTCTTGATAAAAATTTGTCTAGAATAGACACTACGTATGAGACAGTTGTGATGAAATTTCTCTACACAACTATTACTTAGTGTCTATATTAGACATTTTTTATAAACACAAACGTCAAAACTTTCCCGAATTTATAGAAGATGGCAACATTTACACAAAAACAACAATAAGGAAAATTCATTAATGTTTTTTTATATATGTAGTTTGACAGCTGTAATAACCAAAATAACAACCAGTTTTTAACTGAGGCCACCTTGCTAGATTCGAATTGATTTTGACGCTTGTGTTAATAAAAGTTTTTCAACTTTTCAGACAATACATTAAGTGCAATCATTGCACACTATTGATTTGTTCGAACGTTGAACAAAATGAAAGTTAAAAATTTGTGAGCGTTGCTCTGCCGACGTTTTGTTCATATGCGAAGAAAAAGGCCCGTGTGAACGTAGTGTTGTAACATGAACTGTCAAAAATATACAAAAGTTTGTATATAATCCGGAAAAAGTCGAAAAAAATCGAAAATATTCCATCATTTAGCTGTTAGAAATAGTATAATAAAAAACATATTTTTGTCTGTAATCAGCATTTTAGTTGCAAATAATTAATATATCTGATTGCATTGTATATAATTTATTTTTTAAGTTAAAAAAAAAAAAAATAGTCAAAGAGTTGAAAAATCTCGAAAATATCGTATAAAATAGAAAAAAAAAACTGAAAAAGTCCATAATAGTCGAATAGTTGGAAAAAGTCGAAAATTCATAAATTCAAAAAAGTTGAAAAATCGACTATTTAAAAATTGAAAAAGTCGAAAAATCGATTATTTTAAAATTTAAAAAAGTCGAAAGGTCGACTTTGTTCCATCCATAAAATCCTAGTAACGTCGAGGCTATACTAGACACATTTTTATCAACACAAAAATGAAAATTTTATCAGGATAAAAATTTACCTAGTATACACTGATTTTTTCAGTATTACGAGTATTGCAGCGTTAAAACAAAATTGTCAGCTGGCTACTTTGTCTTGACGTTGCTTGATAAAAGACGATATTTTAATTGTTGGTATTTTCACATGGTGTATTATGACAGGTTTTCCCCTTTAATAGAAAAGATAAAATATTATCTGTAATTCAGACTAAAATTTTACATTTGCCTTGATAAAAAATTGTTTGTCTAAACTTAGCATAAGGCTGCTACAAAAAAGTGCATACTAGTCAATTTAAAAGTAAAAAAATGAAGAAAGGGACGCAAAATAAATCAACTATTGAAACTAATTCGAACAAAAATAAGATAGAGCTCTATATTCGGCTGTGACGAATCTTTTATACTTTACCAAGAAATAAAAAGAAAGAGTATGTCTTAATATTTTCATTATTTATACTTAAAAAAAAACATAATATACATACATTTGTTCCAAAAGCAACGCTTGCTTAAAAACCCAACAGCAACTTATAAACAAATATATTGTTAAGTTTTTACCTTTTAAAAACGGTCGTTTATTTCTTTTAAATAAACCTGTACTTTGATTGCAAATAACATCAGTTTAGTAGTTTAAAAGTTGTAACGACTCTTTATTTTATTTAAAAATGTACAACAATAACAATTTAAATAGTCACTTGTGTGCTAATATAAACACACACTTAAATTACACACTTTATGCAACACACTTTAATAATGTACAATATTATACAGCCAAGGCAGTTAATTTGTTTTTACTTAACGACGCTTCCAATTAGACTGACTCAATGGTGTTCTCACGGCCAATTTATATACACTGTATTACCTACTATATGCTTCTTGAAAGCTCTATTTCTTTCTACAATGTTCTTAACGGACAAACTAGAGCTTTCGATGTTAATGTTAGCAGCTTAAACATTTAGTGTTGCCATACTTACAAACAATGGTGAAAGCTTTTTATTCAAAGTTGTATGTTTACAACAATGCTAATAATTTTTACAGATATGTTAATTGCTGTTAACATAATCAGAAATGTCTAGAAACATTTAACTTTAAACCAGCCGTTAAAACCGTTATATTTGAATTCAAGTACAATTTCGTAACAATATATTTATATATTTTTGTATGTGTACAAACAAACTGACTGCATATACAAAAAACAAAAACAACAATAATCATTATAATACTGTTGTCAACTAAACTGCTTGCTTATACAAAAAACAACAACATTAATTGTCATTGCAATGCTTCAAACAAAAAATGGCTAATAAATTTATATACATATGTTTGAATGTTTTACGTATAAGCATGTATATATAAATGTAACGCTTTTTATTTATGTTTGCGTGTGCATATTTTTAATATTTTGTCAGATTTTTGCCTATAACTCGGTTTTTTATGGACCGATTTAATTCAAAAAAACGAAATTTTATAAAAATATTTATGACCGATCTATATGAAAACGAAAGCCGTAATTTTAACAAATGCTTCAAAAACTTAAAAATGTGTTTTGCCCGATATCTCGGTTATTGTACCATTTAAGTTCATTTCTTTAGCATAAAAATTCAGAAAAAAATTTCCAAATCTTCTTTGCAAAAACGACGTCTTATATACAATCTAGTGTATTTGACGAAATATACAAAATGAAATCTAGTTTATTAAGAGATTTCGTCAAAATCTAGTAAAATTGCAACTTTGTAAAATATAATTAATTTACAATTTGACATTTATAAATAAAATTTGTGTACGTTAATTAAAATAAAATTATAATTTTGAAAATGGAACGATCATTAAAAAACCAACAGAAGCCGTAAGTATTAAAAAAAGTCGTCAAAAAGAATAAGATAGGAACCATATTTTTACATCATTTTTTAGCACCATTCCTGCACTACAAATCAACATCTGCAATTTTTTACAGGAAAAGAACTTATAAACAGAAGAAGACATGGAACCAGGACGAAATATCTTTTCTTATAAGTCTTTGGACAGACCATATTGAGGAATTAAGAGGCTGCCGTAGAAACAACCATATATATGAAGAAATGAAGGCTGCGATGTTAAGTAAAAGGTTTATGGTTACAGCAGAAGAAATTAAAGTTAAAATGCATAACTTAACAAATAAATATAAGTAAGATATTTTTATATTCGCTATTCATAAAAATTAAGTTAATACTTTTTAGAGAAGAGAAGCGTAAAGTTGGACAATCTGGGGGTTCACCGTCGTCATGGGAATTTTATAATAGAGTACATTCTATATTGGGGCCGTTTAAATCGTATTGTATGGAATCGTTAATGGAAGAAAGTATTGGTATGCAAATTTCTACTTAGTTTATACATTTTTGTGTTAGAAAAAATTTTGAGTTTCAATTCCAATAATATAAAAACTATTATTTTTTAGAATCTAGAGATATAACCGATACAATACTGGAGTATGAAATGGAAATTTTAGAAGAACTGGATTTTTCAGAAGATTCACTCATACAGGAGTCAAATACCCCTTCCACCTCCAAAAGAGGAAGACCATATGAAGCAGGATATAATTTAGTCGATATCAAATGTAATGTCCCAGCAATAAAAAGGAAGAGAACGTCTTTTCAAAAGGAAGTACTACAAAAAATAGAAGATTCTAATAATATAATAAAAACAGAACTGGAAAAACATGCGGAAACGGAAATGAAAATTTTGAAACTACATGAAGAAATGAAAACAATTGAAAAAGAAAGGAATGAGATATTAAGAGCCTTTTTAAATAAATAAACATAATAATAAAATTTAAATAACTAAATATTTTTATTTAGGATTGGCTTACTAAATAATTCGCAATAGCATTTTTTCGCTTCTAGGGTTATGGTCATATATAAATTCTTCGTTTACTCGAACTCTACTGATGTTTTGATCAATAGTGTTTTGAAACCAAATCTCATTGATATCTTCATTTTGATCATTCAAAAAGTTATGTAAGACAGCATTTTATTATATTATTGACATTTTCAATATTATTATCGAGCCCCTTTCCAAGACGGCGAAATCTTGCTTTCAAATGACCAAAGCCATTCTCGACTACTCTTCGGCATTTCGATAACGTATAATTAAACGTTCTTTCTGCTGTAGGAGCATTAACCCGAAAAGGGTATGGTTTCATCATCGACTCAGATAATTTGTACGCAGAATCAGCAATTAATAATATAGGTATAGAAACGTTATTACATGTAATTGCTTTTTCTTGAAAAATCGGATTTTGTAAAATTTTTCTGAATTTTGAATTTTCAAATATTGCAGAGTCATTAATCATGTAAGATAACAAACTACTGTATCAGGTAGAAAAATATTTTAAAATTTATTTAAAAAAAACCTTTTAAGAGATTCAAAATATGGTCAAAATACTTTTTCCAGATAAAACAATGTATGTTTACTGATAGTACTATAATTAAATTTAAAAAAATGCAAAATAACGATTTTTAAATTTTAGTTATATATTATTTTGAACTCTAGGTCGAATTGATTGATTTATTCCTGGACCAGACCACTTGGAGGTGATAGTGGAAGGTCTCAGTTTCATTTTGATATACATTATATTTACCGCTATATTTTTTGGTAGAACAAAGTATTAAAAAAAGATTTTTTTCGTATTACACTCAAGGGACATTTTAGACCCTAGGTCGAATTGTGTGATTTGTTCCTGGACCGGATCACTTGGATGTGATAGCGGAGGGTCTCAGATTCATTCTAATATACATTTTATTTACCGCTATAATTTTTGATAGAACAAAGTATTAAAAAAAAAATGATTTTAAATTTCACTCAAGAGACATTTTGGGCCATAGGTCGAATTGAATGATTTGTTCCTAGGCCGGACCACTTGGAGGTGATAGTGGAGGGTCTCAGCTTAATTTTGATATACATTTTATTCACCACTATAGTTTTTGGTAGAACAAAGTATTAAAAAAAAATTTTGTCATATTTCACTCAAGGGACATTTTGGACCCTAGGTCATATTGAGTTATTTGTTCCTGCACCGGACCACTTGGAAGTGATAGTCGAAGGTCTCAGCTTAATTTTGATATACATTTTATTCACCGCTATAGTTTTTGGTAGAACAAAGTATTAAAAAAAAAAATTTTTAATTTTACTCAAGGGACATTTCGGACCCCTGGTCGAACATAGTGATTTGTTCCTGGACCGGACTACTTGGAGGTGATAGTCGAAGGTCTCAGATTCACTTTGATATACATTGTATTCACCGCTATAGTTTTTTGTAGAACAAACTATCAAAAAAAAAATTATTTTAAATTTCACTCAAGGGACATTTTGGGTCATAGGTCGAATTGAGTGATTTGTTCTTGGTCCAGACCACTTGGAGGTGATAGTGGAAGGTCTCAGCTTCATTTTGATATACATTTTATTTACCGCTATAGTTTTTGGTAGAACAAAGTATTCAAAAAAAGATTTTTTTTTTAATTTCACTGAAGGCACATTTTGGGCCATAGGTCAAACTGAGTGATTTGTTCCTGGACCGGACCAGTTTTGGGTGATAGTGGTGGGTCTCAGCTTCACTTTAATTAACATTTTAATCACCGCTATAGTTCTGTGTAGAACAAAGTATTCAAAAATTTTTTTTTAATTTCACTCAAGGGACATTTTGGACCCTAGGTCGAATTGAGTGATTTGTTCCTGGACCGGAGCACTTGGAAGTGATAGAGGAAGGTCTCAGTTTCATTTTGATATACATTTTATTTACCGTTTTTGGTAGAACAAAGTATTGAAAAAAACGGTGATGGTGGTGCCGGTATTGCAACGTACCAATAAATGACCTGGAGGTGATAGTGGAGGATCTCAGAATCTAAAATCTCTAAAATAACTCCTTATTATAAATGAATTTTATTTAAATTAGTGATTTTTTGGATGTTATACAATTTTGAATCATTTGTTCTAAGACTCCGCAAAAACGTAATGTTCGGACTATCCAATTAGAAGTTATTGGCGAAAATGTATGTAAAATCTTTAAACGTCCATTTCTCAAAACTCACTATGGATCTAAAATCAAAACCTACCTCCCGCTTAGAGACATAAAAATGCACTAAATAGGCCTCTGGGGTACTAAAATCCCATGGTGAAAAATTAAAAAAATATTTTTTTCATAAGATCAAAATTGCAATTTTTTTTGATAAACATTTCGGGAAAAAATCTAAACATTTTCTTTGCCTAAACATATGAGACCTATGATTTTTCAATCATTAGTAGAAAACTAATTTCAAATTGGGAAATAATTTTATTTTTTTATTTTTCCCGTATCCTGCTCATCATTTGGGTAGTCTTCCTATAACAAAATCTCAAAAAAGGAGCTCTACTATGCATTTTTTTAAATACCTCAAATTGGAATCATTTATGCCGGAAACTAGGTTTTAATTTTAGACCCCTAGTTTCTTAGCATAATTTTCTTAGAATTTTTCGTTTTCGGTAAATGCATTTTAGTTTTTTTCTCAACGAAGAATTTGACCCACCCTAACGCATATGTATGTGAAATACATCAAAACATGGGAACCCACGCGATGTCATTGCAATCAAAGCTATACACATTCGGTACTCAATGCAGCCCTTCTAAAAGACCAAACAAAGCTTTTAACATAACTAAATGAATTCTTATTTTTTGGATTTTGATTTTGTAACGGTCTTAAATAGTTTTGTTGTTGCTTAAAACAAAAATATTATATTCTTACTTCTCTTATTTATTTATTTATTTTATTTTTATTTTTTTGCAAAGATTTGTTGTTTAAAACAAAATATATTAAGAAGGGAAGTAGGAAGTTCTATCGGATATTTGAAGCCCTTACTGTAGAAGGCAGGTTAGCATGAGCAACTGCATCTTAAAGAAGGTGTAAATAGAGCTTTCAGAAGACTTGCATGATGGAGGCTTTAAAATTTTTAACGCTGGAAAATGTTCTCGAATACGTTCTTTAAATGTCAAAATTATAGGAACTCGGCAAAAAATTTCATGACAAAGATGAAGTCGAATCTGAGGTGATGATGATCTGGTTCAATTTAGGTGAAACATGTATGATGTTAACATTACCGTGTCATTGGAGTTCATGTATTAATGCGAAAATTCTATGAAACGGCTTTTCATTCGAATAATTCCGAAAAACGCATAAGTACATGTTTTATGATTTCAAAACGATTTTTCATTGGTGAAAAGAATAACTTTTTCTGAGAGCTCATTTAAATGACTTCCATATATAAATAAAAATTTTTACTAAAAAAGCTTATCTTTTCGTTTTCGAAGGCAATATTTTCATGAGACTAAAAAAACTAATTTAAAAATAGATATTTATTATTTATTTTATAAAAAAAATTTGAAAATAAGTGAAATATAACTTTTAGATCACGGTTATATTATATTTTTTAATGTTCACTTCTATTATGACGAATAATTTGGAATTTAACACGGCATTCAGACTGTATTTTATTGTACTATTGATTTAGAAGTCCTGAAAATGACAACCACTTTGAACCATTTTAATTTATTTTTGCTGGTAAAAGTCGATTTTTATGAAAAATTTTATTTGAATTGAAAATCAGAGAATTAATGAAAAATCGACTTTTGTGAAAAGTTGTATTTTTAGTTCAAATTCTGATTTTTTTTTTTTGTAAAAATTCAAAATTTGTGAAACATTGATTTTTTTATTATTTTTCTTTTTTTGGAAAAAATAAAAAAACAAGTAGGAAAGATATAGTCGGACAAGCCCGGCACTATACCACTGTGTACGTGCGTCAAATTTCTGGGAGGGGTCTTACGTATTCCCGGAGCTATGGGAGCTACGGTCAATTACGGGTCGATCTTCATAAAATCTACCACTGTGATTTCTAATAATATAAAACTTATACGTTTTTTATTCATGTTAAATTGATTTTCTGAAGAGGGGTTTATATGGAAGCTACCGTCAATTTTGGATAGACTTTCTTAAAATTTAGCACACATATTTATGTTTGTATTAAATTTATATGTGCCAATTTTAATTAAAATATTGCTATATTTAAGGGATTTATGATCATTAAACCCCTATTTCGGGAGGATATTTGTATGGGGGCTGGGTGAAAAAGAGACCGATCATAACCAATTTCAATAGACTTCGTTCTTGTACCATAAAAGACATATGTGCCAAATTTCATTAAATTATTTTCAAAATTGCAGCCCGTAGTTTGATTGCAAGGTTTACATTCGATTCAGAAAGTGATCCTAATCCCATCGATATAAATCAGGGGTCTTAAACCAATATTTTTGGTTATTAAAAACATTAGTATAATCATTAAGATATGTTTGACAATGTTACATTTGGCCAATTCACAAAATCTTTGTATCAATGTAAATTAGGGATTCTCACAAGCTTTTGCTTCACGACCCACTTGAGACATTATAACTTGAGAAATACCCAACGCACATTTTAAGTAAAGAGAAGCACATTTAAACGTTTGATATAAGGTCATTTTAATGTGTTTCAAATTTCATATATGACGATAGAATAGGCGACATGGCGATAGAAAAAAATAAAAAAATACGTATTTTTGCAAAATTACAAAATATTTTTTTTATTTGGGAATTTAAAAAAAATTCTATTTTTATATTTATTTTTTATTATCCGGCAGCTCTATTACCATACACAATTTTTTTTGAGCAAAAATCACTTTTTTTTAAATTACTTTAAACTTTATAAAAAAAATGTTAAATTATTATTTTTATTCATTTAAAAATCATATTTCTAATCACTTAAAAAAACACTTACCCTGCTGTTTCTTTGATGACAACTAAAATTTGACGGTTACCAAGCCAGATTTAACAAGGTTCGATTCGAAAAATTTTTTGGCACTTGAGAAAACTGAAAGCTACATGTCTAATGGAAACCACCTTGTAAAAATTCGTCCTCTATCACTTCCAAGTGGTCCGGTCCAGGAACAAATCACACAATTCGAACTAGGGTCCAAAATGTCCCCTGAGTGAAATTAAAAAAAATCTTTTTTTGAATACTTTGTTCTACCAAAAACTATAGCGGTAAATAAAATGTACATCAAAATGAAGCTGAGACCTTCGACTATCACCTCCGAGTGGTCCGGTCTAGGAACAAATCACTCAATTCGACCTATGACCCAAAATGTCCCTTGAGTGAAATTAAAAAAAAAAATCTTTTTTGATTACTTTGTTCTACCAAAAACTATAGCGGTGAATAAAATGTATATCAAAGTGAAGCTGAGACCCTCCACTATCACCTCCAAGTGGTCACTCAGTTTGACCTATGGCCCAAAATGTCCCTTCAGTGAAATATGAAAAATCTTTTTTTTAATACTTTGTTCTACCAAAAACTATAGTGGTGAATAAAATTTATATCAAAGTGAAGCTGAGACCCTCCACTATGGTCTCCAAGTGGTCCGGTCCAGGAAAAAATCACTCAATTCGACCTATGGCCCAAAATGTCCCTTGAGTGAAATTAAAAAAATCTTTTTTGGAATACTTTATTCTACCAAAAACTATAGCGGTGAATAAAATGTATATCAAAGTGAAGCTTTGACCTTCCTCTATCACTTCCAAGTGGTCCGGTCCAAGAACAAATCACTCAATTCGACCCAGAGTTCAAAATAATATATAACTAAAATTTTAAAAATCGTTATTTTGCATTTGTTTTTTTTTAATTTAATTATAGTACCATCAATAAACATACATTTTTTAATCTGAAAAAAGTATTTTAACCATATTTTGAATCTCTTAACTTTTTTTTAATAAATTTTAAAACATTTTTCTACCGGATACAGTAATTTGTTAACAAAGTTGCGGTATTGCCACATTATAAATCTGCAAAAAAAAACAAATACCACTCATTTCGCTGCAAAATTGATTAATTTTGTCCACGTCAAATTGAGTATTTTGTAATCTTATTTTGTTATCTTCTCGTCCACTGTAGAAATATATTGTACACAGTTGAAAAAAAAATATTCTTTTAAACATGTTCAGAGTTGCACGGAGATAGGCATTTTAATTTCAATGTAGTTTCACCAAAATTACACAAAATTATGTAATTTCGCAACTGTCAAAAAATTATTGGAAAATACATAATTTCAGCTTGATTTCGCCAGAAATCACGAAAGTACGTAATTTCACGCAAATGTAAATGCCCTATAATATACAATTTCCAAAATTACTAAAAAAAATAAATATCGGTTGTATGACTAAACGTTACACTATATTAAATTATAAAAACATCGTCGTATTAGATGAAAGTAAATTTAATCAATTAAATGAAAAAAATTGTTAATAGTGGCAGTGAACAGTAGACAGTTGTTTTTCAAGTATTCGATTTTTTTTTTTTAATAAAAAATTGTCGATTACAAATTTTCGAGGAGTTATTGTGAATATCATTATAAAGACATTTAAATGGTAAAAATTTAATTAAGATCGCATGTGCCAATAAAAAGATATTCAAAAAAATATATCAAAACTTTAGGGGCCCATTAGTTACTCGTAAACTAAGTGAGCTGAGAAAATTTTTTGGAACACATGTGTGAAATTTTCGAGGAGTTATTGAATATACTTATGTTACATATCATTATAAAGACATTTAAATGGTAAAAATATAATTAAGATCGCATGTGCCAATAAATAAATATTCAAAAAAATATATCAAAACTTTAGAGGACCATTACTTACTCGTAAACTAAGACTGAGCTGAGAAAATTTTTTGGAACAAATGTGTGAAATTCTCAGTCTTTAGTATATTTTTTTTTGTTTACAGTAAATTTTCAAACATTTCTGTTTTCGTAAAATTCTAATATACTCTTTACGATATTTTCACATTGTACCGTTATTTTGGCGCATGTCAAATTAGTTGCTGTCAGGGTTGTCAGATTTTTTGAGCCTCTTTCGCCAAATTGCTAATCAGAAATCGCCAAATTTTAATTTTATTTGGTTTTTTAAAGACAAAACTAAAAAGTTAAAAAAGTTTTAGTGTCGTATAATTTTTAGTGATTCAAATTTCGTATAATTTATATATGTAAATTCAGCTTCAACAAAGCCAATAATAATTGTAGTAGCTAATAGTAATTGAATAGAAAATTAAATTATAACAGGGAAACAACTTTAAAAATTTATTGACATTTATTTAAAAAATAATTCTAAGATTGTATAACAACATTGGTTCTTTTATACTATGTCTCCACTCGAATTTCTCGACAAATACCTATTTTATAAAATTAGCCAAATAAATCGACACTACTTTATAAATCGCCAAAAAGGTCGCCATATCGCCAAACGCTAAAGGCAATTAAAAAGCGCCATGTTTAGCGAAAAATCGCCATATATGACAGCCCTAATTACTGTGAGGAGTACTGATTAACCATATACACAAATGCTTTGGCAACTCTATTCAACATTCTGACAGCTATAGTATTATAAGAGAAGCTTATGTTTTTTTTTGAAAAAATTGGTATTTTACCCTTTTTTCTCGATTTAATAAACAAAAATAAAATTATAAATTATTTTTTTCGTAAAGAATAATGATTTTATGCGTGTTTTTTTAAATATGTTATAATAAATTAAAGCGTTAATATCGTATATATTTCTATGTATGTGTGGAAGTGTAAAAGTCAACATTGTAGTGAGTGGTAAAAGTACAAAAAATTTATGATTTTGGCATATATTGGAATAAAGTAAATAAATACATATATATGTTGATTATAAAAAATCTAATATTTAATTTATATATTTTTAACTTGTGTGAAATTTATGACATATAATTGCAAAAACTTGGTACATGCATTAAACAAAAACTATGTATATGGACATGTAATTATGAACGTACATAGATATGTATGTTTGTACGTGCATATATATGTACATATATATATGCACCACCCTTACATTCGAGGTCATCATAACGGAGCGCAAAAACATCAATATTGTTTATAATTTTATTCATTATAAATTATTATTTTTTAATTAAATTCTTGTGACACTTATTTCTTTTATGGAATAAATGAAATGTTCTGTTTCGCCACCAATTTGAATTTTGACATAAATTGAATGTTCTTAATTTCTCCATTGATAGTACTTTTAACGCTGAAAATTTGTGAGTGCAATTGAATAGTTTCTAAGTTATAAGGCTTGGAAAAACATATTCATATAAATTTTTTTTATTAATTATTTCTATAAAAATGAAAAATTATGTTAACGGAACACCAGTTATAAACCCATGCGCCCGTCCGAAATTCCGCCATTAATTAAAAAAATACAGTATTACCAAGGCCTTGAAGTCCGATGCGCGACCCTTAGACACTAAAAATTTCAACAATTTTGTTGATATAATTTTCCAGTACTTTCAACTGGCCTATAATTTGTTGTGTTCTGCTTAAAAATATATACATTTTCCCCCTCTTCTGGTCAAGTGTCATATGGGTCTTTGACTTTTAAGATATTTTTTTATAAAATAGGCATGAAAATGTGTTTTTGTATATTTTTATGAGAAATACGTAACTTTCGATACTTTACTTAATTATAAAGTATATTTTTTATTTTTACTTTCGATGGCTCGTAACAATATTTTATAGATTTCTAAAAAGTATAATTTTTTCAAAATTTTGAAATTCTTCAAAAAAAAAAAGTAATAATAATAATAATAATAATAATAATAATAATCGTTCAGTTTGTCAGTAGTTTTCATAAAATCTATTGAAATTATCTTGCCTATTCATAGAAAAAGTCTTAAAAAGGTTGCAATTTTGTTGTTAACATAGTGAAAAAACATGCTATGTACAGTCGCAAAGCAGCTCTAGGTAGATAAACATCTGCTGCGTCATCGTCATTATCGCTTAAGGGCATTAAGGCCGTACTTTTTTATTTTTTGCTTTGAAGTTTTGCGTCTCGCTCTCGCGTTCGCTAATGTTTAAGAAGTCGCATAACTATAGGCGTTACGGTTTTTGTGTTTTTTGCATTAGGACATGCAATCGTTTTAACCTTAAACAGTCGTTACATGGTGGAGACCATTAATACTCAATCGTTTTAAACCTTAATTGTCGTTACATCGTTAATACTCAGGATTCATACGAGATTCATGGAGTCCCCTTTCTATACGAAGGTATAGGTCATTTTTGGAAACTACCTGCATCTTCTGCCTACTATACAACGGATATTTGGTGTTATTGATTGTTAAGTTTACGTATTTGGGATACGTGCCTGTGATAACCCTTCAATTTCTATGCTGTTTGCATCGCCATTAAATTCAAATATAAAAAAACTCTATGTACAATTTTGATTTCAAAAAAATAAAATATTTTGTAAAAAAATTTAAATGTTTGTAGAAGAATGACTAGATAGATAGATAGATAGATAGATAGAGAAGGTAGATGTGATACCAGATAGTACCACATCTCCACCCAGAGACCGATCCCGGTCCATTGTGAGTCCCTTCAATAGAATAGCTGTGAAATATAGAGTATAGAATACAGAAAATAGAAAATACAGAGAGTACAGAAAAAAGTAGAGTAGAAGATAAAAGGGATAGAAATGTGACGAATCATATAGGGGGACCAGCAATGTTACCAATCCCCCTAGGGTTATACCCCTGATTCTCCCTTAAGCAGCCGATTCCCATGACGAAGCCTATGACGTCAACAAGATCTGCGTCCCGAACGTCACTCAGCCCGCCGAGGAACTGGCTACCCAGCCACTTCATCCTACGATGCTGCAATCGTGGACAATGGCACACAATGTGCTCAATAGACTCGGTCTCGTCGACGGTTCCACACATTCTACAAAAATCGGAACTGCTAGCGTCCCATCTAGACCTCATCTTCCCTATCAAACAGTGACCCGTTATGGCCCCTATCATGATCCTCAAGCTCTTCCTATTCATACCCAGTAGAGTCCTAGTGCCTGCATTGTTCAGTATCGGCCATATCGCCCTCGACGCTCTGCAGTCCTCTCTACTCTCCCAAGCCGAATTGGTTCTCACCAAGATCCAATCATTGATCTTCCCATAGAAGAAACTCAGTGGTGGTTTCACATAGGTTTCCCTCTCCGAGACAATCTTTGCTGCACCTAGCCGGTTCATCAGCCAATTCATTGCCTGAAATATTGCAGTGGCCAGGCACCCAGCAGAGTCTCACCATGTAGTCCTCCATCAGCTCTCTCAGTGTCTTCTTACAGGCAGTTACTAGCCCGGATCTCACCTAATGTGTCCCCAAGGCCTTCAGAGCCGCCTGACTGTTCACATAGAGAGTGACCTCGGTACCTCTCGCAATGTTTTGCCTGATTATTTCTGCGGCCTTCAGGATGCCGAAAATCTCAGAAGAATGACTAATTCGCAAAAAAGTCAGCAATACCCAATGAAAATCAGCAGAAAATGTGGGTAAGAATTTTACATATGATTGCATTTTCGCTTTTTGGCCCTCAAAGTTTCAAATATAAAAATAAAAAATGACAAAAAAATATTTATATATTTATATTTCTTTAAATAAAATATCTTTTGTTTACAATTCTTATGATTGCCTACATACCAGGTCCTAATTTTGAAAACTAATAATTATTAAATTTTAGATTGTGAAGAGGAATTTTAAGGCTATAGTCGCAATTTATGTGTTATGGCCAAAGAAGCGAGCCAAACTATCAAAATAATAACAAGAAAAAAGCAAGATATTGGAAAGAAGCAACTTTTGCAATAAATAAGAGCTTTCTGACTAGTGTTTGAATTTCCCGGCCTTTTTCAACTCCTAGGAATTGTGACTTTATTTAAGGTGTTCCCAGGAATTCGAGCATAAAAACTAAAAAAACATTTTTACATATAATTTAAACGCAAATATAACCCACTCCAAAAATAAAAGCTTTGTTCTAATACTTGTCAAACTTGAAAGTTTTAGTCAGAATTTACAAAAAAGCGTTCCCGTACTATTTTGTTGTTTTCCTGACTAATTCTGACTAATTCTGACTAAATTCTGGAACATAGCTAAAATATATGTATGTTTGTGTATTCTAGAACTTGTCAAATTTACAGGTTTTAATCGGAATTAGTCAGACATTGTCAGATAAAACAACAAGATACACATATATTTTTTAATATTAGGATTTCTTTTAAATAAAAATAAAAAAATAAAAAATGTTTCAATATTTATTTTTTTAACACAATAAATGATAAAATAATTTGGATTAATTTATTATTATATACAAAAAATAATATCAATATCTGAAGCATTTACTCAGATATATGCAGTTAAAGTTAACATGCTTCTTCACAAAAATTTTAAATAAAATTAAAATACTTTGAAAAGTAGCAACTTTGAAAATCTATAATTCGCGCTTTAAATATTTTCCAATATTCAGGGAGTTTTTTTTTCGATAATATATGATGTTTACTAGTAGTTGCGAAAAAAATTACTTCAATTAATAAGCTTTTATTTTCGTATTTTTGTCGTTCAAATTTTGATAAATATGACTCTGTGACTTCGTTTTACAAACATAGAGAATTTAAAATTTGGTTTTGCCAAATATTTGAGTAACTTTATCATTTTAGTATTCCTTTTTTTTTTTTTTTTTTTTTTTTTTTGTTTGTTAATTTTATAAACTAGTTATTTATATCGTACATGATGCAATGTACTCAAATAATTATATATTCGTTTGATTATAATCAATCAACGCTTTTAATATAATTTTTGATTAAAAATTAGTAAAAATGTACATTCCTGGTAGTTTTTAATTCTCGGGATTCCCGGCAAAAAAAAATCCCGGGAATCGGGAAGTGAAAATTTGCAAAATTCTGGAGAAATTCGTTCCGGGAATTCTCGGGATAAAAAATCCTATTCCTAACGCTTCACAAAGACAAGTGTACATTTTTTTCGTGTGAGAATCTTCATCCAACATCAGCGGATACTAATAGAGTGAATTTACGTAAGTAAAGTACTATTAAGTTCATCATTAGAATGCACTTCAGTTAGGGTTTTTACCACCAGAATTCCCGGGACAAATTTCACCTATTTTTCACTTTCCAATTCCCTGAATCTGTTGTCGGGAATTAAAAACTACCATAAATGTTCGTTTTTACATTTTTTTACAATTAAATATTCTATGAAAAACGTCGGTTGACCATAATCAAGCAAATACACCGTTAAATGATCACATTTCTCCGCAGCCATTTCGATGTAATTAACTCTAAAGAGAAAAAGTAAGTTCCAAACAAAGAAATAATTACAAACTATTTAAACGTTCGAAAATTCTCTACTTTTGAAACCACTGCTATTAGAATACAAAAGGGAAAACCTCACAAATGTTTTTATACCCATCATCAAAAGGTGATGGAGTATATTGGGTTTGTCATTCCGTGTGTGACATGACGAAATAATCATCTAAGATCCCATAAAGTATATATATTTTGTGTCCGTCCGTCTTTCCGTCCGTTTTAAGCAGGATAGGGTTCGGGACGAACATCCAACTGGGTCGAAATTTGCCTCAATTATTTCTCTTAGATAAGGCGTATTTGAAAATGAGCAAAATCAGTACATAAACAAAAAAGTTATGGGCAAAAACACTAGAAACACGGGGTGTCCATTGTAACTCAGTTTCATACTTTTTCGCAGATATTTCTTAAACAAAAGCATGTACGACAACGAAATTTCGTACATACAGTTCGAGGACCAATATAAACTCGGAAAACAAAAATGTACTTCATCTGCCCACTTTACCGTCCATAAGGTGAAATTTTAAATTAGGTGTTTCAGAAAGTCTTGGAAAAATCGATAGGGATCCAAGTGAAACTTCAAAAAAAAAAAAAAGAATATTCTCGAAGACATGCTTGTCTACGGTTTCTCAAAGAATTTTCGGTAGTTGTGACGAAGGATATCCAGGATTTTTCCTTTTAAGTTTTTATTGTCGGTAATCAATAACCCGATACTTAAATAGTAAAACATTTTTTATAGATGTTGACTTTTTAATATAACAATGAATCTCCATATAAGCATTTTGAAAATATTAACACCCGAATTCATAAACAACTTTTAAATTTAAAATGCCCTTTAAAATAAATTTTCCATAGAAATTTTGTCTCTAAAGTGTATTTTAAATTTAAAATTTGTTTGTAAATACGGGTATAATGTATATTTTATTCATTACCCAACAGAAGGAAACATTTATAAAAAAATATTTAATTATATTAAAAAAACCATCTTCAAATATATATTTTTTATTTCAAAGTAGATATATTTGAGTGCAAATTATATGTAAAATATATCTTTTTTATTTAGTTTTCATGCTTTTTAAATAATATTGTATTTATCCCGAATACCCGGGAATGCTTTAAATAAAATCCTGGTTCCTGGGAGTTGAAAAATGTCGGCAAATTAAAAATCCTAAATTTAGTATAAACAATTTTGTTTATATTGTAAATATTCCAGGTGTATTAAAAATAATGCATCAAATTCCTTGACGTACTTTCTTAGATTGAGTTTTTACAAAAGCTTATTTGGTCAAAAACAATGTGAAAACATTTACGAATATTAAATTCAATAGTTTAATTTTCTAATTTTCTTTTTTTTTTTTTTGTCAAAAAAATTTGTGCGTTTTTATAGTCAAATAATACTAAAAATTTTAATTTTATTTAAACTCGAATAGTTGGACAACTTTTTTTATCTCAGATTTTTAATACTTGCATACAAAAATTGTTGAAATAAATGTTGAACATCTCATAATTTTGTCATAAGTGTTCAACAAACAAATCAGAAAATTAGCGTAAAAAACGAAAATGCAACAAAAGGCAAAAAAAGCAAAATAGGAATTTTTGTCTTCCTGGTATGACTATTTTTGAGTCACAATATTGTCACAATTACACCAAAATGGCTCAATAATTACATAATATCCAATAAAATATAAACTGCCCTATTTTTGGAAGAGGATAAAGTTATGGATGAAGGTAAAGTTAAATCTATTTTTCTATACTTAAATTTTTGAAACTCGATAATTAGTATTTTTATACGATTTTATTCCACAACAGAACTGTTCTATATTTAAAAGAATAAGTAACTTAAACCAAAACATGTTTTTGTAAATAAAAGAATGGAATTGAAAACTACGAAACTAGTTGCATTTTAAAAGAATTAAGTTCTAATATAATTGACAATATGAATAATATTATTAAATTTTAAAAGGTATTATATTAAAAGGTATTATTAAAAATAACTCTGAATTAGAGACAAATCTAAAGTGAGACCCGTGCTGCCAGAATTGTAAAAGAGCCAAATCGACCAAAACGATATGCTAGTGTTCTACAGCAGTAGAAAAATATGCTGAATTTTTACAGTAAATTTGTATTTTTGTTAACATTTTTCTTTATTAAATTGAGATTCAATGACGACTTACAAAAAAATTTCTTCTTCCACAAATTCGGTTCAACTTTTGGACCTAAACAGATGAGAACTAATTTTAAAATAAAAATAAATGTGGCATTCGTTTCTCAAGATTAGTTCTAGTTTTCAACTTCTTGCTGGTTGGAATTAATAGCGACTAAAAGGTTGATTTTAATCATACTCTAAAGGTTGAATTACATTCCGAATCGTGTAAAAATACAAAAAAAAAAAAAAAAAATAATATAAAAGGAGAACTCAAAACAGCTATTTATTGCATCTCATAGAGTTGCCATATTTGTAATAGCAAACAAAGAATAAATAAGTTTTTCTAATATACATATTTAAAATAATTTTACAATTTTAACATTATGTACATGGGAAAATTGACAAACTGATGTAAAATGTTCAGAGGTGAGAATTTTCATTACCTTGGTTTATATATTTTTTTAACTGAAATGAATGATTTGATTCGTTATTTGAATTTACTAAAACAATTAGCATCATTAAATAATTTTTGATACTCTCGGTGTAATTGGGATCAAAAATAAGGCACTGTTTCTGATTCTCAAGAGAAAGTTAAGATATACTCGATATCATTTGTGACGGAAAACAAAATGTCTCCTTTTCACAAGTTGTAAGCTTACAGAATACATTCAACCCACCACTTCACAATAGAACTTTACCTTATGAAGCACTTCTTCAAAGCGCTTAGCTCTGAAGGACAAAAAATCTAAGAAAAATATTTGTCAAATCTGATACTAGAATATTAAACCGATGAAATCTTTAGAAAATGTTTGACGTCCAATAAACCGTCAGCGAGCTGATAATTCGAGAATTTTGTTCGCCACATGCTCGGTAATGACAAATGCCTTGATTTGATGCAAAAATTGGAGTTTGTTGCAAAACTCCAAAAATATTTTTATTGATATCTCGAAAACAAGAACCAATTTTGAAAAGAAAAGAAAAGGAAAGTTTCGAATTGAGCACCCTAAATAACCTCAGAAACCACTTTTGGTTGCTCAAGTCCAAAACCTTGTACACTTGTGTTAATAATAAAGTAAAATTGGGTGTCTGATATTATAACTGACAATTATGTTAAGTTTCATTATGAAGTTTTTCGTAAAAGCATAAATCATTGAATTTCAAAAAGTGCTAAAAAACATTATTTTTTTTTTTTAATTTATATATTTATTTGAATAATATTCCTAGCGTTTTGGCCATAATCGGTCACAAATTTCTACTTAATAGATAAATTTATATTAGAAATCTTAAATAAAAATATAAATATAAAATTTAAAAAAGCGAATTTAATCAATTTATTAAAGGAAGGATATTTAGCTTATTTTTATAAATTTTTAATGCAGTTTAACATTTCTAAATGCCAAATCTAGCGCTGAGTGCTAAAATGGCAGTGCTAGTAAGAAATCCAAAGAGAGGGATAAGATGTTACTATTTTTTTCTATTAGTAATTTTTGGTTGTTCTTATTAAATGAACCTAGACATTTTTTTGTTATAGTGGAAAATCATAAAGGTTGGAACAACTTTACATACATGGTCTTATACATGGAAACTTTTACAAAATTTGATTAGTGAACTTCAGAAGTGAAATAAGTTACAAAAATTCTCAATTAAAATTTTCTAAAAACGTCTTAAATATTTAGTTGAATTTATATTTCTTTTTATTTTAAATATCTTTATTCAGGAATAAATCTTTGTAATATATGTTAAATGGACTATAGGCCAATTATTATTTTAATTTTTTAAATTACTGATTACACATAAATCATTAGATAAATGATGTAATTTTTAAACATATTTGTATGTTGCTAAAAAGAACATTTTTAGAATATCAAATTCATAACTTAAAGTTATTTGGTATGTAATGAAAATGATGTGATTTTAGAACAACTTCCGAAATATCCTGCTGGTTATGAAAGCTTTTATTTTATTATTGTGAATTCTATATATACAATAAAAGAGTTTGTTTGTTATTCTTTCACGGTAAAACTACTGGACTGATTTGCATAAAATTTAGCACATAAATAATCCGGATGGAATTCTAGACTATACTGGATCCTGATTGGATGCCAATGATATTTACTTAATATTATTTCATTTTGACCAATCCCCTGAAACGAGTCATATTAAATTTGGCACACATAAAGTTCGGAAATAACATATTCCTATAAGACTGTAGTATAATTATAATATGCTCTTTTTTATATGATTTCATTATAATTGTTGTAAAATACATAACTGTGAATAATTACAATTTATTATTTTTTTAAGGAAGAAAATAAAATTTAAATAATGTGAAAGAAATATGTTTTCTTTTTAAATATTTACTCAAATTTCCATCTGTTTCTTAGATTTATGTTTCGGAACAAATGTAAAAGAAAGAAATGTTAAAAACTAATGATATATGGGATCAAAGATACAATTTATTAAGTAATTTAATTTAACGATGTTAAAAATAACTACTAGAAGAGTTGAAAATGTTATTCAGCTACTTTTTGTGTGATTAAGATGTCGTTTGTTATGAATGACTTTTATTATTTTTTGCTGGGTACTATTTATATTTCAAAAAAAAAAAAAAAAAAAAAAAAAAAAAAAATATATCACTTAATTTTTAACGCAGTCTTTACATCAAATCAGTAGTTTTATAGGCTGTTCGGGATCAAGTGTCAAATTCATTTTACACCCACATTTTGTACAAACGATTCATTTTGAAGCATGAATCTGTTACTGGTAAAAATAACAGGATATTTGTGTAACCTCACCACTTGGCAAAAATCAACATAAATTCATGTCATTGTTAGTGCCTTTTTGAAGTTGTATCGAAGTCATTCTATCTAAAATTGACAATAAAGTTTATTAATTAGTTTGTAGTTTTTTGTTGAACTTTTTTTATATATATATTTTTAGAATTTTTGAATTTCGACTTAAGTTCATTGAATAATTGTAGATGAATACAGTGTAAAAGTTATATTGGACACTCGGCAGAATGGAATGCATTTTCTGGTCGGCCACAACCGTCATCAGCACACTTCAGTGTCCCACCGTTGTGTTCTCTGTAAACATCATCTATTTAACTTACAACTTTTTGGGAAATGGAATCTATAACTTATTTTCCCTGTATTCTTCTACAGTTATTCAATGAACTTAAGTCGAAATGCAAAAATTCTAAAAAAACGATATAATAATGTTTATTATAAACCTTTATAATACATAATTTGACTACAGTATATATTTTTTAACCCTAGAATGCTAACGATATAACGATACATAAATTTTACGTACACATGGCTATTCATCTAAAACACTTCATTTGTTATTGTTATATCAGCTAAGTGCATTTTTATAATTTTTTGGTCTTTAAGAATGCTTAACGTGAAAAAGCAAATTCAATAAATAAGAATGAAACATTAAGAAACCCTTGAAATTATATCAAGATTTTATTTATGAAAAGTCATGAGAAAATATGATCTGGTGTTCATCAGAGACTTGAGATGTTTATCCAACATTGCAATATGTTCTTCCTTTTCTAACTTTGGAACGCGCATATAATGACATGACAAAAAATTGGGACGAGGTCCAAGTGTGTGAGAAATTCTGCGATTTTTTACAATAAATTTCAATATCTGAAGTTTGTTCACATAAATATTCCAAAAAATAAAACCAAAATAATATAATATAATCCTGTAGCAGTTATACTGAAACGGTTTTTTCCGTTTTTTTTTTTTTAATTGGTGTTCACATACAAATGTTTCTATGTTATAAGCAATTAAATGATTACTTGATCTGTTACCATTTATAAAACCCATTCACTCTTTACAATTTCTTAAATTATTATTTTGGAATTGATGCCAAAAATACGATTTTTGACCAGTGTGCCTTCTTAAAAGAAGGTTAAAATTAGTAACTTTTCAATTGACTGAATTTGTCTTCTTAAATCATTTGGATGGAAATAATCAAGTTAAAAGGCACAACTTTATCAAATTGTTAATATCTAATAATATATATAAATTTACGAGGATAGGCAGAAAACTTTTATTTCTGCCCATATTTGAGTAAACATATATACTATTTTTGCCCAATTTCATCAGCAAATATTTGTTAGGTTTTTAGGTTAGGTTAGGTTAGATGGGAAGCTGCAAATGTAACTATACAGCTCAGTTGGGTACTATTAGTCCCGTTGTGTTACCCTAGTGGATCATGTGAATCTGTTTTCACATGTCCGAAAGTAGGTTCGAATCGATCCAACCTGACGCACGAACAAAAGATCTGATTCGTCTAACATCATTTGCAGAGACATCAGATAGTCCGTGCATATACGGACTGCCAAATTCAGCAGTCCTTATATTCGCAAGAGCAGGACAGTGACAGAGAAAATGTTCTAGTTGCCTCTTCCTCGTTAAAGCAACTTCTACAATATTAAAAGGGAGTCGTAGTCTCCTAGCGTGTGCACCAGCAAACCAGTGCCCTGTAATAGTGGCTACAAGTGTTCGTAGCTGACACCTTGGCAATCCCAGAATTAGACTCGACCGTTCCTGATCGTACTGGGGCTAACTCTGTCTCGAGATAGAACGTGCGGACTCGTTTGTCCATCTTTGTTGAGCTATAATCGACAAGTTCTGTAGTATCATTAATCTGCAAGACGACAGCGGTATGCCCACTAACTGGTCCATTTCTTCATTTTGAAGAAAGGAACTAGTTCTGGCTAATTTATCCGCAATAATATTTCCCGGGGTACTTGAATGACCCCTTACCCAGACCAATTCTAGGTTTGAATGTCTCGCCATCTCAATTAAAGATGTCCGTCATTCATGTACCAGCCTGGATGTCGAATAGACACCCGAAAGAGACTTAATCGCGGGTTGACTATTGGTACAAATTTGAATATCCACTCCGAATACCCTATAGTACATTAGCTAATTTACCGCTCTCCTAATGGCTGAGATATCCGCTTGAAGAGCAGTGCAGTGATCCAGCAATTTAAAGGAGATATTCCTCCTATATGTGGGAATGAAGACACCTCCCGCAACCCGTACAGAAGTTTTGGATCCATCAGTGTAAACCTCAATTGATCCGTCTTGAAACTGAGGAAGGGTTTGGGAATACAATAATCAATATTGTCAGGGATATCATCCGAGATTCCCAAAATGGTCGCATGACCATAGCTTCTGTTATGTTTTTTTTATGTACGGATAAACCTGTTTTATATCAGATACTTTTTAGAATTTCTTATTGCTTCATGTAAATATATTTTTTTATATGACTATAAGAGTCCATGCTTCATATGTTACTACAAAACTTTAAACAACTGACAAATCCGTTTTGAATAAAAATTTCTTAGGAACAATTCTGTAATTTTTAATCAGCCGGTCTTATTAACATAAAAATTTAATTCATAAAAATCTATGGAGCCTCAAAGCACTGCACCTCTGACATGCAAGTTTGTAAAACGTTTCCTTATTTTCTGTTTTTCATCCGATTTTAAAGATTTTTGTGAAAAGGCCATCATTGAGACCTTTCAATTTGCTTATGTGTACTATTTAACTTTTATAGTTATCGAATTATTATTATCTGAAAATTAGAATTTTAAAATTCCACAACACTTTGGTCCAACATACCTATAACCTATTCATCCAATTTCGCCATATATCATATAGAAAAACCGTTATTTTTTCCCCGAGTCTATTAATAAACTATTTTAAATTTTGGACTAAAGAAACGTCATATTTTATTCTCTACTTAATTAAAATTATTCTAAGAAAATATAAAATATATTTATGAAGATCAATTTAAAGAAAAAATAAAGTCTAATTATCTAATAGGTGCCAGTCTAGATATTTTTGAATTAAAAATTTTTTATCTCAAAACTTTAAGTTCGGTTCATATGTATATACTAAAATTTCAGTTTTTAATGTGCTTGCAGACGAAAAATAAAAGTTGACTTAATGTATAGGCAAAAAAAAAAAAAAAAAAAAAAATGGTCGCTCATTTTTTGGGAATTGCTTTTATCAAAATATTATTTTTTATTTATTGTTATATATTTTTTTTTTTGATTTTATTATATCAAATAAAGCCTGTCCACAAAATTGACTTTTTTAACTAATACTAGGGCTAATCAATAAGTCCGTGACTTTTCCAACTTCCCTCGTAGTTATATGAAATGAAACACTATTCCCATCAAGGTCCACTTGTTAATAGACTACTGTCAAATTTTGAGCAAGTGTCGTCATTTACTTCGCGTAAAAAATAGGATTTTTCGAGGTCCTTAAAATAGGCATTTGTTTGATCAATAATCTCTTTCCACCGAGCCATTTCTTTAGGTTTGGAAATAGGAAGTAGTCACTATGGGCTAAATCCAGAGAATATGGCGGATGAGGTACCAATTCGTAGCCCAATTCATAGAGTTTTGTCATTGGGACTGCACACGTGTGCACCCGTGCATTATCTCGATGAAAAATAACTTTTTTCTTGGCCATATGGGGTCGTTTTCTTTTTAAATCCTCATTAAATCGGTCTAATAAGTTGACATAATATTCGCCGTTTATTGTTTTTCCCTTTTGAAGGTAATAGATGTGGATTATCCCGCGTGCATCAAAACTGTTGCCATCAACTTATTGGCCGACAAACTTACCTTGGCCTTCTTCGGAGCTGGTTCACCCGGAAAAACTCATTTTTTAGATTGCTGCTTGATCTCCAGAGTACAGTAATTGATCCATGTTTCATCCACAGTTATAAAACGCGCAAAAACTCATTCGCATTGCGGTTAAACAACTCCAAACAATCTTTTGAAGTTGTTTATAGTCAATTGGGAGCACCCATCTTGCAGACAACTTTCTTAAACCCAGCTGATCATTTAAAATCGAAACCACACTGCCATATAAAATGCCTACGGCATCAACAATCTCACGCACTTTTACTCTTCGGTCGGCCAACACCATATCGTGGATTTTTTCGACATTTTCGGGTGTACTGACCTCAATTTTCCGTTCAGAACGTTCAGCGTCATTTGTACTTGTGCGACAACAACGAAAGTCAGTAAACCACTTTTTTATCATTGAAATCGGTGGCGCAGAGCCCTCATGGTATTTATCGAGCTTTGCCTTTGACGGTTTTTTTTTTCGCAAAAAATAATGTTTAATGAGCACTCAAAATTCACTTTTTTCCATTTTTAGAAAAACGCAAAGTAAATTAACAGGTGGTAATTGATGGGAATAGTGTTGCATTTCATATAACTACGAGGGAAGTTCGAAAAGTCACGAACTTATTGATTCGTCCTCGTATTATTTGGCTACCATAAGCCATATCGGTACAAAATAAGTGCTATTTGTCAGTGTTAAAATCATTTTAGTTTTTAACTTTAAAAGATTAGTAAATGTAAAATGTCGCCGGTACAAAGAAAAGAAATCGAAAAAAATTTTTGTACAAAATACTTGAACATCCAAAATCAAGGTATAGTAAAAGTACCTCGGAATGTAAAATGTGTAAAATATGCCCAAAAAAATTTGTATATTTCCCAAAAAATATATGTCCATTAGTTGTGGTACTATCTGTGAGGCAAAGAGGTGGACGTAAATGGAAGAATTGAAAAATCCTTCTGCACACTTAACGGCAAAGATTATGAGTAATTATGTAGCTCGCCTGCCATTACCTGGCTAGAAGTAGTTTGTCTAGTATCAGATCACCTACCCATAATCATCGAATCGAACGTCGTAGATACATTTACCAAAAGAAAGCAGACTGGCACGGCTTTAGAGAATTCACCGGTCGCCACTTCAGTGATCTGCTGGTTCCCCCCAACGTTTACGACGCAGAGAGAAAATTCCGTGAAATCATCACTACATCAGCGGCTCGCTTCATCCCAGAAGCGGCAGCACTAGCAGAAAACGTGATGAGATCCGCAACACCAACCCACCCCGACGTTCTAAGGATCGGACAGCAAAGGTAAATAAGAATAAGCGGAAGAGATGGTTAGATAACCTGAAAAACTGCAACTTAAGTACAGGTGTAGGTAAGTTGGATTCTCTCCAACCCTACGAAGAAGGATGATAGGGTCGCGATTTTGCAGGCAATTTATTGAGCACCTTGAGAGACAAGGCGAAAAGAAGTATAGTTTGCAAACTTCACAATCCTCTAGCCACGGACACACTTTCTACACCAGCGGAAGTTGCAGGGGCCTTCAACGCTGCCAAAGCATCCAAGGCGATTGGGTCAGACGGTGCATATATTCTAACATCAAAACGCCTTGGTGAGTTCAGTCTAGTACTTGTGTATGGTTTTTAATGTATTGGGTGGTTTCCATTTTAAAAACTGGGAAGAACGCGAGAGAAGAATTATCCTACTGGTCGATATCCCTCCTGCCACCCACAGCGAACTGCTAACTACTACAAGTTCATCACCAGCATGGATTCAGCAAAATGCATAGCACCACCACAGTATTAACCACCATTACCTCACAGGGCTTAAATCAGCAAAGGCCTTGTGAAAGAACGACACTTGTGGCGCTAAACTTTTCAAAGGCTTTTGATACTCTTCCACAATGTCCAACATCATGAAGAGATGGATCGTGAATTATCTGTGTGGTCGTCAGTCGTTCGTGGAGTTTAGAGAAAAAAGAAGGAAGAGCCTTATAGACACCACTGTTAAATTACTACTTCTCTAAACTTCCCGCACTTCCTCAAGGAGTTGAGGAGATTACATATGCGGACGACTGTACTGTAATGACGACGGGCCACAACGTTGATGACCTATGCGGTAAGGTTATCTCAAGCAGATCCATAATTTCTTCACTGCACGTAACCTGCAGTTATTACCAACGAAGTTTTCAGCAATACCCTTCACCACCTGGACCAAGGAATTAAAACTCAAGCTTGGCGTCTTTGTCGATAGAGTTTAAATTTCGACAGTGAACCATCTAAAAATTCTGGTGGTCACTTTTGACAGCTTGTTTACTCAAGCTACTGCAATCACACACAAATTGCGAAATATAAACAAGCTAATCAAAGCGCTAGCCGGCAGCACTTGAATTATGGACAGAGATACTTTGTTAGCAATATACAAAATGATTGATCGGTCAGTAGTCAACTATGTTGCTCTAGTGTGGTGAGGGCCTCCATGATAGATCCCACATAATTAACTTTTTAGCTAACTCGACTTCTCTTTGTCCAACGAATTTATAGACGCAACCAATAGATATAGCTCAATTTTTTTGGACTTGACCTAAATGCAGAACTCCAAGACTAAAAATTGTTAAAAAGTTCTAGCTGTTACAACAACGTACATATATCGCATTTACATCGAAAAGTGACTAAAGAAGTATAAAAACTTTTTGTAACAACACCATGGTTCTGTGCTATTTTAGTCAGATAAAGAAGTAAATCCCTCAAATAGCCCGGATCTGCAAAATTGAGAGATATTGGGCCAATTAAAGAGAAAAGTTGCCAAAATTTTCGGAATAAGTGCCGAACAGCATACTCATAATATTGACAAAAAGGCAACTCACAATAAATAAAGAAATAATGTCTTAGTTGAGATTTAAAATTAGGATCTCATTTTATGACAAAAATTGCAAAGGTCAATTTGTTCGTGGACATGCTTTGGTAAGTCGAACTTCACCGATTATATCGAAACTAACAAAGAATAAGACAGATACAAAACAAATTTTTACCCTTTGCAACTGTTGAAAAATTGCATTTAGCGAAGAAAAATATGTATTCGGTAATAGGTACCTCTCTTTTAAATGTCTTGGGATGCTACTTGCCTTAATACCGGCTTTATATGTAGTTTATGTACTGATGAAACCGCTCAAAATGTTCATAGGTAAATACCTCAACATTTTTAGGGAAAGCAAACAATGTATCTTTATCAACATGTTGTATCTCGTATTCTTGATGCTCGCTATTTGAAGCACTGGTCCCAAAATTCTGATCGGAATCAGAACATTTGTACAAAATATGTTTCAGTCACGGTATCAATGCCTACTGGAGATTGATTGATTGATCCACGAGAAGGATCCACGTTCTGGTTTCGAAAGCTTATTATGGAACGAAATAAATGCCCTTAATAATAAAATTGATGCTTTTATTCACAAAGTAGATAGTGAGCAGAACTCTATTAAGTAAGCCTTGGCTGATACAGTCACTAGCTTTAAATCTGAAATGGCTTCTTGTTTGAAGGAAATGAAGTCTGAAATTATTGACTGCAAGAAGTTAATTATGTTGAAGACTAACTCGTGCTGATGTTATTCTGAGTGGTTTGTCAGCTATTTTGGATGATTTAACTGGTCTTATTACGAAACTTGGATCTATTTACAATATTGCTTTTTAGTCCAATGATTTACATCATTTTTATTATATTAACAATAGGAGAGCTATTCTGGTGAAATTTAATAGAGTTTTTTTGCGAGATAATATTATGCTTGAATTTTTTAAAACCAGATCTTTGAAACTGTGTGACTTTGTTGAAGGTGACATTGAGGCAAGAGTATATCTCTCCTCCTGCTGGTCGACTTAATGCTATTTGTAAGAAGCTACTGCGTAGAAATCTCATTAAAAGTTTACATTTTTGAATGCGAATATATTAAAGGCTAAATTAACTGTGAATGATGGTGATGATGTTTATAGTCTCATTGATTGTTCTGATTTACTTAATATTAACCTATGAAATTGTAGTTTACTTTATTGTTAACTTCTTTTTTCTATTCTTCCTACTTATTTTCTTCTTAAGTCTTCGATAAAGTAGGATTATTATTTAAAATTAAACAATATTTACCCACAAATACGCATAAGCTGCTGGAAAACCATTTAACTCATCGAAAGTTTGTTCTTCAAGAGGGAGACTTTATAAGCTCACCACAGTCCATTGAAGCTGGTGTACCCCAAGGCAGTATACTGGGTACCTTTTTATATTTAATATACACTTCTGATATGCCAACTAATAGTCGAACCCATATATCAACATTTGCAGATGATAGCTATTCTAGGCGTCCATGAAAACCCCCAAGAAGCATCTAAACTCTTGCAAGATCATATAATCCATCTAGAAAAATGGTTGAAGCAATGGAGAATAAAAGTGAATGAACAGAAATGCATACATATTACCTTCACGTTGCGGAGAGATTCGTGCCCGTCAATCCTGATAAATAATCAGATTATACCCCAAAAAACGGAAGTAAAATATCTTGGTATGCATCTAGATCGACGGCTTACGTTTAAATCACATATAGTTACAAAATTAACCCAAATGAAGTTAAAATCACTTCCAATTAACTGGCTTATTGGTAGAAATTTAAAATGTTGATCTATAACTCAATTATAAAGCTAATATGGTGCTATAGTATCCAACTATGAGGCATGGCCTCAGCTTCAAATGTTGAAAAAATTCAAAGACTCCAAAGGAATGATAACTGCAGCTCCCTGGTATGTGAAAAATGAAAACATTCACAAGGACCTTAATGTTCCTCTTGTCAAAGATGAAATAAGAAAACACGCAGAATCATATTTGAGGAAGCTTGAAGTACACCCTAACCCACTTGCTCGAAACATAATACGATGGCTACAACCGTTTGAGAAGAAGGAACACAACAGACTTTCGCCTAAGCTAAACCCTTTGATTACATATAGTTTTTCGTCCGGCAGTGGTTGGACTTAATATAAATTAAGACTTAGAGTTAAGATTTGACTACTTATTGTTAGTTCACTTAATTTTGTGAAGATTCAGTAAATAAATTTAGATGAAAAAAATTATTGTATATATACTATATTTGTTTTTTTTTTTGTTTTTACCTTAAAAATAAATAATTAAAATTAAATAATTAATAATGCTTATCATAATTGTTCATTTAGTTTCCTTGGTTCATCCTTGTAATGTTTTTGAATTATTTTAATGTTTTTTAACATAAGTAGTGTGGTCCAGTTTTCAGTGGCAGTTCTTACATGAATATTCCTTTGCAACCTCACTTAGATAATTTTAACGTTTGTCATTTGAATTGTCAAATCATTAAACCTTCTTTAAACCATTTGAAGTTTGATGAGTCGAAATCAATTGTAAATAATTCCTTTATTGATATTTTTGTTGTAACAGAAATGTAGTTCAACCTCTTATGTATCCTGTCGCGTAGTTGAGATTCCGGGTTTTAAATTTTGTAGAAATGATGTTTAAGTTCTAGAGGTGATAAGAATATAGTATTTCATGTCTCTGCATTTGGTGCCTGTGGGACCTTATTTATTGAATTATATCTTAGCGATATATTATTTCTGCTTGGTTTAGTATAGTATACTTACCTAGTGGTGATATTTTGGCTTTTGAAATTTTAATAATCAATTATTTTTGAATTATTCCAATATTATTACTGTTGGCGGTTTCAATTGCAATTTGTTTGATCTGACTAAATCATACAATATCCGGTCGTTATGCTTGAGGTGCAATTTATCGGTAGTGCATAGAAATGAAGATAATTAATTTCTGATTGGTAAGTGGTGTTTCTATGATATGTTTGTCTGATCAAATGCAGTGTCCTTTCTTATCCAACAATGAATTAATATTTTGTCCTTTTTGATTCGGGTAAATCGCTGTGAAGAATTTCTTAAGTTTCATGATTTTTAACCTAATAATTGTGATGACATGCTTTTGTGTATTCGAATTCGATTTTTCGCAACTTTGTATTGGTAATCTTAATTATCAGTGTTACATTATCTCTTTTCTTTTATGTGCACTATTTTCATATGTTTCTGTTGTTAAAAGGAATATTTGTCGTAATAATGATAATTGGATGAACTGTAGGGAAATTCAGTTTACTCAACCATTAGGAGACCTTGCCTATACTTCTTATTTATCGTTGCGATGCAAACTGGAGAATTTTATGTAGGTATCGTAATAAAGCTAAAAATGTCATTTGGAAAGCAAAGTTTATGCATTTCTCTAAAGTTTTTTGTCTTGATTAGTTTGGTATTTGGAAAGTGCTTAAAGCCTCTAGTTGTTTTAATAATAATTCGATAAATTAATGTATATATTAGTATATATATATTAAGACCTCACATACTATTGCTATTCAATATTGTAATTTTGGCCACATAGGCTTTATAATACAAGTGAAATAAATAAATAAATCTCTACTGTGGTTAAAGTCTTAAACCACATTGTAAGATTTATAAAAATGAAATTCCTAGTTCCATTTCAACTAAGAAAATTGGTAGGAAAGTAGATCACACAAAGTTTAACCTTTTCAGGGTCGAAAGGTTATCGTTGTAACTATTTAGGATGTGCATAAGTTATTTTTAAAATTTTTTTGGATATAGGATTCCTTATGATCGCAAAGAAGTACATTTCATTAAAAGATCTTATCTTATAATTGTTTAGATTTAATAAAAAGAACAATGACATACATCAGTTTCATAGATATTTTAAATTGTTTACTTGGCCTTCAGTGTAATAGTACGCGATGATTAACATTTATTTTTTCAAATGAAAAATTAAAAATTGTATATTTAAATTTTTTTTAACTTATGTTTTATTTATTAAATACAACTATCTCAGGAATAAGAAAAATATCATTTTGCAATTAACCTACATTGGAGTCTGAAGATCGGAAGAGGTCTTTTTGAAGAAAACCCATATTTTTCTGTGGACAATAAAATAGGTGTGTTTGCAAAAATGTTAAAATTACAAAATAATTTCCTATTTTTAAAACAAAATATTAATAAAACGTCAATAATAGCATGAGAAGAATTATGTCTTCTCATGCTATTATTACTTTTTCGGCATTCTTTTATTATCATTCCTATAGAGAAGACATACACCCCAGAAGTCTTTGCTAGGATATTACGCCGTTATTATTAAAAGTTATTTATTTTTTTCTTATTAATTGAATACGTCTGAAATAAAACTTTTTTAACAATTTTAGACAGAATTTTAATAAGATAAATAATTTATTTATTCAAAAACTTTCAGATTGTATTTTAAGACCGACTCTCTCAACATACTTCATGAACACTTTTGATCGTTATAAAGCTAAAACTTCCACAAAAGTAGTAAGGGACACTATAATGCAGTATAGCCCTTTTTAATAAATCCATGTACAATTTTTGTAACTCCGGAACTTTTTCGGATAATGCAAAATATTCTAAATAAAAGGAAATAACATATTCAGACCCATAAATTATGATATGAACAATGTAATATATACAAACTATAAAAATGTAATTTTATTGTAAAAACTAGAATCTCGAATGAAAAAAATATGTAAAAAGCGATTAAAAATGATTGAAAAGAAGAAATCCTCATATTATATAAACAAACGGCGTTATGGTAATAAGTATTAGTATGTGACTGTCTGGTCGGGATGGTTATGTCTGAAATATTTTAATGAAAAGCAAAATGTGAAGTTTTTGTGCTAGGATTTATTAGAAAAAAACGTGGGAACCTAATTTGAGTAAAATATTCTACTTTTATGGAGAGTTTGGAAGGACAACAACTTGAATCGTTCATCAAGTCTGATGAGAATTTGGCCCTGTCAACATAATATGTAAGTTTTAAAATAATCAAGTATACCCTATAATATAAATTGTACCTAAAATCGTTAAATAGATCTAAACCAATAATTTGAAAGCAATCTCTCCCATTTAGTAATAAAAAATCATAATTTTTAATAAGGGTGTGCAGATAAATAACAAACGTTAAATACGCTCCACACGCTGTTAATTGATTTGTTAAAATGAACAAAATTATTTTTTAATAAAAAAACTATTAAAATTAAATCTAAAATAAAAAATCAAAATATATTTATAAAACACATTAAAATATGAAATTGTAAAAAAAAAAATTCAAATATATCACTATACATAAAATTTCTTTGAACAAAAATCGAAAAATTTGAGTGGCTCCAGTGGACATAAGGAGCAGACATGAATCGGGTAAGCGGAAGAAGGCTGGAAAAATCAAGAATTTTCAAGTGGCTCCAGTGGACATAAGGAGCAGACATGAATCGGGTAAACGGAACAGTGGAAGTAGCCTAGGACTAGTAGATTCCAAAATGTATGTTCTTTGTCCAGATTCCATCTGGGATCAGAGATATATAATTTTGAAAAATGTGTTTTTTCACTATGATCATATGGAAAAATATTCAATTTTCAAGTGGCTCCAGTGGACATAAGGAACAGCCATGAATCGGGTAAACGGAACAGTGGAAGTAGCCTAGGACTAGTAGATTCTTGAAATGTATGTTCTATGATCAGATTCCATCTGGGATCAGAGATATATAACTATGATCATATGGAAAAATGAAGAATTTTCAAGTGGCTCCAGTGGACATAAGGAACAGACATGAATCGGGTAAGCGGAAGAGTGGAAGTAGTCTAGGACTAGTAGATTCCATCTGGGATCAGAGATATATAATTTTGAAAAATGTATTTTTCCACTATGATCATATGGGAAAATGTGGAATTTTCAAGTGGCTCCAGTGGACATAAGGAGCACACATGAATCGGGCAAGCGGAAGAGTGGAAGTAGCCTAGGACTAGTAGATTCCAGAAATGTATGATCTATGTCCAGATTCCATCTGGGATCAGAGATATATAATTTTCAAAAATGTGCTTTTTCACTATGATTATATGGAAAAATGTGGAATTTTCAAGTGGCTCCAGTGGACATGAGGAACAGGCATGAATCGGGTAGGCGGAAGAGTGGAAGTAGCCTAGGACTAGTAGATTCTTGAAATGTATGTTCTATGATCAGATTCCATCTGGGATCAGAGATATATAACTATGATCATATGGAAAAATGAAGAATTTTCAAGTGGCTCCAGTGGACATAAGGAACAGACATGAATCGGGTAAGCGGAAGAGTGGAAGTAGTCTAGGACTAGTAGATTCCATCTGGGATTAGAGATATATAATTTTGAAAAATGTATTTTTCCACTATGATCATATGGGAAAATGTGGAATTTTCAAGTGGCTCCAGTGGACATAAGGAGCACACATGAATCGGGCAAGCGGAAGAGTGGAAGTAGCCTAGGACTAGTAGATTCCAGAAATGTATGATCTATGTCCAGATTCCATCTGGGATCAGAGATATATAATTTTCAAAAATGTGCTTTTTCACTATGATTATATGGAAAAATGTGGAATTTTCAAGTGGCTCCAGTGGACATGAGGAACAGGCATGAATCGGGTAGGCGGAAGAGTGGAAGTAGTCTAGGACTAGTAGATTCCTGAAATGTATGTTCTATGATCAGATTCCATCTGGGATGAGAGATATATAATTTTGAAAAATGTGTTTTTTCACTATGATCATATGGAAAAATGTGGAATTTTCAAGTGGCTCCAGTGGACATAAGGAGCAGACATGAATTGGGTAAGCGGAAGTGTAGAAGTAGTCTAGGACTAGTAGATTCCATCTGGGATCAGAGATATATAATTTTGAAAAATGTATTCTTCCACTATGATCATATGGGAAAATGTGGAATTTTCAAGTGGCTCCAGTGGACATAAGGAGCACACATGAATCGGGCAAGCGGAAGAGTGGAAGTAGTCTAGGACTAGTAGATTCCAGAAATGTATGTCCTATGTCCAGATTCCATCTGTGATCAGAAATATATAATTTTGAAAAATGTGTTTTTTCACTATGGTCGTATGGAAAATGTGGAATTTTCAAGTGGCTGCAGTGGACATAAGGAGCAGACATGACTCGGGTAAGCGGAAGAGTGGAAGTAGCCTAGGACTAGTAGATTCCAGAAACGTATGTCTATGTCCAGATTCCATCTGTGATCAGAGATATATAATTTTGAAAAATGTGTTTTGTCACTATGATCATATGGAAAAATGTGGAATTTTCAAGTGGCTCCAGTGGACATGAGGAGCAGACATGAATCGGGTAAGCGGAAGAGTGGAAGTAGCCTAGGACTAGTAGATTCCAGAAATGTATGTTCTATGTCAAGATGGGACGTATTTAACTGATGTATTTATCTTCGCACCCTTATTTTTATTAATAACGTAATATCCTATCAAGGAATTTTAGGGTGTGTGTCTCTACTATGTTAGGGATGATCAAATAAATTCCAAAAAGAAAAAATAATTATGTCATTTCATGCTATTATTACTAATATTTTGTTTCAAAAATAGATCATAATTTTAAAATTTTTACGAACACACCTATTTTATTGTGTAAACCCAAGCAACGCTAGTAGATAGCTAGTATCAGAATAAATGTTATTCGAAATATTAGAGTTTCATGTAATGAATTGAGTTTATTGGGGGAAAGAGTTAGTTACAGCTAAATTATTTGTTTGACAATATCTTATTTGAAATTAATTTTTATAACAATGGAATATTTTTGATATTTTAACAAAACTAACCTTTGAGTTTATTGGGGGAAAAAGTTAGTTGCAGCAAAATTATTTATTTGACAATATCTTATTTGAAATTAATTTTTATAACAATGGAATATTTTTGATATTTTAACAAAACTAATCAAAACGAGTATTATATTTAATTTGCCGTTAGTATTCGAATTCATAGATATAGTTTATAGATATTTTGTAATAAATACATTGTACTTAGGCATATTGTCATACAATATTATAAATGCAATACAATAAAAATTCAATAATAAAACTAAATATACAAGTTATACAAAAGTTATGACGAAATTGGAAACTAGAAATATATTATTGTTCAAACCGTGTTTGCACAGACGTTTTTATCCATCTAAGGTCCTTTTTTAAAAAAATTTAAAAAATATGGGTATATTTATTTTTCTTTAGCTATTGTTTGATGTGTATATCATTTAAGATTTGTTCTGGGATCATCAACATAAATGGCCGTGTAGCATCCAGTTCCAATTATCATAGGAAGTTGAAATTTATCCAAGGACGTTTAAATATAGCACGCAAAATAGAGTTTTGGACTACCCTATTGTATAACTTTTACGTACTTTATTGAAATAATTAATTAAAAAATAAATAAAAATAAAAAAATAAAAGGGGTGTTGTGTCGAGTTTTATTCAACCTCTGGAAACTTTCAATTCGGCTGCGATAACAGTTATAGTTATAATTTTTTAATTGTAAGTTTTTTGATATAATATGTAAAAATTACTTAATTCCTAAATTTTTTATTAGAATTAACACGTTTTTTTCTCATTATTTATTACCGGTTAAGAATTTAATTTTCGTAATTTCGCTTCCTGTTATTAAATGATATAAAGCAATACTTATAAATTGTAAGCTGCTGAATGTAATATTTCCTTTAATAATAATTAATTTTTAAATTTTGTTTCAGTTGTCAACTTATGATCTAAAAAACAAAAACGTTGTATAACAAATTAAAATGGACACTTTTGATGTTACTGACAAAAACAGGTAATTTTCAAATTAAGTACTGTAATTATACTGGCTAACGAAGGCAGGTTATTTTGACTTTTTCAAATAATGTTTGATTCTTATGCAATATCATATAGTAAATGCATAAATTTTAGGTTTAATGTAAATCTTGATAAAATGTTCAAAAGAAAAAATTATGGAATATTCTATCAGTTCGGTGGCACTCCCATCTACTCAAACGCATGTTAATTTGAGACATAGACATACACTTATGGAAAAAAGGCATTTAGTCGTAGAACAGAAACGTTATAATTAGTATATGAATCAAACATAAGTAGTTCTAAGACGTTTATTTTGTATATTAATTGAAGTCAATATTTTAGCTGGTATTTTGGACCTATGTCACGCCAAGATGCCACTGAAGTTTTAATGAATGAACGTGAGCGTGGAGTGTTCTTAGTACGTGATAGTAATTCAATTGTAGGCGATTATGTGTTGTGCGTAAGGTAAATTAAACTGTTTAGTACAATTTCATATCAGTTACTATATAAATAATATACGTATGTATATATTTTTTACGAAATAGGGAAGACACCAAAGTCAGTAATTATATTATAAATAAAATACAGCAAAATGACCAAATAGTTTATCGTATTGGAGATCAATCATTTGAAAATTTACCGAAACTTTTAACATTTTACACATTACACTATTTGGATACAACTCCACTGCGTAAGCCAGCACCAAAAAAAATCGAAAGAGTTGTGGGGAAGTTTGATTTTGATGGCAGCGTAAGTTTATGCTTTATTTATTAAAAAAAAAATAATTTATGTTACACTAAATAATTTCGACAGGATCAAGATGACTTACCATTCAGACGCGGTGAAATACTAACAATCGTGAGAAAGGATGAGGATCAGTGGTGGACTGCTAAAAATGCTTTAGGACAAATTGGACAAATTCCTGTACCATACGTACAAAAGGTAATGTCTCATACTAAGCCAATTCATAGCATAGCAAGCATAAAAATGTTGTTGGCAATTTTCATACAAAAAAGTATACAAATAATAAAAAATATATTTAAATATAATTGAAGAAATATTATGTTTATTTGCATAAAGGTTTAGTCTTCGGCATAAGGTTCTTGACATATTAAAGTATATAATACATCATAGTACAATATGAAATCTTGCCCAAACTAAGACAATATTTTCTAAAAGGCTTCTGAAGTTTAAAACGGTATATAACATCTGAAAATCTAATTAAATAGATTTACTAACTTTTCAACTATTCTCTTGGATCACAAAAATTAATGACGATCAAAATGTTGTATAATTTATAAAAGGAAATTTAACAAACACATTAACACATTGAAGGAATTTATATACTATTAACAAAACTAGTAGCTTTTGTCATTAATAGTTTGATGATTGGAAAACTACATAAATTTTTTTAGTTTTTCCATACAAATCAAAAACTATTTTCATGTAGTTTTTATTGAAAGCCAAAAACTACTAAAATAACAATTTATGATACAGAATATTAAGCTTTCATATATAATGGAACAAAAAAAATGTCTAGTTGTCAGGAATTATTATAACTATAAAAGAATAGAAAATGTAAGTAAAATTAAAATTAATCAAGAAATATGAGTGTCAACAAATCTGAATTAAGAAGAAAACAGGTATGTAGGTAGTTTTTTGAATTTCGGTTTTCACAAAATCAATTAGTTTCTGTTTGGTGTAAATGGGATGGGATATTAGAAAAAATTTAACAAAAATCGGTATTTTATAAATGTGTTATCCAATTGGAGTTGTTAAATTCCATCGCGAGTATATATAAAAAAATTTAAAACGAAGCTTGTTTTCTATTAGGTTGTTATATTATAATATACTAGGAAAAATTTTGTGTCTTATTTTAAAAGTTATATAATCAGACTCAAGTAGGAATAGCGGTTCGAACGTCTGTTGTAGAAGTTCCAATCTGTCAAACACTCCAAACTAATTATGTTGATTTCTGTACATTATTTTAAATATAATATAAATACATATATCGCACTAAACTGAAATAATAATTAAAAATATTTCTAGTATGACGAAACTATAGATGATAATTTGTTGGAACGACCGTCTTCGGGTAGCAGCAGTAATTGTGGAAGTAGCAATAGTATCATTAGACAGCCAAGAGTTTCATCTGGCGGCGCCGAAATAGTTCCAACACCTTCATCAATACACCAGCTAAGCAATACTTTAAAAAAATCAGATTTGAATGTAATTATTGTTTAAAATCTAAAAAAAATAACGATTGTAAAATTATCTTTTTTTTTTCTTCAATTTAGCGAAAATTGCCAGCATTTGCTCGTGTTAAACAGGCTAGAGTTCCCAATGCTTACGATAAAACCGCTTTAAAATTGGAAGTGGGCGATATAATAAAAGTTACGAAAACAAACATTAATGGTCAATGGGAAGGAGAGCATAAAGGAAAAAAGGGTCACTTTCCTTTCACCCATGTGGAATTTATAGACGAAAGTGATTTCAACAACAAGGATTCAACACCTCCACAGTCACAACTAGTTGAAGGACATACGATAAATAATACCGATTGGGGCGAATAAACTTCTTTTGATTTAATTTAATATTAATTTAAGATTTTTTGAAGCGAGAAAATCATGTATATTACGTAAAAGTCAGAAAACTAGTTAAGTTTTAATTAGATCATTTGATCACGGCCGTATCAATTGAATAATCAATCAATTCCTTTAAATTCCCTTTTTGCACAATATCTCATTCAACATAATGAATAATTTGTAAATAATACTTTATCCAAATTTATATTATAAAATCATTGCTATGCCTAACAGAATGCTGCAATACACAGATTGACCAAACTTTGTATTTCTATGAACTGGTTACACATACATACAAACATGTCCACAAAAATACGTTCAAGTGCTCACTAAAGGAATATATGTGCCTATATATGGATTTCTTTTTATATTCTATAGCAGAAACATTGCTCGGTTTATTATTTCTTTTGTAGATTTGAACTAGTTTTTATCAATTTAAATCAAAAATGTATATCTAGCCTTAAATTTACGAATTACAGAAAGTCTGCAGAACAATTAGGAAAATTTTCTTTATATCTTAATAATAATTTGTTAATTAGTCGATCGTAAAGTAGCTTATAATCAAAAATATCCGTTAAATAAATTCTATTAGGTTTGAATACAAACGAATTTAAATTCATCCAATTTCAATAGCTATAATTCATGCTATTGCCGTTTTACCACAGCTATTTTGTTGTTTTCGCCCTGGATTATTAAATTTTATATATTTTTTTTTTTAATAATAAAAAAAAATAAATGTTTTAAAATAACAAAAAGCGAAGGCTAAATTTTTTTCGCGAATTTAGCCGACATATTGTATAAAAAAAAAATATTTTATATATTTTGATTGAAATCTTGTTAAAAAAATTTTAAACAGCATTATTGCGCAATGTTTTTGTTACATGTAGATATATATATTCCTGTTGTTAGCTTCTGGACAAATTAGGAATAGGTCCCATTGTATAAAAATTGCTTCATATATACTATATATCCTTTATCGGGGGAAAATTTATCTTTATTTTTATAGACATTTTTTCCATACAAGAGTAACGGAACGAACTTGTTTTACGTAGGAAAAATGTCTTAATTAAACGTTGCTTAAGCTTAAAGTATTCAGCGTTAGGTTTTATTACAAACACATTTAAATATTTTTATGTTAAATTTTCGATTCTGCAATTATGTACCGAAACGCGTCATTTTGTGTTACTATAAGGACATGCCATTTAAAATTATTCTTCTCATTACTCATTACTGTTTCTCCTTAGCAACTGCTTGAATAGAGTAAATATACAGTAGTGGTTTAAACATTCGGAACTGAGACGATATTTCATCTTTTGGTTTTTTCGCCCCAATTATTTTTTAATGCGTTATTAATTTGTATGTAAAACAGATGGAAATAAACACAATTCTGAGTTTATGTCGAAAATATGAAATTTCGATCATAACGAGCTTTCGAAAAAAGAAATAAATACGAGAAATGCTAAGACGAAAAAAAAGCAAAGGTCTCAGAAACTTTAAATGTGCACAAAAGACTTGTGTCAGATAAAATTCAAAAGCTCGTCTTAACTTGAATTGGATTCCACAACAATGGAAAAATGTGGTCATAACATTATTTTCCCATTGTTGTGAAGCCTAATGCATTCTAATTCAAATGATAAATCTAAATTTAATCAGAATCAGATATAAGAATCACTGTTCGACGACTTATAGGCGTAAAATGTAATCCTGAGTACACAGAATCATTTTCTGTATCGATTTGAACCTTGTGGACAAAGTACAATTTTAAAGATATCTTGTTGAAATTAGATACGAATAATTATTTTTATTTAAGGACGAAGCATATGGAAATTGGTTATGATCGGTCAATTATTTCACTTAGCCCCCAAATTTTATGAGAATCGGCCCATAATTGACCAAAGTACATAAATCCCATATATACAATGGTATAGGTAACGTATGGTCGGGCTTGACCGACTATATCTTTCTTAATTGTTCAAAACATGGAATTGTTTCAATTCATCGTATTACTGGTAACACGACGGCCCCAAAGTACAGATTTTTTAGAAAATGCCACTTTCTGGGTCATTCTAACACGATAAAGATCCCAAACATACGGCGAGAAATGTAAAATCTTGACTGGAAGAAAAACGAATGTTTTCATCACTACACAACATACGTACACATACGTACACAAGTCGTCTTTTTCAGGCTATAACTGGGCCGAACTTAATATTCGGCCTAATCCGAAACTAACCGAAATTTTTTTATATGCATGTACATTAAATTTGAATCCAAATGTTTTTAATTATTTACTTTTTGAGTCGACCTAAGATTATTAAATTTGGAGTATTATTCCATTTATCCTAATCTAATATTTTTGCGTAATATGGTTTTAACCCACAAAAGTAATATGGTCGTGTGCATATTAAATGCTTTAAATATAAAGCACCATGATTTCATATATCGCAAATAGCGGTCTCTGCCAAAGATGACTTAATTTACACAGAAATAGATTTATAAATCACACTATCAAAATCAAGAAGAATCTGTTCTTATAAATCTTTCCCTCGAGTATTACATTTTTGCGCATTCGAAATGGTGTAATGTATCATATGAACGCGCTTTATTGACGGAATGTTCTGTCGTACTACAATTTTTATTTATTTATTTTTTTTTTGTACACACACATCTTTTAAATTTAGAGAAAATTATATGAATTTCACTTTTATTCCCATTTTGAAAGCTTTTTTCATTATAGTTTTTAATGACTTATATTTTACAACAAACGTTTTGATAAAAAAAGATCTGTTTAATTTTTCTTATCTGATTTTTTTTCTTTTTGTAGAAAAAAGTTCTTTTTCATTAATAGTTAAAAATATTGCACTTTTTCTTACACACAAAATGTTATTTGAAAAAAATTCTCATTTTCGCAATTTTGCAAGACTAAAAATTGTTACTTAGAAAAGTTGCATTTACGAACATGTATGTTTTATTTTGCGATGAACTTTTCCTAAAATTGGATAAGTAGAGAAACGCTGTTAGAAATGACTAAATTAAAAAGCTTATAATCGCAATGACCAAGAGATGTTCGGATTGATAAAAAAAAAACTAAATACTGCACATTTAATTAATTTTTTGTATTTTCCCTTAGATCTTTTAAGGGTTGGAAATGTTTTGAGCACTAGAATTTTTACTTCTTTTATTAAGTTATTTTTCGGTAAATTTTAATTAATAAATACTTATTGTTTTAATTGGATAACAAAATAAACAATATAAATCTTAAAAATATTCTTAAAATAAAAAATGTGATTTCTAAAACATGGCTTTCAGTTGCACATGTTTTGACAACCACAGTGTGTAAGCAACTCGGTATTATCGGTAGATTTCTTTCAAATGCATCTCACTTTAAAAAATTAAGTGAGCTATAATGCCAAATATCAAATTTATAGTCCTTAATAATTTATTTATTTTTTCAAGTGTATTAGAAGTTTACAAGCGTATTTGAAAAACAAAACTAATCATTTGAAATTCGATATACGCCTTTTTTATATTAAGCCATCGATATGTCGATACTTCTATAAAATCAAAGTGTAAAAACTAATGCTTAATAATATTGAAATCGACTTAAATTAGCAATCAAGCATTATGTCCAACTCTGAAGAATTTAATATGAATCAAATTCATATATAAACCGTTTATTTTGAAAGTAGGTAACATAAGTCATTTTATTACAATTAAATTTGTTTCTTCTTTACAAAAAAAAAAACTATTATGAAAAATTAAAACATATCTCAAGTAAAAATAACTAGACTTTAGCCACATGAATGAAAATGAAAGTATTGTCTTTGTTAATATTGATTTAAAAAAGGACCCCTAGGGTAGTGCTGAAAATATATAAATGCTAGGTGGTTATTTCGATTCAAAGCCTGAAAATGTATAATTTAATGCCTACACGAATAAAATGGCAAACATAAGTCCAAGAAAATTGTAAACAGTTCTAAAATGTTATCAATACATCAATGTATTGTATCTTCCTTAATAAATAGAAAATATGTAGTGTATATAATTGTTGCAGAGCTGTGTGAATAATTCTAAGGCAAATAAAATTGGTGAAATAAAATGAGTTATTATTCAAGATACATATAATTTTCTCCAATAACATGTATAACAAAGAATTGTTTCAATATTTTTGTATTGCCTTGTATAAACACAATTAAAATTTTTTAATTCACAGTAGACAAAGTGATTGCATATAGTCCTGTTAAAATTGTTTGATTTAACCTTAAAGTATTCGTAAAAAAATATGTAAATTTAAACAGTGTATATATTTTCAACAAATTATCTGCAAAAAATCATGTTTTTTAAGGTTCTATTTTTGATTTAATCAAAATTGGTTCACATAAATTGTTCGTTTCGTAACATATCTTCCAAGAAATACAAAATTACGAATTCATTAAAATCAAAATTTAACAATATGCATATATGTATATATATTTTTTTATATTTTTATATGTGAGAAACTTTAAGAAATTTTATTATTTTTTTCTTTTTTTTTTTTTTTTTTTAATTGACTAATTTCAATACTTAATAAAGGAATAAAGTTAGGAAACCATGATCATCAAACCCATCTATCAGTTTTTTCTTTGTACACAGTATTTTTTAATTAAGTATGTATATTATTTAAATTGGTAATTATAATATAATACATTTCCAGTACTTTAATTATGTATGCGACTAAATAATGTATATTAGTCGGTGAGTTGTATTGTACTAATCCAAACATATTTTTTTAAGTTTCGAAATTTTAGTACTACTTCCAAATATTAAAAGTAAATATATATATATATATATATATATATATATATATATATATAAAAGCCATGTTAAAGTTAAATTAGAACCAAAATAAAAAAAATAATAATCAAAACATCTGTGTGTGTGTGTGTGTGTGTATGTATATATATATATATATATATATATATATATATAAATATAATATATATATATAAAATATATATATACATATATATATATATATATATATATATATATATATATATATATATATATATATATATAAAACAGAACAAAGAAATATATGTTATTTTTATTAATTATTTCAGGGAGATTATATTCTAAATATAAGTAGTACTAAGAGAAACACAAATCCACTCTCTAAAATAAACTTATGTCAAAAATAAAGATAAAATGTTTTCCATCATTTAAAATATCACTTAATCTAAATATTGGCAAATTTGTATTCTCGTTTTCGTTATCGACATATATCGATGAATGTTGAAATATTTTTGTTATTCTCCAAGAAATGTTGACGTTGATATTGTATTGAAACGACTCTTATCTTGTCGTCATCAAATTTGGGGACGACTAGAATAGTTTAAAATAATAACGTATAAAAATTGATAAAATAAACAAATACATATTTTTTTTTAAATATTTGTAAAAAAGTAAATAAAATTTAATAAAAAAAATATGTATGTACATATAATAAAATTAACTTTCTAAAAATAACATAAGAGAACAACTTTAAAATCAATGAATAGAAATCATAAGAAACCACATTCTTCCAATCGCAAAACCGTATGTTTTTAAAATACAATCTTTATCCATTGGAAATAAATTGTTACTTTCAATGCATCCAGAGCCCCAGATAAATTTCGGAAACGACTTACTAATAATATTAATGTTACTACAAATAAGATTTAAAGATCTTTTAAAACAGATTTTCTTTTTAATTTTATTTTTATTCATTTAAAGTAATATTAAAGCCTTCAAGGCTAATAAAAAGTATTATATAGATAAAAATGCCTGTATACATTATGGTAGGTAGGTAGGTAGAGAAGGGTTGCACAGTACTCAGAAGAGTACCTGTACATCCACTCGGAGACCTAGAGGTCCATTGTGAGTCTCTTCGTAGAATCTATAGAGAATTAGAAAAGAAAAAATAGTAGTAAAGTCAGAGTGACCAGGAAAGGAAAAGATTAGAAAGCTGAGACCAAGAAAAGACTTGGAAAGGAAAAATGCTACCGCCCTATATCGTTCGCTCTAAGCCAACGACCCCCTCCTAGCCAGCCTATTCCCATGAATCCTATCAATCTATCCAGATCGATCCTTGATATACTATCCAATTCGTCAACGAATCGACTGAATGGTCATTTCTGTCTACTTAGTTGTAAACATGGACAGTGACATATAATATGCTCTACCGTCTCTAGCTCCTCATTATCCTGCAAAGATCGGAGGAACCTATCTCCCAATTCCCTGTCATTCCATTGACAGGGACAATGACCTGTCAGAATACCTATCATAGTCTTCAGTTTCCCCCTTTTCATGCCCAAAAGTAGATTTGTATCTGCTATATCAAGTTTACGCCATAGGACCCTTGATAATCTGCAGTCCGTTCTACGATTCCATGCATGATTGGTTCTATCCACTCTCTAATCAACCTGAAGTAAAAGCCTAGAGGTGGTCTCACACCGCTTTCACTTACAGCCCTAACCAAAGCTGAGCCCTTCCTAGCTAATTCATCAAGTACCTCATTGCCAGTTATCTCACAATGACCCGGTACCCAGTAGAAACTCCTTGCAGTCGCTAATTAGCCTAGACTTGACAAAATTTCCTTACAGAGTTACCTCTGTATTCTCTTCAATGTTCCCTGCTATCGATTCCATGGCCCGAAGAATATCCAGAATTTCTGCCTGGAACACACTGTAACTATCCGAGAGCCAATACGATTCCCTGATGTACTTCTTAAACAGATACACACCTGCACCAGTGCCTATATCTATTTTGGATCCATCAGTGAATACCGATGCTCCACTGAATAGTTTTTCCCTACCTGACCATTGGTCCCTATTTGGTATAATCAGTATAGGATTTTCCCCGAAATCAACCTCCGTGCACATATAATCCGTGAATCCGGAGGGAGCCAGAGCATGTCCACCGAGATTGACTTCGTTTAAAAGTTTGGAATGTCCTATTCTGATTGATCCTAAAAGTCCCAGTTCACTAAGTCTAAGCAGGCTCCTTGCAGCCATTTCCATCACGAACTCCTCAATGGGTAGATGTAGAATGACGTCAAGTGCCGTCTGAGGTGTGCTTCTTATTGCACCTGTGATGCCAATCGAAGCACATCTCTGGGCCTTAGACAATAGATTCCTTCGACTTCCTATTCTCATTGCCTCCCACCAGACTAAACACCCAAAAGTTAAAATCGGTCTCACTACCGAGGTGTAAATCCAATGTACTACCATCGGTTTGAGGCCCCAATTCTTACCTATGGAGTTCCTGCATGTGTTGTAGGCGTTGAGACCCCTTTTAAGCCTTTTCTGTGTGTTGCTCTTCCAAAATAGTTTACTATCATGAAACACTCCAAGATATTTTGCTTCTTTTGCCAGTCTAAGTTCAATTCCCCCTAGTACCGGAAGCCTAAACTGCTCAATCTTTTACCTTCTGGCGAAAAGAACTAGCTCTGTTTTCTAAGGGTTAACCCCTAAACCCTTAGTAATATCCGATGAGGACAGTTCGTTAAGTTCAGACTGCATGAAGTCGCTGATCGTGGAAAAAAATTTTCCTGTGATCAGTATAAAAGCATGCTAAGCCCCGCTGATGATATGGTTGTCAATTGTCATCCTCAGATAAAGATCGATCAATCTCTCTAATATCTTCAATAGAAAAGACGATAGGCTGATCGGTCTAAAATCTTTAGGTTTGGAGTGGCTCGCCTAGCCTGCCTTAGGTATGAAAATTACTTTAACCTCTCTCCACCTCCTTGGAATATATCTCCTAATAAGACATACAATAAAAAGCTCCGTAAGAAGTGTCAGTGCCGTGTCACTGATGTTCTGTAGCATGGCTGGAAATCCACCGTCTAGACTAGGTGACTTGTAAGGTTCAAAGGTGTTCACCGCCCATGCTATCTTATCCATCGATACTATGTCACCGACTACTTCAATAATTTCCCTATCTTGTTTCATCTTGTCTGTGTATCTGCCTCTAAGTATACATATACTAGTTTACAAAATTTTTAATTTAAATATAAAACAAAACTAAATTTAAATTGGTTTTAAATTTACATTTCTTAGCTCCATAGCCACTAAGAATTTTAAAATTACAAAAAAAATAAATAAATAAATAAATAAATCTGATTAGAAGTAACAATCATTAAAAAAAGGAATATATATATATTGATGTCAAGCGACTGTTAAATGTTAAGCAGCTTAAATTTCCGCAAAATAATGAAGAAGCTTCAAACGGAACGGAAAGCATTATTAGAATGCGAAAAAACATATTCTGATATGTGCATATTTCAACGAATATTATAAGCAGAACGAATTATAATATTCGCAGTACGATTTAATCGCACAATGTTATACGATAAAGTGCCGTCAAAGACCTCCAAACAATAAGTAACATGTGACCTTAAAATAGAATAGACTAATCTATGCATAACAACATAAAATCTCATAATACCAACTAAGTTCCCATACAACAAGAAAAGCTAAGATTATCATCAATAATAACTCCCAAACACCTAAGTTTCCTAACAAAAGCAATTCTAGAGCCACCAAAAAAGCAGTTATATCACCCCACAGAGTCACCTAACAGCGCTGTTTTCGTGTTAAAGGAATTAACAGTAAGGAAATTCTCAGTCCTTCAACACATTATAATTAGCACGATTCGAATTAAATAATATAAATATATCGTCCGCAAATAAAAATTAAGCGCAGAAATATGTATTGTAAGGTCATTAACATAAAGTATAAAAAGTAAGACAGACCTGAGACCAAGGGAAGTAAGTTCGAAACAACGCCTTCCAATTCAACAAATTGATACCTATTCGACAAGTAAGAAAAAGCTAACTTACGCGCGGATCTAAAAATTTAAACAACATCCATAACTTGTTAATTAACCTAGTATAACTAATTGAATTAAATGTTTACGTTAAAACAAGATAACAAAGCACTGGTCTTTTTATCATTACGAATTATATCAGTAATATTAAACAACAAAGAAGTTGTTTTATGGCCACGCCGGAAAGCATAGTGGGAAGGAAAAATTTACAAACAAAAGAATGTATTTGATCTCTTAAAACATGTTCAACAACTTTTGATAAAGTATCGAAATTTATCGCAATTCATCCATATACACTTAGGAGTGGAAACAAATCTAGCCTCTTTTCATGCCAAAGGGAATACAGAATATGTTAAAATTGAATTCACTGAATAAAGAAAAAGATTCGAAATATAAGGAAAAATCATCTTGAAGAATCGTATATATATGTCATCAATACCTACCGATTTAATTTTAGGCTGATACTATCCGAAATCCGCTTTTTAAAATGCAATTGCTTGTAGCACATATTGAATCTCATTTGTTTTCTCGTATCGGAATTCCGTCGAAAATTTTTTGTCGTATTAGATTTTATTGTTATTACTCATTACTTCAATCAAATTCTTAAATAAAAAGTATTTTTTAATTGGAATTTAATATTTACAGGTAAAATTAATGTTTAAATATCCGGTAAAATAAATAAGCTGACTCAAAAATAAGTGATGGGTTTTTTTCCAACTATCGATAAACAGTCGATATTTCAAGGCTGTTACAGAATACTACATTACACAGTGGGGTAGAATCGAAATTTTTTGGAAATAAATCTGTAAATTCTGATCGGCTGGTTGGATTTTCATGAAATTTGGTGTAGGCGTAGCAGAGGAGTGTACAATGTTGAGTTTGGAAGGGGGGCACAACAAACACCTCTGGGGCGGAGCTAAGGGGGCTCAAAGTTAGGTACCTCTTACAAACAATTTTTAATCGCTTGCCAAATTTTTGTTTCTCGTCCGATTTCAAATATATTGTTGTAGGCCCTGATAAGACCTATAAAAACATGCTTACGTGTCCTATTTATCTCTTATAGTTTTCGAGTTATTTGCGTTTGAATTTTTAAGCACCATAATTTTGCATGTTCTTGGCCCAGTTTTTTTTCATATATATCCTAGTATTTCCGACTGATTTTATTAGTTTTTTTCTTAACTAGTTGAAGAACAATATTATCTATTGAATAAAAAAAATTGAATTCGATATCTTTACGAAGTCCAAAAATAAACGATTTTGAATTTGAAAATTGCAACAAAGACGACTTTTTGTGTTTTCTAGCAGAAAAAAGTATCTACACTATTTTTTATATAAAATAAAATTTTCTTTAGCAACATATAATAATTATCAATTTTCTGAAAGGTAACTTCACAGAATTGGTCATGGTACACACCCTCCCGAATTCGACCCATTTTATATGAAAGTTTTGACTTTAGATCATTTTTTCTCAAATCACACGAATCGACAAGCGGAATATACTTTAAGAATCTTCAATATGTTGTTAAAAGTTTTAAATCAAAATCTACGGGACTTCGGAAAAATGTGGATTCTATAGCCATAAATGTAAAAAATCCCATTTTTGGGAATTCAGGAAAACCCTATATTTATATTAATAAGATCCACATTTCCTGCAAATTTCATTAACATATCTTTATAAACAAATATGTTATTACAATTAAAAAATTTGTATTTTCTCCAAAAACCCCAAATTGGAGCTTTTGTTTGGTTTATTTCTAAATAGCGAAAGAAATTTTAAAAATATGTATTCTTATCCTTTAGCATATATAATTTCCGATCTTTTGCAAAAAGATTCAAGTCAATATCATGCCTCATTTCAGAAATATCCGCCTTTAAACTTTTATATTTCCAATTTATTGTATACATGACTATATTTTTACAAACTTACAACTTTTGCCTTTAGCTTTGCGTGAATAATTACTTAAAAAATTATGAATATTTCTGTATACTTTTACTAATATCTATACACAAAATATTTTTATAAAAGTAATTAATAAATATTTTTTATTTTTAATAGGGTTGCCACATTTCCCAAATTTAAGTAAATCTTTATCCTTTTCTAAGCATTCATATATTTCTATTAATGAATTTAAAATAACAAAACAAACAAAAAATGTCTATTTTAACTTAGTCAATATTATTATTTTTGGTATTTATCATCTTCCTTAATAAATATTCTATTTCTAATACGATTTTTTATTACTTATATACATTAAATTTATGTAGACAATTTTTCTAATATTTTAAACTTATACTACTTATTTTCTATAAAATAATCTGTTGTATCTGTATACATATCTAAAAGATAATAAAGGTCCTTCAAGTCTTCAGTATTTTGAGTTGATAAAGGCTCATAATAAATCCAACGTTTTCTCATTGATGATAGTACAGGGTCTGATGATAACAATAGGCTATTAAAAATATCCTCGTTTTGTGTCGTTCTGGAGCATTTCCTGGAGCTGAATAATTGAACGTGCTTAAAATCTCTGTTTCTTGCTTCGTGAGCCTCTTCTGTAAGCTCTCCAAGTGGAAGAATATTTCATTCAATTATAATTTCGCCTGGCACAATACTTTATGTACTGTTGGTGTCATTTCTTTCCATTGATATAGAGAAACAAGTAGTTTGTTGCACATTCTCCAAATCGAGCAGAGTTAATTTTGTGCTTACTATTAATTGCCATTAATGTTATGTTAGTCCTTTCAAGTAACTCTTTATTAATACCAGTTATTTTAGATGTAGCTTCGAAATTTCCGAGAAACCTTCTTGCTGTGTTTCCATCATTTGTACTACCACCAGTCGGCAGACGTTTGTCGATGTTTAATCCCGTCTCTTCTCTGAATTCATCCTAGATTCTACTTTTGTTTTTAAATCCTCGTTGTTTCTAGTAGGTTTTGTTAAATTTTCTGGCACACTTCTATGCTTTAAATCACATGCTATGTGCAGAAAATGCTCCATGAACAGTATTTAGGCGTGAAGTGGAGATATTCCGAAAGACAGAAATTCTTCATTAATACTCCTTGCTTTACCAATATCCGAAAATTGTGATTTCGTCTCATCACATAGTGAGCATTTCCAAAAAGAAGATGTTTCCGAAATGGCATTACTAACCTTTCCATCAATCATTGTTAGACTAAGTTGAAAGGATATGTCGAATATGTATTGGTTTATGGTTATTGAAAGAGGTTGTAAATCATTTATTTCATCTTTATTATATTCCACTAAATCCTTTGTTGTTGCTTTCGAATCTCTTGTGTATTCGAACCAAATAGGTTTGCAAAAATGTTTTGATCCTGGAGTGATGTTAAGCCATATATCTTCAAATGAGTTTTTACACTTTGATGAAGATTGCTTTAAGGAATAAGATCGTATTCTTAATGGCACCAAAGATGCTATAAATACGCTTTTATAATCCGCCATTTTCTTACTTCCACTAGCAAGCTTGTATTCAGAAAGGGCTGATAGTCCGTCACATCCACACTTACAGATTAATACAACGTCGCTGTTATTTACTTTTTCCAACTGATCTGCAGAAAAATCTGCAACTATCCTGGTAGCTGTATTCTCACATGCTTCCAAAAACCGAAATAGATTGTAAAATAGTTTGCTTTTTTCTGGAATATCCTTGTATGATGGTAGAATTTAGTGTCCCTTTTCAAGCAGAGCTTTTCTTAAAATTTGATATTTGTTTCTCTGTAATATTGGATTGTGATGTGGAGTAGGCACACTTTCGGCAATACGTTTAAGACGTTTTGGTGATGCAGTTGGTAGTATTTCAGCAATATTAATTGCACTCTTAGGTTGCTTCTCCTTTTTTAACATTTCTTTGAATGTATCAGAAACTTCTTCATTCGAAATTATAGAAAGCTTATGGGCCAGTCTTTTTTTCTTAGATCTTGTACTTAAATCATCATATGTCTTGCAGGGTGCTCCAGTTGATATTTTGCACGCCGATATTTCTATATCAGTATCCATCCAATCGGAATGTTTAATTTTTAATCTGTTAGTACGCTGATTCAAGGACTTCATTTTTACGTCATACAACTTTAAAAAGCTCTCTATCTGAGATTTATCAATGATGTCGACTTTTGCATGATATGTAGTTTTTATGAATTCCACTATAGCTTCCAAACGATTAAAATCATTTTTAGATAAACTCCACAGAATACAACACAATTGTTCATGTTTCAATGTAATCACCATGGTAATCAACTTCGTTATGATGTTGATAAGGATTAGCTGCGCATTTATATATATCTATTAGATATATCGCACAGGTATATATATTTACAGTTATTCTGTGAATTTTCATTAGTAAAATATTTGAAAGAGTCAATTTGGAAGAGTACTTATACCGAATTCATTGATATTATATATTATTGTCACTAGCTCATAAAAATATAGATTTTGAACCATCAGTAATAGATAAATGCTGCAGCTAGGTATCACCGGAAAGGATGCCTGTACATTACCACTAGATCATAAATATATAAATGTTTAACCATCACCAATAGATAAATACGTTTGTTAAATTTAGGTAAACACCATAAATGTAAACTAATCAAATACTTATTGATTAAGTTAAAATAAAAATTTTTTGTTTGTTTTGTTATTTTAAATTCAATAATAGAAATATATGAATGCTTAGAAAGATTTACTTAAATTTGGGAAATGTGGCAACCCTATTAAAAATAAAAAATATTTATTAATTATTATTATAAAAATATTTTGTGTATAGATATTAGTAAAAGTATACAGAAATATTCATAATTTTCTAAGTAATTATTCACGTAAAACTAAAGGAAAAGTTGCAAGTTTGTAATAATATAGTCATATATACAATAAATTGGAAATATAAAAGTTTAAACGCGCATATTTCTGAAACGAGGCATGATATTGACTTGAATATTTTTGCGAAAGATCGGAAATTATATATGATAAAGGATAAGATTAATTTGAAATACATATTTTTAAAATTTCTTTCGCTATTTAGAAATAAACCAAACAAAAGCCCCAATTTGGGGTTTTTGGAGAAAATATAAATTTTTTAATTGTAATAACATATTTGTTTATAAAGATATCTTAATGAAATTTGCAGGAAATGTGGATCTTATTAATATAAATAAAAGCGCGTTAACCAAATTTCAATCAGGGGTAGGGTTTTCCTGAATTCCCAAATAAACTAATCAAAATTCCAAAAATGGAATTTTTTACATTTTTGGCTATAGAATCCACATTTTTCCAGGGTCCCGTAGATTTTGATTTAAAACTTTTAACAACATATTGAAGATTCATAAAATATATTCCGCTTGTCGATTCGTGCTTTGTGATTTGAGACAATATGGTCTAAAGTCAAAATTTTCATATAAAATGGGTCGAATTCGGGAGGGTATATACCATGACCAATTAAGTTATTGGGCTTGTTTTTTATCTTAAAGTCATCTCTGTGAAGTTACCTTTCAGAAAAGTGCAAAATTATTATATGTTGCTAAAGAAAATTTTATTTTAGATAAAAAAGAGTGTAGATACTTTTTCGGCTAAAAAAACACAAAAAGTCGTCTTTTTTGTGTTTTTCTTTTGCAATTTTCAAATTCAAAATCGTTTATTTTTGGACTCGGTAAAGATATCGACTTCAATTTTTTTTATTCAATAGATAATATTGTTCTTCAACTAGTTAAGAAAAAAACTAATAAAATCAGTCGGAAATACTAGGATATATTTGAAAAAAAAACTGGACCAAGAACATGCAAAATTATGGTGCTTAAAAATTCAAACGCAAATAACTCGAAAACTATAAGAGATAAATAGGACATGTAAACATGTTTTTTATAGGTCTTATTAGGGCCTACAACAATATTTGAAATATTTGAAATCGGACGAGAAACAAAAATTTTGCAAGCGATTAAAAATTTTTTATGTCAGAGGTACCTAACTTTGAGCCCCCTTAGCTCCGCCCCTGTTGAGATTGTTGTGCCCCCCTTCCAAACATAACATTGTACACTCCTCTGCTACGCCTATACTAAATTTCATGAAAATCCAACCGGCCGATCAGAAGTTACAGATTTATTTCCAAAAAATTTCGATTCTGCCCCACTGTGCAATGGCAAAGTTATTCGTTTACTTTAGTGCATCGTAGTAAGGCTTCTTTCGAAGCGTGTTTAACGTGACATTTAGCAAAGAAAGCACACGCTTTTCCGATAAAGAAAAGCTCATATACAAATTGAAATTTTCCATATTGATTACTGAAAAGTGAAACGATATACGACTTTGTATTTTCCAAAAAATATCCCAGTTGACTAAATAAATGCATATCAAAAACTTTCTTCAAATGTCATAATATTCAGGTCAGAGAAGGTCTATATGATTCTAACTTTTGTAAAATAAATTTAGCTGCATTTAAACAAATTTTAATTACTGATCTAAAATGTGTGTTAAACCAAAAAATAATTTTATTAAAGAATCAAAATTTTATAATTATACTAAATTAATCACTGGAGTAATGCTGTTCTTTTGACATTAGAGTTGTACTGAAGAAAGTACAATTGTTCACAATTTGTAGGAATAACTTTCTATCTAATTGCACAGTTGGATGAAAAATGCACTTCTTTATGACCATAGGGACTCACATGTTAAAAAAAAAATAAAATAAAATAAAATAAAATAAAATAAATAAAGAAAAATAAGATAAAAAATTGTATTTTGATTTGAAAACATGGTTTTAAGTACTTATTTGCGTAAATATGCATTAAAAATGATTATTTTGATCTGTATAACTTATGATTCTGAAAAGGTTAAACTTTATCTGATCTATGTTCCTATCGAATTTCGTAGTTGAGATAGGAAAAGGGCGGATACGTGAGAAAGAATTAGTATCTACAGTGTATCTTACAGTTAAAGTCTTAACACTTGATCGAAATAATTTTTTTACCAAACTAATTAGCTGTTATAAATTATTATATTAGATTATTGCATATCAAGAGAACTTTTTTAGTGATAGTCTTCTTTGGAAACTACCTCAAATGGCATAGTATAACTAAAAATTAGGAGAACCTAAGAATTATAATACAATAGCAAAGTGATTTGCGTGCTCATCAAACTCCAGTAAGCATGGATAATGTGACTAGTAGAGAACATCAAGGATATGAGATAAAATATATCGCTAAGCATATACTTTCACAATTGGATTTTCCCTAAAAATTTGGAGATCTTTAGCAACGAATATTTTGAGCGTTTCCGTCAATATATATACAGAAAAACGGGATATAGTGCCATTCCAAAATGTTAGCTGACTGTTCGACTTAAAAAGAAGAAATACCTCTTGCTAAAATATATCCTTCTTCATTTGATGCAATTTTAAGCCGTATCTCATAAAAAAGTTAACTGTTGCAAATTGGCAAATTTTTCGTAAAAAGTTGGTTTTAAGAGTAACTAAATTTTGTATCTGTCATATATTCTTTGTTAGTTCAGTTATTCTATCATTCTTATTTACGATTTAGAATTCAATTCCCAAATTGGAGATTTTTTATTTTGCTCACATTTTTCGTTCGTCAAATAAAAGACGCTTACAAACGATTTTAAACTCACTACCGTTTCTGAAAACGTATTCCTAGCTTTGAAATTTTAGAACATATGAGATAAATTCAAAATTTTGACAAATCAAAAGGATTTAGATTGGCTTCTATTAAAAAAATTAGACTTGATTTCTTCTTAGGACTGATCTTCATAAACGTATGAAATATTTATATTTTCTTAAAGAAGTTTTTATTTAGTAGAGAATGAGCTATTAAGCTATTTTATTAAAAATAGTGAAATCGGATAAAAAACAGAAAATTAGCAAACGTTTTAGAAACGATCATGTCAAATGTGAGAAGCCATATATCCCTTCTTGAGGGGTCTGTTGGATACTGTTGTGAGAATTTTTATGTTAATAAAATTTTCGGATTTGTTTCCAATGAATATATCGTCAACTAATATGGTATTCACACTTTCTCACATCTAACATCTACCATCAATTTTACAAGATGTTAACATATTTCCATATACATAAATTGTATAGGGCTCAGAACTCAACATCTTTCAACATGTTTAAAAGATGTTCCTATCTCATTTTGTTCCACTTAACATCTTTTGATTATTTTAGTGTTAACACTAAAAAATTACATGAAATTGAAAAAAAAAAAAAAATTCAAGAAAAAATTTAAAAAACAAAAAAGATAATAATAATAATAATAATAATAATAAATTTTATTGCTTAATTGCAATATGAAAAAAAAAAAATAATTGATTATTTTTAATGATTGTTTAAAATTTCTCTTTTTTCGTCAAGAATTTTTTTCTTCCATGTGACATTTTCATTGATGAAAGATAGTAGATGTTGCAAGTGCAAACAAATGTTTTACATTTTAAACGTTTTCCATACATTCAAGATGTACGCAAGTGTGAAAACGGGTAAAATGTAAAAGGACCAATTAATACTTCATAAAATTTTATAGGAAAGATAAAAAACTTAATAAGTTAGTTTTCAACTTAATAAGTTTTTGGTTCTAAAGACGATTTTGTTATAAATCAACACAAAAAAAAAATACACATTTGAAATTGAGAATTCTGGCAAGTTTACTTGGTTTGATGTAAAATAATCTTTGCTCACGACTTTTTACTTGTGAAAAATAAAACGAATTTCTTGTTGCTCCCTTTTGAGTTTCTTTAATAAAGTCGGTATTTTTGACAATAGAGGCCTAAAATTTTGTAATATATATTTTATGCAACTGTTTTTCATTTTTTGGTTGTATGGAACTTTTGCATTTCAGGTGAAGATGTTTCAATAACAGACATGTAAAGCATGGACTCTTTCCAGGGCATATAAAATGATAACAACTTTAAAACTCAATCATTTTTACATTTTTTGCGAATGGACACGATGTGGCAGTGGAAATATACTTTTTAAATGACCTAGTGTACATACACATAGCCAAAAGCTATGTAAATTAAAGCAGAGATTGTATGAAAATTTAAGTAAAATATTTATTTACAAAAAGTGGGCTTAAAAACAGGATTTGATAAAGCTTAAAGTTCCTTTCGTAAGATGTATCTTTCAGCCAAATATGTGTATGGGTTCAGTAGATTTTAGGTGATGTCGTCACAAATATATATTATGGGAAACAAATCACAAAACTTTATGTACAAATGTGGACGGAAAAAGGACACCTCAGCATTCTGATTCAATGGTTGAATAAAAAAATTAGAAAAGTTATGTACATATATTACTTAATTTCAAGAAGTATGCGTAAAAAGTGATGATATAAAACAGGTCATATAAGCCATAGTTTATTCCGAACTCTATTTGTACCAAATTTTATGTGCACCGGTTGGTGGTGGTTAATAAAAAATATGTCAACTAATTTGTTATAAAAAGCGGGCAGGTAATGGGTCAAAGAAGAGAAAAGTTATGGCAAATAATTTGTTAGAAAAAGTAGGCCTAAAAAGGGGCGCTTTATCCAATGAATAAATTGTATAAGCTATAATTCCTTTAGAACTGTTCGTGAACGAAGTTTCATGTGAGCTTAAAATAATTGTTTAAACGGGAGGAAAAAGTTAATTAAATGAGATATATTATTTTATCAAAACCGTTTTATTTGCACCAAAATTTATCTATATTTTTTATGGTTTTTTGGAAAAAAATAAATAAATTTTGTACGAAATTTTGTTTCACAAAATATACTTAATAACTCCATAACTGTTGAGCGTATTTAATATATTACGCCAACTTATTAGACCGATTTAATGAGGATTTAAAAAGAAAACGACCCCATATGGCCAAGAAAAAAGTTCTTTTTTATCAAGATAATGCACGGGTGCACACGTGTGCAGTCTCAATGGCAAAACTCTATGAATTAGCCCTTAGTGACTACTTCCTATTTCCAAACTTAAAGAAATGGCTCGGTGGAAAGAGATTCAGCTTCAACGATGAAATTATTGACCAAACAAATGCCTATTTTAAGGATCTTGAAAAATCCTATTTTTTGGAAGGGATACAAAAACTGGAGAAACGTTGGACTAAGTGTATTGAGTTAAAAGGAGATAATGTTGAAAAATAAATTTTTGTTTTGCAAAAAAAAAAAAAAACTGTGTTTCATTCAAAAAGTCACGGACTTATTGATCCGCCCTTGTATGAACTGAATGTGTAAATCACGAAACAATTGCTCGTGCGTTTCATGAGTCAGTGAAATTGTTGGGGGAGGACTGTAATAAAATTAAAACTTTCTTATACATATTTAGCGGATGCGGCTCCTTATATTTTAAAATCAGCAAAAGTCTTTAAGATTTAAAAAAAAAATTTTGCATTTAACCTGCTTAGCCCAGGCATTACACCGAGTAGCAGAGGAGGTGCGTAATAATTTTGATCACCTTGATTCCTTGATTTTATATGAATGTATATAAAAAATTCTTATTTAACTCAACGTTTCCACGAAGAAATTTTTATTTCCTAACATAAGAAATAACGTTGGCAAAATAACGGGAACAAATTTTGATTTCCAACTTTATGTTAAGGGGTGGACAAAAAGGTACATGAGAACTTTATATGTTATTTTTCCTTTTTTTTATTGAAAATTTTATTTATATATTTTTTTCCATTTTTATTCTTTATTTTTCTTTTTAATACAAAATTATTTAATTTTGCAACTTTTTTCTGTTCAAAAGAGCAAAATTTTAAAAAAGAACAATAAATCTGATAGTTTATGTTATACATTAGTGCTCAACTTTGCTTAAACATTTATTTCGAAATAAATTGCGCAATAGTTTTTTTATTGGTCCTCACGTAACATTTTAAAAAGAGAGATAGAATTTGACAATTGCCAACATAAAAATGTCTACGTGTAGATTAGGGGTAAGGAGTAGAAGACACTAACACAACCAAGGGATGATGTGATTTTCAGTTTTTTACTAAATTGAATAAAAAAGTTATATTATTTGTGCCGCAATTGTATCAAAATTTTAAGAACTTCTTCTGCGTAAACTTTACAATATTTCTTGATCAGAATATCTTTGGAAATTTTCCGTTGAGTTCTCAAAATTAGCAGCATTATTATTTTAAAGCGTCAAAACCAAGTGAATATAGTAGTTTTTGAGCTATTATCGCTCAAACAAACAATAAAATAATACAAAAGATATTTTTCCTTAGTCATAAGCAATCAAACAGTTACGATGACCTTTTATAAGTTTAGTTGACAAAATGCAAATATTTTTATTTAATAAAGCTTTTAGTACCAAAATATCAAGCCTATTAAGGGTTAACTGCTTTTATAATTTAAAATTATTGTTGTTAAAATCAAATGTTATATTTCAATTTATATAACAAGTACAATATTTTCTTAAGAGTGAAAATTCACCTGGAAAATTCACCTTTGCTTTCCTAGTAAGTTAGAAAGTAATATTGGAGACAAATGTAAACTGGTTATTTTTTTGCCTGAATAACTACTTATTTTTGTTCGCGTTGTCCCGATAGTAATAGGTTGTTGTAGATGTTAAATCAAAATAAAAACAAAAACAACAAAGAACAAATTTTGCCGTCAGTGAGATTTGAACAAGAGCTTACTTAATTTAATAAGCGCAAAAAACTTTGTTAGTATAAAAATATGTTTTTAAACATTATGTGAAAAAAAAACTAACAGCATCAGACCGGTGTTGAACCAATAATTTTCTGGTATTACTGGTATTACTGTACTATTTTACTATTGATTACTTATTTATATAATGTAGAGTAGGCAAACAATAATAACGCTTTATTATCAATTAATTACTCAAATATGTAGTTGCCATTACCTAAAACCAAAAAGTTTTTGCTGGGTAACTATTCAAGAGTGCAATTCAAGAGTACATATATGTTTGGACTTATATTGAAATATCTGATTCACTTCCGGTTTTTTAAATTTTTTCTTAAATGATAGCACTTTTAACGCGGAAAATATTGATTTAAAAATTCTTTAGTATAATTGAGTAGTGTGGAATAGGTTTTTGCAAAAGATATTTCCATAATAAACTCATATGAATTTTCTCTTTTTTTTTTTGTTTTTTGTTACTAAAAAAATTATGAAGCCGCTTTTGGATATACCACAGAGTTAAAAAGCTTTATGAAAAAATTGTTATTATACAGGAAAATATTAAAAAATAGGTTAAATGAACTCTTACAGAAAATTATTTATAAATGCCCTTTAGTAAGGGAGAGCATCTTTCGCACATAGTCAATAACTTACTCTAATGCAGTTTTATTACATCACTTGTATTGCAAACATTTTTTGCGGGGAATTAAGACAAGTCTTCAATATTTTTATTTTAGAAATCATAGAGTTAAGAGAAAATAAATTTAAAATTTTTATTCAAATTAGGTAATTTTTTAAAAATTTGTATTTTTCTTTAATTTGTTAAATTTTGGATAATTGTATATAATTTGTGAATATGAATTATCGACTCCGGCAACACTGATATAATTCCTATATCCCATACTCAATAGAATAAAAGTACTTTCCAATTTTTTTTTTCATTTTCTTAAAAGTCCATACAATTATTTTGTTAAAATTATTTATTAAAAATACAAAATTATAACAAAACACAATAACAATAAAGTCAAGTTACTTAAATTCTTTTACTTAATTAAACGAAAGTTTTTTATTTGAAATAAACCTTTGAGTTAATTAGTGTGGACATTTGGTAAAAAAAAAAATTAACTAATTTTTTATACTCTATTTGCCATAATATCACGTTGTGTGAATATTAACACACTAACAATAAAGTCAAGTTACTTAAATTCTTTTACTTAATTAAACGAAAGTTTTTTATTTTAAATAAACCTTTGAGTTAATTAGTGTGGACATTTGGTAAAAAAAAATATTAACTAATTTTTTATACTCTATTTGCCATAATATCACGTTGTGTGAATATTAACACACGTTTCAAACAAAAGTCGTAGAGTTACGTATAGTCTTAATCAATTCATAATTTTGTAAAAAATCCCAAAAATATTAAATATCAACAACAAATTATTTCGTCCATGATTCCTAAAACCAACTTCTCGGCAACACTGTATATGTCAAACATAAATTTGGAAATGAATGAGAGGGCAAATTAAATTTAATCTACATGTTTGCCATAATGTAATTATAGTGACCGAACATCTACAAAAACAACAATTGCTTGCAATTTGTTAATGCAAAACCAATGCACGTAATGTCAAAATTATATGAATAAAAAAAAATTAGAAAATGAAGAAAAAGAGTAAATAAATACAAAAACAATTTGACAGTTTCAAGCGGTATGTACATGAAAAAATTGTAATTTAGCTGGGTTTACGAGGTCACTTTATTATTTCACTATGATATTTGCAGTAGGTGTGTTTATAGATAAATTACTATGTGGGTTTTATTAATTAAAAGTTCATTTATTTTGTTAAATTAATGCTTTATTACTAAAGCTGCTTATTACTAAAGTTGTTGAGTTCTGTTTATTATTGCATTTGTCGTTCGTTATTTACTTGCTGGCAATGCAACACGTGTGTGAAATTATATTAAAATTTTCATGTGAAACAAACTTAAGCTTAAAGCTTGAGAATGTTTTGTTCGAATTGGTAGACATGGCGTAAGCATAAAATACTCGTATATTATTTGGGAGTCACCTCATATGTCACATGTGCCATCGTTAACTTATACGTCTGCTTTTATGTCGTTAATTTGATGATTTTAATTTTCAATATAATTTTTTGTATGTAATAACCAACGAAAAAGAAAATTGTTTGTTTATTGCATAATGTAGCGAATACTTTTTTGGTTGTTTGTTAATTCTTCTTTCATTATATCACATTTGAAAACATTTATTCAGTTTTTTCTCTTTATAACCATTGATACTCCATTTTATCGTAGGGATATTTTTGCATTTACATCACTCTTATTTTGGTTTGCTTAAATATAATTTCAATTTATTTGTTTACCTTTCTTAATTTTTGTTTTTCGTAATTGCGATAATTTCCTAGTGAATGGTCAACTGAAACTTCTTTTTAATCTACCATCTATCACTTCAGAGACTGGTAAGGCATTGAAGCATGCCAAAAGGGATATAAACGCATACATTTCCATTTTGAAGATATATAGCAATGACTTTACTAGCTGAAATCCTATGTTAATTTTTATTTGCACAAATTGTCTTCCTTAAAGTACTTTAACAGAAAGACAACAACAAAGACTCAAGAAATTCAAAATGAAGGCCTATGCTTCAATTGCTTTTCTAAGATACATGGTGTTAAAAATTGCACAAGCGAGCAAAGCTGCTTTAAATGTAACAAGAGGCATAACACACTACTTCTTATAAAAAATTATGGACTGGTACTGGCTGGGATGAAATCATTTCTGCTGACATGCTTCAACAATGGAAAACGTTCCAATCTAATCATCCTTATATCAAATCCATTCGTATTCCACCATTAATTAATTTCACAACGAGTATTGAAATTCAGTTCCACGGGTTTTGCTATGCACCACTATATTGTCAGCCATGCGAGTCATGGCATATGTTTACAGATTTTTCATTTAGACTCATCTAATTTTTCGTCTCAGTTTCTTTAAAGCATCTGCGTCTCTCTCAGGCTCCGAAATAATTTCAGTCCGAGATCACCTGATATCTATTTGTCAGAAATACCATTTTTCTAATGAATACAAGAATCTTTCTGTCGGACATAATGTCCTAAGATATTGAACCTGAATCCATCTCTTGATCTTGAGGGAATTATTCGTTCATATGACAGGTTGGAATGTTTACCGGGATTGATATGTAATTAAAGATATCCGATTATCCTCCCATATAACTGCCAATAATCGAGGCTTCTGGTCAAATTTGTGTATGATGTCATTCTACATGGAGGGAATCAGTTAGTTCTTCAGCTCCTGAGAACGCAGTATTGGATCCCATGGACAAAAAATCTTTTTAAATCAATCATCAACAAACCTAATCGGTGCTTTATCTATAAAAATTTACAAAAAGCAAATGGCCTAGATTTTGCAGGGTAGTTCGATATAAAAACTTTTTCAGGACGAGCATGTAGAATTTCCAAAGGTTATCTTTAGCAAAGGCATATGTTTTGCAATAAAAATAATCCACCTTGAAGCCACCACTGATTTGTCCACTTCAGCATCCCTAGTGGCTTTCAGCCGTTTCAGTTCACGTAGATGATGTCCGTCACTCTTATATTCCGATGATAGTACAACCTTCATTTGGGCTTCCAGAATCCTTGCAAAGTGTTTATGAAATCAGCACAACAATCGCTATTGGACAATTATGCTGACAAGAATATATCTTCGCATTTTATTTCAGCAGGAGTTCCTCACATGGAAGGACTATGGGAGGCCGAAGTAAAAAACTTTAAAGCCCACTTTTTCAAGGTTACAGGATGCCATAAATATATCTACGATGAATTATCAACATCAATATCCAAAGTCGAGGCTTGCTTCAACTCAATTCCTATTTCTCATATGTCCACCGATCCAACAGATATATCTGCCTTAACTAAAGGGCATATTCTTATTGGCTAGCCTATTATATTGCCAGTTAATCCATAGGTAAATAATGCATCAATTTCTTTAGCAAATGGATGGCAAAAACTAACGATAATTGGTCATAACTTTTGGGAAAGTGAATACCTAAAAGAACTCCACAAAAAAGTAAATGGCAAGGACCTAAGCAAAATATAAAGGGGAATTCGCTGTTAGTAACTTAGGACGAAAATCTTCGCCCGAATGAATCGCGATTCGTCAAAGTGAATAAAATCTACTATGACTCCGATAATAGTGTTGGTGTTGCCAATGTAAGTACGCAACGCGGTTTAGTAACACGGTCCATAAGAAAGCTTGTATTTCTGTCTACAGACTCCTAAGGTTCGATATATATTTGTTTAATACATTTGTTTTATTTTTCATAGTCATGATTTTTTTAAAAAAAAAAAAAAAAAAAAACATCCACTTATTTGCAACCGTACATTGAAAATAGTATCATCACACATTATTACGCATTAATCTCAGGTTGTTCGATGAATTTTTGCCATCTACTTCACGCTCTCGACCACCTTCACCTAAACCGTCAACTCTGTCAAAAAAAAACGTCGTGCTCCCGTGTCTTCAAATAAAAAAGAACCCTTCTTCTTCTTTGATATCGATGTTGTGATAGAATACTTTCATACTTCTCTCAACGGTATTAATGAAAATTTCAAACTCTTCGTCTGCCCGTTGTCTACTTGACTCGAGTTAGACGATCAAATGCGTGTGTAAAAAGTTTGTGGATCAGATAAATTTTACCGCATTTTCTCTTCATGAGGAAACCGTCTTTTCTATCATTGTAAAATCGAGGTTTGATAGCTCTCTAATTATCGTAGTCACGTTCAGGGTAGACAATCGAATTACTCTACAAACATCTCCCAATCCCTTTCAAAATCGTACAAGAAGAATTTTCAAGATTTCTTCCTTGCTTCTTCCGAGTGTTATGAGCCTGCTACATTTGACGTCGTTATTTGAGTTGATTTATACCTGAAAACCATTTGTAAAGGAATTACTTTCTGAAAAGGTTTTATACATTAAAAATATTACTTAAAGCTAACTAACCATATAAGGGACTCTTCGTTCCATTTTTATATATATATTAATTTGAATGAATTTTAATTGATTTTTTTATCAACAGCATTGTGATTAATCCATGTTAATATTATAAAATCAAGCTTGCATTTGTTTATGTGTTTATTTGTGACGCAATCACGCCTAAACTACTGAATCGATTTTAATGAAATTTTAAATATAGATGAATTTTTAGGTTGAATATGCTTATAATTTATGTCCTATTAATTGCCAAAATATTGCACTTTATTATTTTTTTCGATAAAAATTAAGTTTTAATTGAAGAAGCATTACTGGAAACATTGTTTTTTACGTTTTCCTACATTTTTTTTTATTAAACTTTTAGATTTTATGTAACGCAGGGGCTTTCAGCTAGTATAAATACCATTAGATTAAACAAATTGACTTTATATATTATTATTTAAATTTTAATTATAATAATACCTAATATCTTTCTATACGTTTGTTATAGAATTAGCATCTTTGGTTATACCAAATTGGCAATTCCGTCATTCAATTCCATAGATTCTGCAAGGCGGTCGGCAATGTTCATGCCAAAAGACCAGAACTGACGTAGATTGCTAATTAAGTTAATGTACTGTTTTCTCCTTACTTGGTGGTCATATACATATTCAGCTTATGTACAAATATATTGCCATCTTCCTTCCACACAACGGCTAAAAATATATGTCAAGTTGGTAAAACGTCAAAAATGCTACTACCATTTTGGTCCTCTGGTTTTTACCTTCTTGTTGCTTCTACCACGATCCAGAAAAGGTAATTCAAATAGCTCTTTAATAAAATTTACTTTTCCTAACAAATTCTAATTCTTTTCTTTCATAAAATTATCTATTTGGATTGTTCATTAATATTTCCATCTCTACTCACAAATTTTTTGCATCGCATACTGTACGCTGTGTAATATGTAAATTGTTTTACAAAACTACTAGGAGTCCTTATGTCTAAAAAAATATGCATTTACAAACCCATCTATACTGCCCGCTGGAAATCAAACATAAAATAAAATTTTACTTTAAGTACCATATTTCCCAAATATTTAATTGATATCTCTCACAATAGTGCAAAAATACTTAATAACAATAAATAAATAGTGTTTTGCTGGAATAGCTGCTGATAACACAACATTTGTGTCATCCTTCATTCATATTCGTTGACATTTCATTTATTTTTCTTTTCTTCTTTCTTTGAGATCCATTAAAGCTGTATGAATTCGGAAGTGTAATCTTGATTCTAAGGAAAATCCGGTATATTTTTTTCTGAAAATAAAAAAGGAAATTATATTTTATAAGTATATTTTGTTTTGTAAATGGAGAAATTCTTGAAAAAAAAAATAATAATTGCTAATGTAATTTAAACATTGTGTTCATTTTTTGATTGACATTTTACAAAACATTCTGTATGAAATTTTGTGAGTAGAGAACGAAAATCATATACATTATCAAATAATTTTAACCTGGCTGAAACTGACTTTAATCGTTAATAAGTTTTGTGGTAACACTATTTTAAACAAACGGGTTACATATCTGAACTCGCAGGACTTGAAAGTATTAGAGTGCAAAATTTTAGCACCATAGGTTTTATTTTATAATCGTGATTGTTTTTCAAAGTTCAAAAACTTAGAAAAAGGGCTAAAAATTACTAAACTTTTCTCATTCTTCTACACGTTTTGTTCGCGCGTTTATACTTTTTGATCTCATGCGATCTTATATAAACTAATCGGACTTTGTGAATAAATTACACGCATTTTTATATTTTTGGGCGGGGTCTGTGCGTCCCTCAACGAAATACAATTTTTGAAATAAGGATTTATACTTGTTGTAATTACTCGTAGTTTGCGCCATATCTCATTGATGTAGCCGAAATAGTCAACGCATTAGATAGTCTCAAAGTTTGGAAAACAAGAGCGAAAATTAAAAAAAATCAGTTTTTCGCTAGGCACATTCAAAGTTTCTAATGGAATAGCATGGATTACTGCGAGAACTTAGTTTTTTTTATTATTTTACACAATGAAATCGAAGGAGATTAAAAATAAATTTAATAGAAAAATTGTATTTCCTTTTTGAAAATTACGCAAAAATTTAACTTTTTGTTTTTGTAGTTTTATATAAAAAATTGCAATTTGTACAAATGTTGTCTATATAGATATAGTAACGGTGATAAATAAAATTGATCGTTACCATAAATTTAAGTCAAATGTCGTTGATAGTTAAAAACCAAACACTTTTGTCAAAACAGATTTTACTAAGGCACATCGTATGGACAGCACGTAATTGATCATAATTGGCGTGAATAGTTGCAGTTTGTAATGCTTAACGCAAATGTAGAGGCGGATTAAGAAAATTTCGAAAGATAAAAATTTTATGGACAAAAAAATTCACTTGTGCTAAAAAAGGTTCACAATATTAAATACCATTTCCTTGTAATAAACTCGCGATTTTTAGTATAACGAACATTTTTTTAATTTTACTAGGAACCCCTAACATATACCACACTAAACCATTGAAAATATCATAAATTTTATTTAAATAATTTACCAGAATTATACATAAACTTCTAGTTTGTAAAAATTTGTATATGTTCAGCTTAAACGCTATAATTTTCACTCGCCCTGCTCGAAATTATTAACACGAACTGATTCTATATGCATTCGAGTCACTTTATATTTATACAAATGGATCCCCAGCTGGGTAACAATCATGACGCGATGTGGTGGCTTAAATGTAAGCTGTGGTCTCTTCCTTGAAGCCTCAGTTGTCTTCCTGGAAGGGTCTGCTTTCCTGGAAGATACTGAGTAATCAAGATCTAGACTACATGACCAAAGGTTATCCATCCCCTATCCTCTCTCCCAATAAACTCTTTTCTCCCCTCTTATTCCACATCCTCTTTCCCCCACTTGTAAGGTTAAGGTGGTTGGTAGCAGTGCTGAGAACCTCAATGGCTAGTCAGTGATTAAAGAAGACTAGTCGCTAACAGCTCCCCTCTGGCGCCAGGACACGGGTCAGTTGTAAATTTTCTTTGTTTAGTCCGTGTACGCCGTCCCTGCATGGATGGTCCATCCCCTTACGTGCCTACTCGTGGGAACTATATGGAGAATTTTAACACAAAAAACAACAACAACAAACAATTGGAGATGGGTATCTCCTCGGAAGACGACCTTCTGGCCTCTAGTCAAGAGACCTTGGTCGAACAACCTAGCAGCACGGGAGAAAGTTATAGCACCCCGCTGTCAAAAAACACATGTCCTATGTCTCCTCGACAGGATGTCAAGTCTGACGACCAGTCGAAGGAGAAACGGAAAAAAAAGAAGAGCTAGAAAGAAATTCTGAGACAACGTTATGTCAAAGCTCTCTTTATACTTGAATGAGGCACATGGCACTCCATATGAGCGCGATAATGAAGATCGTGTCAAATACCAAGCGGTGGCTGACGAGTATCTTAAGTTGAAGGACTCCCAATCATCCACATCCCAGGCAGCGCAGGAAAAAGCTGAGGGTAACAATTCGCCGAAGAGGAGAAAGGTCCATGATAAATCGACCGCTCCGGCTCCTTCCACTACAATAACGTCAGCAAGAAGGCCATTTAACGGGGTGTTAAACACCACTTGCTGATTGCTGTGGTAGCAAAATGGGGTGCTATAGAGTCTAAATTGGCTGAACTCATGATGGAACACGTACTCACCAATAAAGACTCTACAGTTCCTAGTTTTGACTCTGGTGAGATACACCGGGGCTATAGGATAATCAAATGTTTGGACTTGTTCTCTAAAGATTTTCTCAGCAAACGCATCGCAAAGATTAGTGATGCATGGGTGAATCGTACTGGATGGGAAGAGGTGCTAGATATTACTCTTACAAAAGGCAGATCTAATTTATCAGTTGATAGGTGGAGAGTATCCAAAGAGAAATCCTTTTCGGATCATTGCTGGATACTTTTCGATATTGGACTCGTCTGCAATGAAACAGCGTCAACCTTCAGAAACCCAAGACGAACAAACTGGACTAAGTTCAATGGGATTCTCAGGCACAATCTAAAAAGAATACCTCCAGTCGAAGCAACGACTGAGGGTCTTGATCAAATTGAGAGCACATTAAGCAAGGAAATCGTTAAAGCTTTTAACATATCCTGTCCAATGACGAAAGCCAAAAAGAGTTTCCCTCCCTGGTGGAACAAGGAACTATCGATGCTACGCAAGGAGGCACGCAATGCTTTCAATATTAGCTACAGGACTAAATCGTGGCAGTTTTATCACGAAAAGCCCAGAGAATATAATAAAGCTATAAAGATCGCAAAAAGGGATTCATGGAAAGGTTTCTGCAAATCTATCAACAATACCAATCGTCGACGGAATCTTTGGACATTTTACTCAATACTCATTTTCCTGGCTGTACAGATGTTACCGACCTGGAGATGGGGCATATTAATTCCTCGCAAGGAATCGAGGATGACATGATATCCATGGAGAAAATTTTATGGGCAATAGATAGCTTCTCTCCGTACAAATCTGCAGGGCCTGATGCCATTATACCACGGATGTTACAAAGTGCAAAGGTATACATCATACCCTGGCTACATAGAATCTTTGAACTCTGCCAAACCCTTAACTATATTCCGCGGAATTGGAGGAGAGTAAAGGTTGTGTTCATTCCAAAAATCGGAAAAAGAAGTCATGAGAATGCAAAGGACTTCCGTCCGATTAGTCTCTCATCTTTTCAGCTGAAAACCCTCAGAGAGACTCATTGATTTACATATAAGGCAGCGTCTAGAGGGTACAACTCGACTCTCAGGAAGTCAACACGAATACATTAAATGTCGCTCCACGGAGATGGCTCTTCATGAAGTCGGAAGGGTCATCGAGCGATTCGTTGAATTTAAACAATACACAATGACTGCCTTTCTGGACATAGAAGGCGTCTTTAACAATGTCTTGACTATGGCGATACAGAGAGCTCTGCACGAACTAGGAGTTGAGGATTACATCACCAACTGGCTGGTCTCAATGCTAGAGACAAGAATCGTCATTGCGAATTTAGGCAACGGTGTTAAGACCAATCAAGTTATGCGTGAAACTCCACAAAGAGGTGTGATTTCTCCGCTGTTGTGGCTTATTGTCATTAATACCATCCTGTGTAAATTGGACGACAAGGAAGTAAAAGTCGTGGCTTATGCGGACGATGTGGTGATACTAGTATTAGGACTGTTTTTGAACGTGATAGAGAATGTGGACTAGGAGTGAATCCGGGCAAGACAGAGCTGGTACTTTTTACCACAAAGACCAAGATTCCGAACTTCAGACTACCACGGTTAGAAAACAGTGAACTCACCTTGTCGGACAATGCAAAGTACTTGGGCATTATTTTGGATTCCAAGCTTTGATGGAAGCTAAACATTCAACACAGGGTTAGTAAGTCTACGGTAGCATACTACACCTGTAGAAAGATGTTTAGTGTGAAATGGGGGTTGAGTCCAAAATAGACAAAATGGCTATACACTGCAATAGTATGGCCCATTCTTGTATGTGGATCTCTTTTTTGGTAGACCGCTACTAGTAAGAGATACGTGGTGGATCAACTTTACAGGATACAAAGATCCGCTTCTATTGGCATTGCAGGTGCATTACGTACTAGTGCATCAGAAGCTTTGAACACTATATTGCACCTAACATCCATAGACCTACACATTATTAAACCATCAGTCAATAGTGCGATAAGATTATCTGCAACGGAAAGCTGGAGATCAAGAACATATGGGCACACGAAGATATTAAGTTTAATATCCCCGCAATTCAATCAACCTATCGACTATATGATTCCCCAGATGGACTTCAGAAATACTATTAAAATTCTATTCCCCACCAGGAGCGAATGGAGAAGGGCAAATCTTCTTGAACAATGTAGAACTAAGATATACACTGACGGCTCAGAGATGAACTGCGGTGTCGGCTCTGGTGTCTTCTCTAACGATCTTGGAATTAGACACTCATATAGACTCCCTGATGCGGCAAGCGTACTCCAAGAGGTTAGGGAAGCGTGCAAACTAATTCGCGATAGAAATATTCAAGGGAATATTGGTTTATTTATCGACAGCCAAGCGGCAATTATATCGCTCAAATCACCTAAAACTACCTCTATTCTAGTCAGACAGTGTAAAGAGGAATTGCTAGGACTAAGTCGACTGTATGGCATTACTATAGTCTGGGTTCCTGCGCATAGGGATTACTATGGTAATGAACAGGCAGACGAATTAGCCCGGGCAGACTCTGCTATGAATGCCTCCTTATCGGTTTCTGTCGCAATCCTGTTGGGATCAGTCAAAAGCTGAATCCAAAAACACTATCTAGAGAAGGCGAAAAATAAATTGCGAAATTTGGACAAATGTAGAGTCGCGAAGGAAACGTTGTCTACCTACACGAAAAACGCTCAATGCAACTCATTGGCTAAAAACGCAAAAAAATCTAGAGACTAATATCATTGTTTACAGGTCACTGGGCGATCGGGAAGCATGCAAGCAGACTTGGTCTCCATTACAATGAATACTGTCGTAGTTATGGCAATTGCGAGAAGTAGGAGACAGTATATCATCTTCTATGTGAATGCCCAGCCTTGAATGCAATCAGACATAAATTTCTGGGAAGGTACCAATTAGACAACCTCTGTGAGATATCTGACACTAGACTCAGTGACATTATTAAATATCTCAATGCTTCAGGCTGGATCTAATTAATTTATGTTCTCATTTTTCTTCCCTACATTTCTATTTCATTACAGACTCAATCCAACTCATTCACCTGGCGAATAGTGTGGTCCCATCAAAACGGAATCTAACGAGTTTAATTAATTGCCCGTAAGTTTACGCGTAAACCAACCAACCAAGACAAATTGATTTTAATGTGCCATCAAAAAAAGAAAAAAATGTTTAAGGCCAAAAAATAAAAAATTTTGATATATATATATTTGAATAAACATTAGGGAATTCATTTTACTCGATTTTTCAAGAGTTAAAGTTACAAATCTTCCACTTTTTTTACGAAAAATTTAATATAAGGTGTATCTTTTTACTTTATCTCTTCTAAACCCAAATTATAAATACTTATATACATTATAATTCTTATAGTGACGTTTATATATTTAACTTGTTTTGTGATTGAAAAATTACCTTTAGCTTCAATTACACGTTCTATTTCACACACATATTCAGTTCATTTTACAAAATAAATTTTTACATCTACTTCCAAATTGTGCAACAGTTGTTTTCAAAAACACTCACCTTTAACTATCTTAAATTAAAACTAAAAAAAAAGACATTTTCAAAATCTCTTTTACTCGAATTATTAAATTAATCGGCATAATTTACTCGAATAGATTTTTACTAGAATTTGTTAATTTTTATTTAATCGAAAAATTATTTGATTTTAATTTGTCGATTAATCGAACAAACATTATTCGCGAATACCCTAGTAAACGTGCTATCAACTTTCTTGACTGAAATGACTTTTACCGAAATATAATTATGTTCCAAAAACTTCGCAAAACTAATTTTATTTAAATTCTTTACTTCTATCTGGGGTAGGTAAAAGTTAAGTTGATGAACACAATTTTATTATTTCTTTCGTTATAAAAATTGTTTTTGCTAATTTAAAATTAAAATTTATATTTTTATGACTTTTGGTGCAAAACACTTTGACGGTGCAAACACTTTGATGAGCTATCCATTTTGTCAGTTTTTTCCGTTTTATCGATTTATCAATACAAATGAAAGAAAAAAAAACAATCACAAGTTTATAGTAATTTATTTTTTTTTCTGTTTGATTTTTCCAGCAAAAAAAAAATCATATACTACTCTCATATGGGAGAGTACTAGAGGATCTGAGCTTTCAGAAAACTTATCTTGTAGTCACCGTGAAATAATGCGAAATACATTAATGTGTTAAAGTTGACCACATCGAATATGAAAAAATTTCAAAAAATCATAACTTCTACAAATCAAGTCCGATTTATTATTAATTTAAAAACGTCTATAAAGAAACTGAAGAGATGAAGAAAAAATACCTCTTATTGTTGAAAAGATATTACCGCTATAATTTGGATTTTTCCATTTTTTGCCTAATTTTTTTTTGCTTTTTTTTCGAATAATTTCTGTAACATAGAAGAAAAGATTTTTCTTTTAATATCTTCCCAGAACATTCCAAAATAATGTGTTAAAAGTATATTTTTTTTTTAATTATCAAATCAAGACTCAAATGAGTACGAAAAATTGCTGCTTTTTTACATTGATCCAGCATCGGTCGAAAATTATGAAATTTTTAACAAAATTTCATGTTAATAACCACTTATATATGGATTAATTTGACACTAAACTGGTTCAAAAATGTAGACAAAGGAGCATATTTTATAAAAATTATAAAATTTTTAGAATCACATTTTTTAGGTGCACAAACAACGTATTATGATTATTTTTTTATTTATTTCTAATGTAATATATTTGAAAGATAACGATATTTTTGTGTACTAAAAATCATTTTATTTTTCTACATTTTCAAATCTGAAACAAACTTTTCTTAGAAATTATAAATACTAAAACTTGCAACTTTTTTAGCTAAGTTCCTTCCATTCTTAATTAAGTAAAACATATAAACATAATGTAAAAATAGACATATTACCCGAGGTGGTCAAATTTGACACCCTATAGCTTATCTCGTATTATTACTGATTGACTACAAGATGATTTTCCCGAAAGCTTAGGTATTCCTCTAAAGCTTTCCCATATACAGTTGCGAGCATAAAAAATGTAACGCTAGGCCATATGATTTTTGATCGTATTGATTAGGACTGGAACGTTATTAAATTAGCCAATTCTGTTGTGAATTTATTCGTTGTGGTCATAGCCAACCATGTATGTCATTTTGTTACAAATTGTTACACATAGGAATAGTTATTAAAAGATTTTCTAAAAAATTAATTAAATTAATGAGAAAAAAAATGCAAGAAAACTCTTAAAAAATCAACGGAATTTTTTAAATTTTGCTGAAAATAATTACTGAAAAATGCTGAAAACTAAAATATGATCGCATTACCATCAATTACTATTAATACATATAAATGTAAGGTCTTTTTTAAGACAAAAACTCTTTCTCCATTATTTTTAAGAATTTAGGAATATTTAAGAATAACATTATGATGATGGTATTGAAATAATATTGACAAGTAACTCTAATGTGGGGATTCTTAAAAATTTTCTTAAAGACACAATATTGAAACGATCATGTAACACATGATATTACTCGAAATAAAATATTTAACCATTTAAAGCTACTACTGCCACCAATCGTTGATTTAATAAATATTAATTTCCAATAGTAAAAAAGTGCAACAGTCCAATAATCACGAAGGATGATATTTTAATTATTTAACATAGGTACAGTGTCAAAATAGGTATAATTCTTAATTGTCTTTCCCTATGTTAGAATTTGTTCCAGAACCAAAATCAAGACATATTTGAACATTATAGCGTTATCGGGCATTAAATAATGTAGTATCATTGCAAAAGAAGTATATTTAGTTGTTGATTCCATCACAATAACGATCGAAACTGGTCGCGTTTTTTCGGCCAGAAGCTCTTATACAATTATAAATTATTAAGTTAAGCCAACTTTTCATGAATAAATAATAATTTCAAAAATATCAATCTTTCCCGAAAATTATCAAAATAATTTAGAAAAATAACAAAATTTACTAGAAAGTGGAATTATTTGCTAATATATTATATTATCTGTAGATTTCATGTATTTTAGTCTACTTATATGTAAGAATAGAAAATCATGGTGTTTAAAAATTCCATAGTTTCAAATAACGATTTTTATCAAAATTTAAAAAATCATCTTGATTTTTTAGAGATGTACTTTTTTGCTCGCTCAAATTTACAACTTCTTTTACTAAACGTTTAATAATTTTCCTTACGTACAAAAATATTCGACAAAATTATATACAACAGTAGTCTATTTTCACAAGTAATAAAATCACAACAGTACTGTTACATCGGGTGTCGCTAAAAGCAAAATATATGCGAACAAAGATCACATCACATAGCGTTGCATTTTTTATGCTCGCATCTGTTTTTCAACTCAAAGATAGGGGAACTGACGAAATATCATAAAAATTAAGAGATGAGTGATCCTTTTTATTAGGTAATTCTATGAAGATAATCATACCCAGTTAAAACAAGTTAGAGCGCTATATTCGGCTGTGCCGAATCTTTTACATCCTTCACCATGTTACCGACTGACTTACTGACCACTTTTCTCAAGTATTCCTCTAAGCTGCGATTGAATCCGTCAGCCATGCCATTGGATAGCGTAGTTCTAGTTTTTTTTGATTTGCAAATTCCTTGGAATACAGTAGACTCGAAATGCCTACCTTGGTCAGAATGTAATTCTAATGGGTAACACAGTTGTTCATGAACACGCCTGCTACAGTTTCACATTCCTAGTTCGGAAGTAGTGCACCAACACTAGAATGTAGCGGTTGCCGTTCTCGCTGATAATAATTTTTGAACCAATGCAGATATTTTCAAAGTTTAAACCCGTTCTACAACTACAGTCGGCTCTATGCTTTTATTCCAAAGTTCATGTAAGTGTAGAGGAATATAATATATTTCTCTTTTTACGTTATTAAGTAATTTTATCTGGCCCATGTAAAATAATACTTTATTTTGATATCTTAATAATGGCACGACTAATAGTTTTGGCACACGTTTGAAGGCTGCTGAAATTGGCTACGATCGATCTATTATTTCACTCGGCTGCCATACAAATTTCTTCCCGAAATAGGGTTTAAAGTTTATAAATATCTTTAATATGAATAAATTTTAATGAAATTTGACATAAATAAATTTTATATTATAGTATGCTGTATATGTCGCATATACCAATAGAACATTTATGACAATTAAAAATAATATCGAATTACACAAGCTATTAAACAGTAAACTCTTCATTAATTCTACAAGACGGTTGCTTTGTTTATATGTGTTTGTATCATCAGATATTCTGTCCAACTGCTACACATTCCAATCTAAGTAATATTCCATGGTAAGCAATAATTATGTATAAAATCGAAAGTTATATGTTCTGTGTTATAATTACAAATAGTTACATCGCGATCCTGACAGATTGAGTGTTTATCCTTTCAAGATCACCAACAAAACGGATTTACAAGGAGTGATATATATATATATATATATATATATATATATATATATATATATATATATATATATATATATATATATATACATTTTTAAATTTGATGAAGTGCGTTTAAATGGATAGATTCCGAAGAGAAAAATTTTAAAAAGGCTTATAAATCTTTTAACAAAAATATATATGCGGCCGGAGACAGTAAGGAAATACCTTAATATAATAGTTAACTCTCTAGAAACAAAGATAAATTTACATTAGAACATAAAGAAGCAGTATTCGAAATATTTTGATCGTTAAGAGATCAACGTGTAAACTTACTTGCAAAGTATAATACTCGTATATAAAAAAATGTTCCTCATAGTATAGATGAGCATATTAAAATTAATGTTAACATATAGCTTGCATTAGAAACAAACCTTTTGCAAAAAGAGACAATAGATTCAGAAAAAGAAGACAATTCACAATCCTTCAAAATTTGTGAAAGCAGCATCAATGATAGTAGGTGAGTTTGATTTTAAGGCAGAAAATTTGCACATTTGTAGAATCTCTTAGGTTGTTGAATAAATTTAAAGATTTAAACCTTAAAAAGGAATAGTTGCATTCATTAGAACTAGATTGAAAGGAACTGCTATCTTCTTAATAACGAATCTACAGTCGAAGAGATAATAAATAAACTAAATACCACTTAAAAGAAGAGTCAATTGAGGTTCTGTCGGCAAAACTTATGAGTGTTAAACAGAATAATAAGGCTGCAAAAGTATTTTATAATGAAATAGAAAAACTAAAAAAAGTCTCTTGAAAATGCATACATCATAGAAGGTATGTCTAAGAGGATGGCCACTAAAATTTCAACTCAACTGTTCCGACCTGCAAATGAAATTAATTGTGGAAACAGGTGATTACGACGACATGAACAGTGTTGTTTCTAAATTTGTGAAGAGGTGCACTTCTCATGTGGAGCAAAATAACAATAATAATTTCAAAAGAAACGGTTATAGAGGTAGAAGAAACTACTCTTAAAATACTAATTATAATAACAATAACTCAAATAATGCTAATAGAAATAAATGGCGAAGTGGTAACAATCGTGGTAGGAGAAACTACGTGAGAAGACGGCTCGGAAAATCCGAACGCTTCCTTAGGATTACGTCAGTAAATATTAAAGTGCACAATCTTAACCTTAACTGAAGCATTTTTATTAAAATTCAAATTAATGAAATCAAAGAAATAATTACATTGTTAGTAGACACAGCTGCAGATATATCTCTTTTAAAAAATTAATATGCATTTAGGAAAATTAATACAACACATATCACAACACTTAGCGGAATAGCAGAAGAAAAAAATCAAATCTCTTGTTTCGTTGTTTTTCGATTTGACGTTTAAAACCTTCTTAATATCTTACAAATTTCATGTAGTCAAAAATGATTTCCGAATTCCTTGTGACGATATTATGGGAATGGATTTCATTAAAAAGTATAATTGTGCATTAGAATTCAACCAAGATCACGATTACCTTATACTAAGATCAGAGAATATGCCACAGCAAATAGAAATGTCTATTATAAGTACTTGTAATAATATGTCTTTACCAGCCAGAGCAGAAGTAATACGCGATATAAATTTCCTTAACACTGAGCAGGAATTATTGGTTCCAAATCAAGAACCACAAACAGGCGTGTTCATAGCAAACACTTTGGTGAAGACCTACATGGTATTTGTACGTATTATCAACACCAACAATAGTGTTGTTTCACTCAAGCATAGTGACGTAAAAACTGAGAATGTGTCTGATTATGATATCATAAAAGAAAACTTACACAATAATGAGCACAGAAAAAAAGAAATATTAAATATGTTGAAAAAACATTTTCCGCCACAATTTAAAATTACATTAACTAATATCTATTCCGACTATGGTGATATCTTTGGTTTAGAAACAGAAAAAATAACAACTAACAATTTTTATGAACAAAAGTTAAGAGTTAAAGATACACAACCAGTATATATAAAAAAAATTATCGAATACCTCACGTACACAAAGAAGAAATAGATAAACCGGTCAATAAACTTATTGATGATGAAATTATTGAACCATCTCATTCCGAGTATAATAGTCCTATAATATTATAATATTCCTATAATATTGGTTCCAAACAAGTCTTTACCAAATTCAGAATAAAACTTGTGATCGACTATAGACAAATAAATCAAAAATTAATAGCTGATAAATTTTCATTGCCAAGAATTGATAACATGCTAGACCAACTTGGCAGAGTTAAGTATTTTTCTTGTCTGGTGAAGACTTGACACCAGATATGTTTGGAAAAGGATTATAAAAATCTGACGTCATTTTCAACCAACAATGGATGTTACAGATTCACTAGATTGCCCTATGGTTTGAAAATCGCCCTTAATTTATTCCAACGAATGATGACAATTGCTTTCAGTGGTTTAAGATCAGACCAAGCTTTCTTGTATATGGATGATTTAGTTGCGCTAGGATGATCAAAAAAAAAAAAAAAAAAAATGCTTTCGAATTTGATCACTGTTTTTGATTTATGTCGAAAATACAACTTTAAATTGCATTCTGAAAAATGGTCATTCTTTATTAGAGAAGTAATTTATTTGGGACACAAATGGAATACTCCCAGATGATAGTAAATATGCATCCATGTAAAGTAAAAAACCCACTATTGAGCAAGAATTAACAGCAATTCATTGGGCAATAATGTATCTTAGACCATACATATATGGAAAACATTTCTTAGTTCGTTCTGATAACGACTACTTTCTTATTTATTCTCAATTAAAAATTCAATCTCGTAGTTATTCAATGTGTATTGAATAACTACGAGAAAGAAAATAAAAAATTAAAGAATTTAGAAAATTTAAAAACGAATAAAATTTAAACAAATAACTAAAAAAATAAAAATTGCTTCCTTGAGGTCTGTGCAAAATATAAATATGAAATAAAGAAATTAAGCAAATCAAAATAAATGAGGATATAATAAATCTAAGAAAACAGGGTGTTTTACATTTAATTTGTTACTAAAAAATAACAACAAAGTGCTTTCAATGATTTTACAATTAAGAATTTAATGTGATTGAGTGAAATTTATTAACTATATTGGCCTGCAAGTTACAAAGTCCAACTTTTATTTAAATTTTATTTTGCTACAGGTCTCCAATGGGCCATCTATTGGAGAAACCAAATATTGCAATGCCCATTAAGACAACTAATGGTCAATTTTCCACAGCTGCCACCGCTGTCACTACTGCAACCGTTAACGCTAATTTAAATACCAACACTGTAAACACAATCTCTAATAAATTTAACAATGACTCTACAATAGCATCAGAACACCAGCCACAACAGCAACAGCATCAGCCAGAAATTGATATTAAAAATCCCGAAGTTATAGCTAATACTTACCAAACGGTTTTAGTAAGTTTAACTGCAGGTGCAGCACCAGGAGCTTTAGCCAAAACTACCATAGCACCTTTGGATCGTACAAAAATAAATTTTCGAATCAACAAAAATGTACGTTATACTTTAAAAGGTGCCATCGAATTCCTTCAACAGACTCATGATAAAGAAGGCACGTTGGCGTTATAGCGTGGTAATTCTGCTACCATGGCTCGTATAGTGCCTTATGCTGCCATACAATTTACCGCGCACGAACAGTGGCGAAAAAATTTTACATGTGGATAAAGATGGTACAGACACCAAATTGAGACGTTTTATGGCGGGCATAACTTCACAATCTTTGACTTATCCGTTGGATTTAGCAAGAGCACGTATGGCTGTAACCGATAAATATACTGGTTATAGAACTCTGCGCAGTGTTTTTGTTAAAATTTGGGTTGAAGAAGGTTCTTACACAATGTACAGAGGTTATTGGGATACAGTCTTGGTTGTTATACCATATGCTGGCACCTCATTTTTCACATATGAAACTTTAAAACGTGAATATACAGAAATGACTGGCAATGCTAAACCAAATACTCTAGTCACTTTGGCATTTGGCGCTGTAACTGGTGCTGTAGGACAAACATCTAGCTATCCCTTGGATATTGTTCGAAAACGTATGCAAACAATAGGCGTAGCCAAAGATGGACATAATAAATGTCCTACCATTTATACAACATTAAAAACTATATATAAGGAGGAAGGTATCAATAATGGTTTTTATAAAGGTTTAAGTATGAATTGGATTAAAGGACCTATTGCTGTGGGTATTAGTTTCTCTGCATACGATTTGATTAAAGAATTGTTGCGCGAATTATTTCATTTGAAACGTGGCCGAAGTCTGACGCCAGTTAGTAATTAGGTTTTATTAATTCTGTTTTATTTTCAATACACCTATTCCCTCAATGTCAATACTACTATACTTCTATTATGTTGTTATCTATTTGTTTAATTTAATTGTAAACAAAATATTTAAGTCTTCTCAGTTTTATTATATATATAACAAATTTGTCTTCAACAGAAACAAAAAGAAAAACAAATTCTAAATTTGTTTTAGTTAAGCTTTAACCAAAAAAAAAAAAAAAAATTGTAAAAGATCTAAAATATTTCTTTTTATTTGTAGCCTATATTTAAATTTATAGTTTAAAGAAAAACTTTCAGTTGTACAAATTGTTTTAAATAAGTTTTTTTTTTTTTTTTTGTTGAATCCTTAGATACTTCCTTAAGTTTAATGCAAACATTTTTTTATTAAAACCAAATTTAAATACATAATTGATTCCTGTTAAAAAAAAAAAAAAAAAAAATAGACTTGAATGAGACTCGACCTAGAAGACTATGATTTCACTGTAGAATATCTTAGGAGAAAGTATAATAACATTGCAGACACACTTTCACGTATAACAATAAATGACTTAAAAAAATTAAACAATGCAAATAATAAATTATTTACTATAACAACAAGATCAATGACACAAAAGGCACTTAAACAAATTCCAAACAAGACGTCAGAAAATATAATAAACTTAAGATTACATCAGATCAATGTTATATTAAGCGCCATAAATCTATAATTGCATGCATTGAAATTAATGAATTGTTTATCAATGGAAAATTTGAATTTGACTCATAACAATTTTTTCCAAGGCTCGAAGAAGTGGCCGGAAAACTAAAGATTAATAAATTACAAATGGCACATAGTGAGAAAATTTTCGAATTTGTCTCTATTAATTAATTAATCTATTAATTTAAAGAAATGGGCAATAAATTATTGAAATTATTAGAAGTAGCACTGCTTAATGATGTGATCCATAAAAATAATGATGCCAAAAGAATAGAAGAGATAATGAGACGTTACGATGATCCAGCAGAGATTGGACATTCTGGTGTTTCAAAAACTCTTAATAAAAAATATTACTATTAATAAAATAAAATTAATTTAATTAATAAAATTAAAAGATATTACTATTGAAAAAATTGAAAATGCCAAACAGCTAAAATAACAAAACATTTGAAAATGACTTTAATAAATATCCTAGACTTTAATAAATACCCCATAAAAACCATTTGATATGGTGTACGTCGACGCGGTAGGTCCACTACCCAAATCATATAACGGAAATGAATATACCGTTACCATTATATGTGATATGACAAAATATCTTGTTACGGTGCCAATACCAGATAAAAGCGCTAAATTAGTAGCTAAAGCCATATTGGAACATTTTATTCTTACCTATGGTCCGACGAAGACATTCATTTCGGACATGGAATTATGAAATCTCTTAAAAATAGAACAACTCCAATCAACTGCTCATCTTCACCAAACGTTAAGAACTATTGAAAAAAAAGCCATAGAACCTTCAACGAATATGTAAAAACATATATATCCGTCGATAAAAGCGATTGGGATGAATGGCTTAAGTATACATTAGATTTATTGTAAAAAAAAAATGTTCATACAATTCCGGTTATACAAACATTCTTCCGTAAAAGGGAGGTGTAGTATGCTGTATATGTCGTATATACCAACAGAACATTTATGGCAATTAAAACTAATATTGTTTTTAAATCCTTGGGTGTTCTTGTATTTTGGTTTATCATATTTTCTTTTATGTGTTGTTTTAAACAATTTTTTATAATTTGCACTCTCCCCGTTGAGAAATATATAAGCATTTCTGCCGTTTATGCTGAGTCTTCTCTCATCATGAGCACTTATAGACTCTTTTAAATTAAGTATAACTGATTATTTAATTATGTATAATAATTTTTTGTCACGAATTTTCTTTTGTTTGTTTATTTATAAAATTTTAATTTTGTTTTCTTTATATGTTTAATGTATTATATTTATATTTAATAAATATTAATACTAGTAATACGCGATACTGATGTAAAATTTGCGGTGTGTGCAACATGTCAGACATTACTTATAGAAACAGTTTCATTCGCTGACACAGAAAACAACGAATATGCAGGGTGCGCGGATGCAGGGTGGTCACAAATATGCAGGGTGCGGAATCGCTGAAAAGCAGACAAATACATTCAATGATTTAAAAGTGATAATTAAGCAGACGTTGGAAGAGAACCACAGCGAAGCTAGAACTAACTACGGCAAAGTTGGCCATATTCAGCGAAACTGTAAGGCACCAAAAAGACGAACTTGTTCTATTTTCCAACCAGGGGGCGAATCATCACAAGAGTCACCGTTAAACTAAAACTAGCTAGCACTATTGAACAAGTGCTGGCTCCCACATCTGACGACCCCACAATTTCGTTATCTAATTCAGCATAAAATAGCAATCTTACTGCTTGTAAGTATACAACGATCGAAAGTGAGTTCTTACCGTAGATACGGATGCGTCACAAACCAAAATCAGGGCCGATTTAGTGAAGAAGTAAGCTTACGCACAGCAATTTGAGAGCCCGTCACTGTCTATAGCAGAGTAAACGTGAAGGTAACTATTACGAATAGAAGTGCCAATCATGTGTTTATTATTGCCTCATAGTGGATGGAGTAATGATCACTGCAAACTTCCTGATAAATCATAGCATTTGTCTACATATGGGACAAAAATTTATGATCTGGAAAAATGTTGAAATATCACTTGACGATGGATATGAAAACAAGGCACAAGTAAGGATACTGTTAGCTGTTGGGCATAGGAAATTTCCATCTCAATCAGAATCTTTAGTATGGGCTAGTATGCAAGGAGATTTTGAGGACAACAGTTTGTGAGTAGTAGAACCAACAGAAATAAAAATTTACTTCATAATGGGAAGAGCCCTCGTTAAAACTTGTGCTGACGAAAGAGTTCCTGTAAGAGTACTTATCCTTTCCAATAATGAAAAAGTTGTAAAGTCAAATTTTGAACTAGGCCAGTATACGTCAGCAGAAGCAATAATCAATCCAGAATATGCCAATGTGTTCATAAAAAACGCGGGATCCTGGAGGAGTATGTGCCAAAGTGGGTGGAGGGATTGTCCCCTGGAGTAAAGAAGCAAACCAAAAAGAAGAATGACGTCACACAGTTGCTCATTTTGCTGAAAACCGTGACAAAAATAAAAAATTTGACAGAAGAATAGAAGTAGAGGACTTGTCACAGATTAAGAATCTAAAGAAAATTTTGAATCGGCCTTACATGGGAGCTATAGTCAATTGTGAACCGATCTTCATGAAATTTAGTGAACATATTAACGCTTATATTGTAACCATTTGTAATTAAAATACAGAATAGTTTATTTATCTCTTTGCAAGAGCTTATGTAAGGCTCTATAATGTTACGCAAAGAATGCTTTTATTGAACATATAACTTTCGATTTTGTACATAATTATTTCTTACCATGTAATATTACTTAGAGTGGAATGTATAGCATTTGGACGGAACATTTGGTGACACAAGCACATATAAACAAAGAAACAGTCTTGTACAATGCGTGAAGAGTTGACTGTTTAATAGCTTCTGTAATTCGATATTACTTTTAATTGACATAAATGTTCTGTTGGTATATGCGGCATATACAGCATACCAAACCTCCCTTTTATGGAAGAATGTTTATATAACTGGAATTGTATGAACATTCTTTTTATAATAAATCGAATATATTTTATGTCTACTTTTAATACACAAGCTTGTAAGCCACTAACAATAACTAGTTATAGTTTGAAAGTATTTGACCCTACCAGCAGCACAGATAAAAATTATGGCACACATAAGGTGTTATCCCGAAAAACTAGATAAGTACTACAAAATCTCAAATTCCATCAGGTATGCTTAGTCATGTAAGTATTATTAAAAGAAATTTAAACCCTCAGAAAATTTTGAATTCTGCTAAGAAAGAAAAGGTAATTGATAAACCCTTGATGAGCAACTGTTTTGCTCTCTTAAGTGAAAATACAGAAAATAATCATACAAAAGATGGTAATTCTATTTAAAAATCAACTAATCCCCCACCGATATATCTTCGTGAACCTAACTCCAATAATTTTGGTTAAAACATTTATTGAGCTTATTCGAAAAAACAATTTTCGTATTGTTCCAATAAGAAAAAACTGCGCGAGTTATGGAAACCGCCAAACAAAACAATTGCTTAATACACATTTTATATCTAAAGAATTGTAACAACAAAATTAAATAAATAAATTCAACTAAACAATAATAAAACACCAATAAAACATAATTGATAAATACACATTTTTATTTCTAAGGAATTGTAACAATAAATTAAATAAATAAATGCAAGTAAGCAATAATAAAACACAAATACCCAAATAAAATATAATTGTTAAATACACATTTTTATTTATAAGGAATTGTAACAATATACACAATAAATAAATTAAACTAAGCAATAATTAAAATTAATTCTTAAGAAATTGAAATTTGTAAATTAGTTTTTAAATTTTCATTTTTAATACTTGAAGAAAAATAAATCAGTTTTTAAATAGCAACGAAATGATCAAGTTGTATATATTTTTGAACTCTGTTAGTAAAATAACATAACTCGCGCAAGAGACAAAACCGGTAGTATACACTGAGGATTGTTATAAAAAATCTCCCATTACCTAAATGATAGTAAGAAAAACTTTTGTACATATCAACTTAAAAGTAGTAAAGTTTTGACAGTTGTCATTAAAGGAATAGAACCCAGTGTTGAACCAATTGAAATCAAGGAGGCCCTGGAAGAGCTGTTCTTACAAATAAAAGTTATGGTAAATATTTTTATAAAATATTAATATTTTTTTATTTTTAATAAACAAATGTTTAGAATTGAGTTGGAGCCGAACGAAGGGAGACGAAAGAAAAATTAATCGCATTCTTTAAATTCTCTGCAATATCTATTGAATCGCAGAATTATAAAGGAATCCCTTAAGAGAAAATTGGCAATTGTCAAGAGTTCGTTCATACTAAAAATTATTGTACCCTACGTACGATATGTGTTGTATGCGGAGATCATCATCACAATGCGATATCGTGAAGAAAGGTCTAAAAAAAAAAATTAAAAAAATAAAAAATGTGGCAACTGAGGTGGCGATCATTCGGCCAATTACCGCGGGTACCCAGTATATAAGGAATTATTGAAAAGACCCAGAGAGAGTCAAAAGCTAAAAAAAAACATTTCCAACCGATTTAACTTGAACATTTTTGTTTTAGAGGAAAAAGAGTGTAGACATTTTCGTAAAAAAAACACACACACACAAAAATCCTAATTTTTGTCAGTTTTAAATTTAAAATCGTTTATTTTTAGACTCGAGAATATATCGACTTTAAATTTATTCATTAAAGACATAATAGCATTCTTTAACTAGTTACAGAAAACTCAAGCTAAATCGGTTGCAAATGTTGGGCTATATATGGAAAAAACTGGACCAAGATCATGTAAAATTGAGATCGTGCACAATTGTGACAGTTTAAATATCAAACGCAAATAACACGAAAGCTATAGGAGATAAATAGCACATGCAAGCATGTTTTTCATAAGTCTTATCAAGATAAACAAAAATTTGGTAAATGGTTAAAAATTGTCTATATCAAAGGTACCCTACTTTGAGCACTCTTAGCTGAGGTTATTGTGATATCCCACTTCAAAACTTAAAATTGAACACTGTGCCTATGTGAAATTTTATGTAAATCCAGCTAGCTCATTAGAAGTAAGAGATTTATTCCAACAAATTTTTGATTCTGCCCCACCGTGCAATGTTACATAATTAAACTGTTCTATAACTTACACCAAATAATTCAAAAATCATTTTCTTGTAAAAGAAGTGTCACCTTTTGGAGAAAAACGTGACTTTTTAGATGACGCTTCTTCTGCTTTCTTGGGGTGTCGAAATAGTATCATTTAGAAGTCTAAAAAAGTACATCAAGAATTTATCGAAATATAGTCGCTTTTGTATAATAAAAATTCATTAAATGCAGTTGAAATATTTCTAGTAGATACTTTCCATTATAATGGAGCTAAATGTGTACGTTATAGTTACATACACATCGTTCATTATTATTATTATTATTATTATTATTATTATTATTATTATTATTATTATTACTATTATTATTATTATTATTATTATTATTATTATTATTATTATTAAACACACTTTTTTATTATAAATTTAAAAGTTAAACATACATTAAACAAGGTAACAGCAGTTCAGAGAGGAGTTTTTGCTAAAATTTTTTATATATCGAGTTTGACGTTATTAGCAACTGTTAAGAGAGGGATAGAGAGAGAGAGAGAGAGGAAAATTTATTTCATTTTTTTAACAAGGAACAGAAGTAATCAGCTGTGCTTTTAACAATACCTTGTAAATAATTATGCCATGGTTATACACTTACTGAACGAAATTATGTCGTGCTTGTTCTGGAATGTAAACAGAATATAAAAGCTCTTAAAAATGATTGCTTATGTGTTAGTGAGAAACAGCAATTAGCCGAACTAATTCCGTAACGTTGAATTCGTTGGCCACTAAGAACTACCACTAGTTATTCTTCAACCCACTAGCAATGTTTTTACTGGTGAAATTCACTAGTAGTTTGGAAGCTATATATATATATATATATATATATATATATATATATATATATATATATATATATATATATAGTAATAAATAATAAACTGGCACAATCTGCACAACAATTCACTAGTAATAATTTCGAAAGTTCCTTAGAAACTAGCACTACCAGTTACTAGTATTTTCAGTAGTACTCTAGTATTTAGGGCGAAAAACTTAAAAAAAATATATAGTAAAAATATATAAATATATAGTAATATAGTATAGTAAATATATAGTATATATATATATAGTATATATATATATATATATATATATATATATATATATATATATTTATAATATCAAGTAATTTGCCAAATGATTAGAATACGTTAAAATATAAATTACATTCAATAAAATAAAAATTAGATAAGATTCCCTTGACCGTTAGAGTGCTAAGTCAATACATAACAAAATTAATTCAATAATTAATTTTATTATTTTTTTTTTCTCTTTTTTATAATCCGTTTTAAGAATATTAACTCTGTACCAGTACTAGCCAGATTCAGATTTCAATCAGAATTTGTCCGAAAAATAACAAAGTATAAAGAAATTTTTAATACAGGAACACTATTTGACCAAAACGGTTATAAAATCAATTTTATTTGTTTATTAGTTTGTGACGCATTCACACCTAAACTCCTGGAGAGATTTTCAATACAGAGAAAAAAGGTATAAATTTGAACCAAATGTCCGAAACACTTAATTTTTTAATTTATTTTTCAAAATAATAATTTAATTCTTAATTAAATGTACTTAAATTCTTTATACTTCAAATTAATTCTATAAAAAATTAATTCATTTAAAAATTTACAATCAGTTGAACAACTCAAACTTAACAAAATGTATACAATCATCAAATATTCTTTAATTCAAATCTATTACAAATAAACTCTAGAAATTATTTCTTAATTCATTTTATAAAAGACTAAAAACCAATTGTTCAATATCTACAATAGAATACATACCATATAATACATCTTTTTAGTTTTTTGGAATGACATATTGAAATCCGTTTTCGGTTTTAGTGCTCAAGAAATAGTTTAGAATTTGTTACCAAATTTAAATTTACCCTAATTTTGCTATTTTTAAAAGTTTGTCAGGGGTTCCCCCTTAAGATCTGTTTTTTTTTTCGGGAATGACAGTTACATTTCTCGATTCCGAGGACTATTCACTGTTGAACCCGTTGCAATTCTCAAGCAATGGTTTAGATTTTGTTAACAAATTTCAATTCACCCAAAATTGAAAATTGTTTGTTAGCAAATTTCCATTTGGTCATATTTTAAAGTATGTTGTGGGGGTGTCTTCTAACATCTATTTTTGTCGGATGTGACAGTCATATCTTTTGGTCCCTGGGACTGTCCTCTATTGAACTCTAATTTTAATTTTCACGCTCATCGAAAATTATAGTTCTTTTTTAAATTAAAATGTCTTAAATTTTGTTCATTATTTGTTTACATTTTTTATAAATAAAAAAAAGATACACGTGCAAAAAGTTTGTTGGAGTTGTCACTTGTCAGTTTGTTTTCTTCAGGGAGATAATCAACTTACATTTAGCAGTACAATGTGCTAATAAGCTGAATTTTCTTTTTTTATATTGATTTTGACAGTTATTATGCACGAAGCAGAAATAAAATGACTTGTTTTTTAATAAAACAATTTTTTTCTTTCGAAGTGTGTATGCTTATATTTTGGTTTTTATTAAACTTACATTAAGTTAAAAGTTATTTACGTTAACTTAATTACATAAAACCTTTTTGCCTTTTAAAAACGTTGGTTTGTTTGCTTTAAATAAACCGGCGTTCTTTTATTTGCAAATAATAAGAAGTTAATTCCAAATATACAGCTCTTTATTTAAGATTTAATACACACGTTATGTTGCAGAACTGAACTGCAATGACTGTCCAACTTACAACACTATGACAACTTTTCGAATGAACTGCAACTGTACTACTGAACTTTACGACTGACTGAATCCACAATTTTATATCCGCTTATATACTGGCGACTTGACTAACAAATCTTTTACAATCTTCTAGTAACCTCAAGAACAACTTACTTGCAGAATCTTACAAGCCAGAGGTTCTAAATGTGGCAATTTGCTTTTTAGCACTAGATATATAACTACTTAGACGATTCACTAGTTACTTTTGATAGTGCAAGTGGTTGTTAAACTTTAACCTACTGCATTACATTTCGCTAGCGAAATAAGTAATGGAGATGTAATGCTTAGAATTGCCGTTAATTGTTTTAAAAGTATCAATTGAGAAAATGCAGTTAGTGGCCAATCGGGCAAAAACTATTAAGTTTATATACGAATTCGTTACAACTCTTGAGTTAGTGAATGCACTATTGAAATGTAGTGCAATTGGTGGCACTTCATCTTCACAAATTCACATTAATGTATGCGAATTCTATACAACTAATAATTTAGTGAATTCACTATTGGAATGTAGTGCAGTTAGTGACCAATTGAAAAAAAAAAAAAAAAACGTGTAAATTTATCTCTAAAAATCACTTGATTTCGTTACAGCTATTAAATTAGTAAGTCACAGTCACTGTATTGAAATGTAACGAAATTAATAGCCAATAGACTTAAGAAATTTACATAAATATATGCGAATTCGTTACAGTTGTTAATTTATTTTACTACTCCAATGTAATGCAATAACTGGCCTGCCAGAGGTTATAAAGTAACCAAAAGTACTCATTAAATTTGTTTTAATATGTTCGATATTTAAGGAAGATAGCCTGTTTTTATTATATTTTTAAAATTATTTTACTTTAAATATCTTCCTATATACATATATAATTTCTCAAATACATTGATCGGTATATACAATATTGACAAAAAAAATATGATTTTACTAAATTTATAAGAGATATTTTTAAAAACCAGGTATGAAATCGAACTAAAATAGCTAATTAATTATAACACTTGTTTATGTATATACTTTATTAACAAAAATATTTAATATTAATTAAAAATCATTTTAATAGTTGACAATGGTAATTTGACCAATTTATTTAGAACTTTAAATGAAACTATTTCTGATTATATTAATATAAAAAAAAAATGTAACAATAATAGGTGTGTGATACGTTAAATAAGTTTTTAACCTAAAATGATAAAAAAAATTGTTCTGAATACTTAGTTTAGGACCCCGATAAATACCCTACATCATTATATATATGCGTACAAGTAATTTTCTAGGAATGTCTTATATGGAAGCTATAGTCAATTATGGACCGATCCTTATAAAATCTGGTTCCATGATACATTTGTTTCAAATATTATCATGATGAGACTTGTATGGGAGCAATTTTCGATTATGGACTGATGTTCATGAAATTTGGAATACTGATTGAAGCTTGTGTCAATCTTTATTGAAATATTGACGTAATTGGGGCAATTGTAAGTGTTAAAACTTTATTCTGGGGGGAGATTTGTGTGGCGGCTAGGTGAAATAATTAACCGATCATAACTAATTTTAATAGGCTTCGTGATTATGCCAAAATAATTATATGTGCCAAATTTCATAAAATTATGAAATTACATGCCCAGACAGCCAGACGAACATCGTTAAACCGACAAAGTGATTCTGAATTGAATGGTGTATATAAACGATATTTTTTGCGTTACAAACATCAGCACAAACACATAATATCTACTTAAAGACAACTTAAATTATTTTTGCTAATAGTAATCGTTAGTTATGTTTATAAATTAATATTATGATTATTTAGATATTTTAGTCTTATTTCATACCTAATCATTAGCTTTTAAAAATACTTTTTGCAAATTTAGTAGTATATATATATATATATATATATATATATATATATATATATATATATATATATATATATATATTTGCCGACCACTGTATGAAATACATATTTTATTTAATTTTTTTGTAATTTATCTTCTTTTGGAAAAAAAAAATTTGTTTTATATTTCTTTCATAAAAATCTATGACAACTTTACACTTAATACTTTATAATATAATGAGTTACACAAGTTATTTTTGATAATTCAACTGGTTGTTAAATGATATCATTTTGTCTAAACAAATAATATAAAAATAATAATGTAATATTTAAATTACCAATTCGCTAACTACATGTAATGCAGAAATTCGCCGTTAGTGTTTTAGTATAAGCTTTTGCCACAGTTGGTGCATAAATTACAAAAAACATTCAAATGAAATTGAAAGCAGCACATAGCTGAATGTTAAATGAAGATATCATTAGCAAAGTGCTTAATGCGCGTGTCTACAAACCAGAAAGTTAGAAGTTAAAGCTTAGCTGAAAGACATCGTTGGAGAAAAATGTAAAATTAAAACATCAGAAATAAAAATAAATTCATAAAATTAATAAAAATAATTATCAGGTAAATTAAAGCTTAATAAATACAAAATAACAGTACAAATATATATATATATTTATGAAAGAAATATAAAACAAATTTTTTTTTTTTATCCAAAAGAAGTATAAATTACAAAAAAAATAAATAAAATATGTATTTCATACAGTGGTCGGCAAATATATATATATATATATATATATATATATATATATATATATATATATACTACTAAATTTGCAAAAAGTATTTTTAAAAGCTAATGATCAGGAATGAAATAAGACTAAAATATCTAAATAATCATAATATTAATTTATAAGCATAACTATTAGCAAAAATAATTTAAGTTGTCTTTAAGTAGATATTATGTGTTTGTGCTGATGTTTGTAACGCAAAAAATATCGTTTATATACACCATTCAATTCAGAATCACTTTGTCGGTTTAACGATGTTCGTCTGGCTGTCTGGGCATGTAATTTCATAATTTTATGAAATTTGGCACATATAATTATTTTGGCATAATCACGAAGCCTATTAAAATTAGTTATGATCGGTTAATTATTTCACCTAGCCGCCACACAAATCTCCCCCCAGAATAAAGTTTTAACACTTACAATTGCCCCAATTACGTCAATATTTCAATAAAGATTGACACAAGCTTCAATCAGTATTCCAAATTTCATGAACATCAGTCCATAATCGAAAATTGCTCCCATACAAGTCTCATCATGATAATATTTGAAACAAATGTATCATGGAACCAGATTTTATAAGGATCGGTCCATAATTGACTATAGCTTCCATATAAGACATTCCTAGAAAATTACTTGTACGCATATATATAATGATGTAGGGTATTTATCGGGGTCCTAAACTAAGTATTCAGAACAATTTTTTTTATCATTTTAGGTTAAAAACTTATTTAACGTATCACACACCTATTATTGTTACATTTTTTTTTTATATTAATATAATCAGAAATAGTTTCATTTAAAGTTCTAAATAAATTGGTCAAATTACCATTGTCAACTATTAAAATGATTTTTAATTAATATTAAATATTTTTGTTTATAAAGTATATACATAAACAAGTGTTATAATTAATTAGCTATTTTAGTTCGATTTCATACCTGGTTTTTAAAAATATCTCTTATAAATTTAGTAAAATCATATTTTTTTTGTCAAAATTGTATATACCGATCAATGTATTTGAGAAATTATATATGTATATAGGAAGGTATTTAAAGTAAAATAATTTTAAAAATATAATAAAAACAGGCTATCTTCCTTAAATATCGAACATATTAAAACAAATTTAATGAGTACTTTTGGTTACTTTATAACCTCTGGCAGGCCAGTTATTGCATTACATTGGAGTAGTAAAATAAATTAACAACTGTAACGAATTCGCATATATTTATGTAAATTTCTTAAGTCTATTGGCTATTAATTTCGTTACATTTCAATACAGTGACTGTGACTTACTAATTTAATAGCTGTAACGAAATCAAGTGATTTTTAGAGATAAATTTACACGTTTTTTTTTTTTTCAATTGGTCACTAACTGCACTACATTCCAATAGTGAATTCACTAAATTATTAGTTGTATAGAATTCGCATACATTAATGTGAATTTGTGAAGATGAAGTGCCACCAATTGCACTACATTTCAATAGTGCATTCACTAACTCAAGAGTTGTAACGAATTCGTATATAAACTTAATAGTTTTTGCCCGATTGGCCACTAACTGCATTTTCTCAATTGATACTTTTAAAACAATTAACGGCAATTCTAAGCATTACATCTCCATTACTTATTTCGCTAGCGAAATGTAATGCAGTAGGTTAAAGTTTAACAACCACTTGCACTATCAAAAGTAACTAGTGAATCGTCTAAGTAGTTATATATCTAGTGCTAAAAAGCAAATTGCCACATTTAGAACCTCTGGCTTGTAAGATTCTGCAAGTAAGTTGTTCTTGAGGTTACTAGAAGATTGTAAAAGATTTGTTAGTCAAGTCGCCAGTATATAAGCGGATATAAAATTGTGGATTCAGTCAGTCGTAAAGTTCAGTAGTACAGTTGCAGTTCATTCGAAAAGTTGTCATAGTGTTGTAAGTTGGACAGTCATTGCAGTTCAGTTCTGCAACATAACGTGTGTATTAAATCTTAAATAAAGAGCTGTATATTTGGAATTAACTTCTTATTATTTGCAAATAAAAGAACGCCGGTTTATTTAAAGCAAACAAACCAACGTTTTTAAAAGGCAAAAAGGTTTTATGTAATTAAGTTAACGTAAATAACTTTTAACTTAATGTAAGTTTAATAAAAACCAAAATATAAGCATACACACTTCGAAAGAAAAAAATTGTTTTATTAAAAAACAAGTCATTTTATTTCTGTTTCGTGCATAATAACTGTCAAAATCAATATAAAAAAAGAAAATTCAGCTTATTAGCACATTGTACTGCTAAATGTAAGTTGATTATCTCCCTGAAGAAAACAAACTGACAAGTGACAACTCCAACAAACTTTTTGCACGTGTATCTTTTTTTTATTTATAAAAAATGTAAACAAATAATGAACAAAATTTAAGACATTTTAATTTAAAAAAGAACTATAATTTTCGATGAGCGTGAAAATTAAAATTAGAGTTCAATAGAGGACAGTCCCAGGGACCAAAAGATATGACTGTCACATCCGACAAAAATAGATGTTAGAAGACACCCCCACAACATACTTTAAAATATGACCAAATGGAAATTTGCTAACAAACAATTTTCAATTTTGGGTGAATTGAAATTTGTTAACAAAATCTAAACCATTGCTTGAGAATTGCAACGGGTTCAACAGTGAATAGTCCTCGGAATCGAGAAATGTAACTGTCATTCCCGAAAAAAAAACAGATCTTAAGGGGGAACCCCTGACAAACTTTTAAAAATAGCAAAATTAGGGTAAATTTAAATTTGGTAACAAATTCTAAACTATTTCTTGAGCACTAAAACCGAAAACGGATTTCAATATGTCATTCCAAAAAACTAAAAAGATGTATTATATGGTATGTATTCTATTGTAGATATTGAACAATTGGTTTTTAGTCTTTTATAAAATGAATTAAGAAATAATTTCTAGAGTTTATTTGTAATAGATTTGAATTAAAGAATATTTGATGATTGTATACATTTTGTTAAGTTTGAGTTGTTCAACTGATTGTAAATTTTTAAATGAATTAATTTTTTATAGAATTAATTTGAAGTATAAAGAATTTAAGTACATTTAATTAAGAATTAAATTATTATTTTGAAAAATAAATTAAAAAATTAAGTGTTTCGGACATTTGGTTCAAATTTATACCTTTTTTCTCTGTATTGAAAATCTCTCCAGGAGTTTAGGTGTGAATGCGTCACAAACTAATAAACAAATAAAATTGATTTTATAACCGTTTTGATCAAATAGTGTTCCTGTATTAAAAATTTCTTTATACTTTGTTATTTTTCGGACAAATTCTGATTGAAATCTGAATCTGGCTAGTACTGGTACAGAGTTAATATTCTTAAAACGGATTATAAAAAAGAGAAAAAAAAAATAATAAAATTAATTATTGAATTAATTTTGTTATGTATTGACTTAGCACTCTAACGGTCAAGGGAATCTTATCTAATTTTTATTTTATTGAATGTAATTTATATTTTAACGTATTCTAATCATTTGGCAAATTACTTGATATTATAAATATATATGACCTTAAATCCTCCAAAAATTGTATACTAATTTTATTTTTAATCTCTAAATTGATTTTATACATTTTCGCACCGAACGTTAGACATATTTTAAAAATTGCAAAAAATAGTATTTTGTTATTTTTGAAGCAGAAAATCGTCAAATGACGAGATAAATCGCCAAATCTGTCAGCCATGATCACAATTTGTTTTCGTGAATTAATTTTTGGAAATAAAATATTAACGCCGTTTATGGAGCAAAATTTTCATTATGAAATATTTTTAATATTATATTATATGTATTGTTACGAAATTGTATTTGAATTCAAATATAACGGTTTTAACGGCTGTTTTAAATCTTTCTCAATGCTTCCAGACATTTCCGTTTATGTTAACAGCAGTTAACATAGCTGTAAAAATTATTAACATAGTTCTAAACATACAACATTGAATAAAAAGCTTTCACCATTTTTTGTAAGTATGGCAACACTAAATGTTTAAGCTGCTAACATCAACATCAAAAGCTCTAGTTTGTCCGTTAAAAACATTGCAAAAAGAAATAGAGCTTCCAAGAAACATCTAGTAGGTAATACAGTGTATATAAATTGGCCGTGAGAACACCATTGAGTCAGTCTGGTTGGAAGCGTCGTTAAGTAAAGACATATTAACTGCCTTGGCTGTATAATCTTGTACATTATTAAAGTGTGCTGTATAAAGCGTGTAATTTAAGTGTGTGTGTGTATTAAAACACAAAGTGACTTATAAACTGTATTGTTGGACATTTTTAAATAAAATAAAGAGTCGTTACAATTTTTAAACTACTAAACTGCTGTTATTTTTGCAATCAAAGTACAAGTTTATTTAAAGGAAATAAACGACCGTTTTTTAAAAGGTAAAAACGTAACAATTGGTGTCAGAAGTGGGATTGCAAAATAATAAGCAGTCATGAAGTTTGAAGAGCTGAAAGTGGAGCAACTCAAGAGAGAATTGAATAAGTTGGAGTTACCTACAGCTGGTAATAAAGCAGAATTACAAAAGAGGCTGATAGATGAATTCAAGCGGCGTAACATTGACATTGGAACTTATGAATTCGAGTATAAAGAATAAATGGAAGTTTCTACCCGTTCAACAGCAAGCAGCCCGGATTTATCCACAATGTTTGCTGCTATGATGGAGCAATTTAAAGAAGCCAACGAGAAACTACTTTCTGAAGTTAAAGAAACTTCTAAAGTAAATAACGAGAAACTTCTTGCTGAAGTTCAAGAAACTTCTAAAGCAAATAACGAGAAACTTCTTGCTGAAGTCAAAGAAGAAAATAAAATAATGGAAATGAAATTCCAAGAAACTTCTAAAGTAAATAACGAGAAACTTCTTGCTGAAGTTAAAGAAACTTCTAGAGCAACAGACGAGAAACTTCAACAAATTTCAGAAGTTATAAACAGCAGAGTGAATGGCATTGATAAAAAGGTGTCCGACTTAGAGAGCTGCCTAGATATACAAGCCAACGTCGTTGATAAAAAGCTGACCGACTTAGAGAGCTGTCTAGATTTACAAGCCAAAGTCGTTGATAAAAAGCTGTCCGATTTAGAGAATGAAATAGCCAAAGGTGATAAAAAACTACATGATCTAGAAATAAAGATGAGTAATCTTCAATGCCAAGATGGACATGTGCGAATTATTCCAGAATCCTCTAGTAGAATAAAGGCCCCTAGTTTTGATGGCACCATACCATTTAATGTGTTTAAGTTCCAGTTTGATACAATTGCCATTAGAAACATGTGGAACGACGAAGGAAAAGCTATAGAGTTGATATTGGCCTTAAAAGGAAATGCAGCAGTAGTTCTTGAAAGCGTGCCAGCATGTAACAGAAACAGTTACGATGATATAATGGAGGCGCTACAACGTGAACATAAAAAGGAACTATACCGAATGGAATTGCGTGGTAGAGTGCAGAAGCCCAATGAGACGCTACAAGAAATCGAACGTTTGCTGCAGCTTACTTATCCAGGGGAAAACAGCCCGTTTTTGGACCATTTCAAGATAGAGGCATTTGTTAATGGCATTCGCGATCCTGAAATAAAACACGCAGTTTGTGCCACACCTAAACCATCATTTACTGAAACCGTCTCATTCGCACTGGCACAAGAAACGGCGAAAATAATTTTAAAGCCGCAAATATGCAAGGTGCGAAATATTGAAGTTGTTTCTGATAATGATAGAAATATAGTTGACGAATTAAAAAAGGTTTTGGAGGCGTTTAATGAGAAGCAAAATAAAGCCAGAGTAAAATGTTATAACTGTGGTAAATCGGGTCATATTCAGCGAAACTGCAAAGCACCAAGAAAACGAACCAGATCTGCCTCGCCTCAAAGAAATAACCGGCAGCCAAATCAGCAATCATCACAAGAATCACCTTTAAACTAAAACGAGCTGGCACTATGGGGCAAGAGCTAGCTCCCACATCTGAGGGCCCCACCATCTCCATATCCGTAATGCAACAGAAAAATAGCAAATGCATCAACGGTCAGAAGCACGTTTTTACTGTAGACACCGGGGCATCACAGTCTATCGTCAGGCCAGATTTAGTCAAGAAAACAATTGAACCATTATGTGGGGTAAGCCTGCGCACAACTACTGGTGAGCCGGCCACGGTCTATGGTAAAGTAAATGTGAAATTAACCATTGCCAACGTTACCGTCAATCATGTATTCATTGTTGCCGACATTGTGGACGAAGTCATCATTGGTGCTGATTTCATGATTAGCCATGGCATTACTTTGGATATGGGACAAAAAGTTATGATTTGGCGAAATGTGGAGATACCCCTTGACGTCGGATATGAAAATAGGACTCAAGTAAGAAAGCTAGTTGCCGTCGAGCATCAGAAGCTACCACCACAGTCAGAAACTTTAGTATGGGCTCGCATGGAGGGAGATTGTGAGAACAACAGTTTGTGGGTGGTAGAACCAGCAGAAATAACAAGTGATCTTGTAACAGCAAAAGCCCTCGTTAAACCCTGCAACAACAAAATAGTTCCTGTAAGAATGCTTAACCTGTCCAGCTATGAAAAAGTCGTTAAGCCAAATTCCGAAATAGGTCAATGCACTTCAGCAGAGGCAGTAATCAATTGCGAGAAAAACCCGCAACCTGCCAATAAATCCACCAAAGAACACGAGCTACTAGCGGAATATGTGGGGAAATGGGTAGAAGGATTAGCGCCGCCAGACAGAAATAAGGCCAAACAGATTCTGAAGAAATATAGCTCCGTCTTCGCCTTAAAAAGTCACAGCCATGGTAGAACGGCAATTGTAAAGCATCAAATAAATACTGGCGAAGCGAGGCCAATAAAGCAGGCGCCCAGAAGTGTTCCTCTAGCAAAACGAAGTGAAGTGAAGGAGTTGGTGAATGAAATGGAGCGGAACGGTATAATCGAACCATCTTCAAGTCCTTGGAGCTCGCCTGTTGTTTTAGTTAAGAAGAAAGATGGCAGCACTAGATTTTGCGTCGATTATAGAAAACTGAGTGACGTCACCAAGAAAGACAGCTACCCGCTACCAAGAATTGACGACACCCTGGATACACTAGCTGGAACACAATGGTTCTCCACATTGGACTTGCAAAGTGGTTATTGGCAGGTAGAGATTTCAGATAAAGACAAGGAAAAAACCGCCTTTAGCGCGAGTGATGGGTTATGGCAGTTTAATATGATGCCATTTGGACTCTGCAATGCTCCAACCACATTCGAGCGTTTAATGGAACAGGTATTGAAAGGACTTCACGGGAAGACATGCTTGGTGTACCTCGATGACATAATTGTCATGGGTAAGACTTTTGATGAACATCTGAATAACCCTGAAGAAGTCCTTAAACGTATATCAGCGGCTGGACTCAAACTCAGTGTTAAGAAGTGTGCGTTGTTCCAGAAAGAAGTCAAATATTTGGGATATCGCGTAACAGCAGACGGAATATCAACAGATGAGGATAAGATAATTGCTGTAAAGAACTGGCCACGTCCGAGAAATCTCCACGAATTGCGTAGTTTTGTTGGCCTTTGCACATACTACAGACGATTTGTCCCGAATTTCGTCAATGTAGCCGCAAGCTTACATGAGCTGACCAAGAAGTCACAATCATTCCAATGGTGTGAAGCACAAGAACTAGCATTCCAGAAGCTCAAGGATCTATTATGTACCGCACCAATTTTGTCATATCCTATACCTGGAGAAACATTTGTGGTAGATAGCGATGCGAGCGGATACGGAATAGGCGGTGTACTTTCACAAGTAGTCGGTGGCACTGAAAGGGTCATTGGATACTTTAGCCGAACGCTTTCGAAGCCTGAAAGAAACTACTGCGTAACGCGACGAGAACTTTTGGCAGTATTAGAGTGTGTGAAGCATTACCACAAATATCTGTATGGCCAACATTTCCGACTGAGAACCGATCATTCTGCCCTCAGGTGGTTGCTGCAATTTAAGCAACCTGAAGGACAACTGGCTCGTTGGATAGAGCGGCTTCAGAGCTATGATTTTAGCATCGAGCACCGGAAGGGTTTGAAACACGGCAATGCGGACGCGCTGTCAAGACGGCCCTGCAACGTGGAATGTAAGCATTGTACAAAAATTGAGGAAAAGGAATGTATCATCGATGTTCGACTAATGCATATAGAGTCCAGTGAAGATTGGTCTGTGGCGCAAAGAAATGACCCCATACTGGCAAAAATAATTTCGGCAAAAGAAGAAGGTAGAAGGCCAGCCCGCAATGAAATATCCGCCGAAAGTCCATTAATGAAATCATATTGGGCCCTATGGAATAGTCTACAGTTGTTAAATGGCTGCTTATACCGCATATGGGAAAGTGCTGACGGTAAAACAGTGACAAATCTAATTGTAGTACCATCCTCTAAAATAAACGAAGTAATGAAAGAGTTCCATGACGGTCCGAGTGGTGGTCATCTTGGTGTGACAAAAACCTTAGAAAAGTTAAAACAACGTTTTTATTGGGTGGGTTGTCAGCAAGCAGTAGCCGATTGGGTAACCAATTGTTCACAATGCATAGCAGCGAAGGGCCCAGTAAGAAGAAGTCGTGGACAACTTCAGCAGTATAACTCAGGCGCGCCATTCGAGCGGATTGCAATGGATGTAGCAGGCCCTTTTCCCGTCAGCAATGCCGGAAATCGTTACGTTCTAGTGATTATGGATTATTTCAGCAAATGGCCAGAGGTATATGCCATACCTGATCAAGAAGCTAAAACGGTTATAAGTATATTTGTGAACAACTGGGTGTGTCGCTATGGTGTTCCACTGGAGTTGCATTCTGATCAGGGTAGAAATTTTGAATCTGCCGTATTCAAGGAAATGTGCGATTTATACGGAATAAGAAAAACGAGAACAACGCCACTGCATCCTCAATCTGATGGCATGGTCGAAAGATTCAATCGCACTCTGGAGGAATATTTAAGAAAAGTGGTCAGTGCACATCAGAAGGACTGGGATGAACACATACCGAAATTTCTATTGGCATACAGATCAGCTGTTCATGACTCAACCTCTCGAACACCTGCAAAAATTGTCTTCGGGACAGAACTCAAGTTGCCTGGTGATTTAGAATTCGGTATTAAGCCCTCATCAACAAATAAGGAAAACACCTCCCAAGAGCAAGATGACCTGAACGAACTACATGAATTCGTACGCAGACGAATAAAAATGACCAGCGATAAAATGAAAGCCAGATACGATCGAGCAGCGAATTCCGAAGGATTTAACGAAGGCCAGCTTGTACTGTTGTATAACCCACAACGTAAGAAAGGACTGTCTCCCAAACTACAAACCCATTGGGATGGATCATACAAAGTGATTAAGAAATTAAACGACGTGGTGTACAGAAAAGAAAAGAGCCCGAGATCTAAAATGAAGGTTGTACATCTAGAACGAAGAGCTGCCTATGGGAAAAGTGAATTCGTGCCTATTCGGGACGAACAGGCTTAAGCGGGGGGCAGTGTTACGAAATTGTACTTGAATTCAAATATAACGGTTTTAACGGCGAAGGAGCAGCCCTATAGGAACTCGAGAAGGACAGATTGGAAGTCCTTCAGGAGGTCAGTCTGTAGGGACCTTAGGGATACTGAGGACTGGAGAGATTCAGTTGAGGGTATCGAGTTGGCGGTGAATAATTTCACGAATGTTATTAGGAATAGTTTTGCGCTCAATTGTCCAGTGATTTATCCTGGGAAAAGGAAACAGCCGAAATGGTGGACTAGGGAACTTAGGGACCAGCGGTCTACAGTTAGGAAGCTGTTTAATAGAGCCAAACTAACGAGGAGTGATGAGGATTGGAATAGCTATAGGGATAGTTTCTCTAAGTATAAGAAGGACATTAGACGAGCGAAACGGACTTCATGGGTAAATTTCTGTGAATCGGTGGACTCTGTTAACGAGTTGTCTAGGTTTAGGCGAGTATTATCCAAGGACCCAGTGGCACCTGGATACATACAACGTGAGGATAACTCGTGGACAGAGTCTAGCTCAGAGTCCCTCAGTTTACTTATGGAGACTCATTTTCCAGGCTGTAGGGATATAGAATCTGTTGGAGGGACAGGTAGCGTCAGTGATAACCTACAACCCGAATCAGATGCTGGGGATACCGATGTGATAAGGGAGATGATCACTAGAGACAAAGTATTATGGGCGGTAAATTCATTCGAGCCATACAAATCTCCTGGCCCGGATGGAATATTTCCGGCCATGCTACAGAATGTCGATGAAAGAGCCATCTCTCTATTGACGGAGGTTTTTAGGGAATGTCTTAGAATGAAGTACATTCCCAGGGGGTGGAGAGAGGTAAGGGTCATTTTCATACCCAAAGCGGGTAAGACGACTCACTCGAAGCCCAGGGATTACAGACCGATCAGCCTATCGTCTTTTCTATTGAAGACAATAGAAAGACTGATCGATCTTTATCTTAGGACTAGTATAGGAACTCAGGTCATTAGCGAGTCTCAACATGCTTATCTCAAGGGTAAGTCCGTTGAGAGTGCTCTGCATGACGTTGTGAGTTACATTGAGCGAGGTCTGCTGCAGAGGGAATATACCATGGCGGCTTTTCTCGATATAGAGGGGGCCTTTAATAATATCACGATAGAGGCTATCGAGGAATCACTTGTTTCGCTGAATATAAGTAAGCTCCTTGTTGAGTGGATAATTCTGATGCTTAGCAGCAGAGTTATCAACTCAAACATGGGAGGCACTTATATGAGGAAACTCGTGACTAGGGGCACACCGCAAGGGGGGGTCCTTTCTCCATTACTGTGGCTCTTGGCAGTGAACGTCATTTTAAGACAGTTTGATGCTAAGGGACGGAAGATTGTGGCCTACGCCGATGACGTTGTTTTACTGGTCTCTGCTAAGTTTTTATCTACGATCAGTGAGGTCATGCAGACAGGTTTACGTGATCTGTCCCTTTGGGCCAACAGTAAGGGATTAGGGGTAAACCCCGGGAAAACGGAGCTAGTTTTGTTTACTAGGAAATACAAGGTTGAGCATTTTAGCTTGCCAGTATTGAACGGGATTGAGCTTGTATTGTCAAGTGAGGCCAAATACCTGGGTGTGTACTTGGACAGTAAATTGTCTTGGAGGAGAAACACTCAGGAGAGGGTCAAGAGGGGACTCAATGCCTATTACACCTGCAGGAACTCTATAGGCAAGAATTGGGGTCTTAAGCCGCAAGTTGCATACTGGATTTACACTTCGGTTGTTAGACCTATTCTTACTTATGGCTGTACAGTCTGGTGGAAGGTATTGAGTAGGGAAACGTACAGGAAACTTCTCTCTAAAGTTCAGAGGTGTGCTTCAATTGGCATCTCAGGTGCCAGGAGAAGTACACCTCAGGCGGCGCTGGACATAATCCTCCACCTTCTTCCAATTGAGGAATTCGTGAGGGGTATGGCTGTCCGTGGCCTATTTAGATTGAAGGAACTGGGTTTATTAGGTTCCTCTAGAGCGGGGCATGTCAGCATACTAGATGAAGTCAGATTCAACGGTCGGACACTATCCTTGGCTGAGCCTACGGATTATGTCGGGACCACGATTGACTTCGGGGATACTCCCGCTTTGGTGTTACCTAGCAGGGATCTTTGGGATGGAGTAGAAAAGCTCTATGGAGGGTGCGCGGTCTTCACGGACGGCTCGAAAATGGAAGTTGGCACTGGTGCAGGTGTATACTTTATGGGAACTGATATCAGACAATCCTACAAATTGTCTGACAGTTGTAGTGTCTTTCAAGCAGAGATTCTTGGCATTTATAAGGCTCTCGGCTTGATTGAAGGGAATGTTGAACGGGGGTCTGAGATTACTATCTATGTTGATAGTCAGGCGGCGTTATTGGCTCTGACTAGTCATTTTGCTAGGTCCAGATTGGTACTTGAGTGCAGAAGGGAATTGAGAAGGTTAATGGATTCCTATATGATGAGACTATGTTGGGTTCCTGGTCATTGTGACATTCTTGGCAACGAAATAGCCGATGAGCTAGCTCGCAGTGGCTCGGAGCTAGATAGGTCTTTCATAGAGTCATCTGTTAAGATTCCAATTGGGTCCTTCTTTAGGGCCATAGGGGAGTGGACTCTGGACAACACGAATCGAGCCTGGAATGACAGATCGGACTGCAGAATTTCTAGGGCAGTATCGCCTAGCTTAAAACTGGCGGATTCCAAGCATCTTCTAGGTATGAGTCGTGGTAGTCTTAGAGTCATAGTAGGTATGGTTACGGGTCATTTCTCAATAGGGAATATGATGAGTAAGTGGGACATTGGCACATCAGACTTCTGTAGAACGTGCGATGATGTTGAGGAGCTAGAGACAGTGGAGCACATACTCTGTCACTGCGTAGGGCTTCAGCGTAATAGGTTGAAGTGGTTTGGAAGCCATACACTACATGAACTAGGTGAGGTTAATGGCAAAGGACTTGTCAACCTCATAGGGTTTGTTATGGGGATAAAATGGCTTAGGAACAATCATAACTGATTGATTGGGTAGGCGTGAATGCGCCGCCCTTTCCAACCTAACCTAACCTAACCTAACGGCTGTTTTAAATCTTTCTCAATGCTTCCAGACATTTCCGTTTATGTTAACAGCATTTAACATAGCTGTAAAAATTATTAACATAGTTCTAAACATACAACATTGAATAAAAAGCTTTCACCATTGTTTTTAAGTATGGCAACACTAAATGTTTAAGCTGCTAACATCAACATCAAAAGCTCTAGTTTGTCCGTTAAGAACATTGCAGAAAGAAATAGAGCTTTCAAGAAACATCTAGTAGGTAATACAGTGTATATAAATTGGCCGTGAGAACACCATTGAGTCAGTCTGGTTGGAAGCTGCCTTGGCTGTATAATCTTGTACATTATTAAAGTGTGCTGTATAAAGCGTGTAATTTAAGTGTGTGTGTGTATTAAAACACAAAGTGACTTATAAACTGTATTGTTGTACATTTTTAAATAAAATAAAGAGTCGTTACAATTTTTAAACTACTAAAATGCTGTTATTTTTGCAATCAAAGTACAAGTTTATTTAAAGGAAATAAACGACCGTTTTTTAAAAGGTAAAAACGTAACAGTATTTTATTATATATATTTAATTTAAATTAATTATAACTCACTTTGTTTCCTCTAATGTATTTATAGCTAAATCTATTTTATTTTCGTCAGCATAGACTAGACCACATTCAACGCTTGCATATGCAATTAAATAAAGATCATCTTTTATAACAGGATGTAAATTAATGCAGTCATTCAGGTCTCTGTAAAAAGAAAAAACAGATACAGATATCTATATATATCTAATTGTAATTGTTTAGGTAAGATTAGGAGAAGCTTCTCTTTTGAAACGTTTATAATTACACAATTATTAATTTATTAATAAGTAAACTCACTGTAATGCTAATCCTGGCTTCTTCATTTGCCTTAAACAAGCACCACGCAAAAGCAGACATAATGCTTTATTATCAGCCTCGTAAACAGAATGATCCGTACTTCTTTCCAATTCATTTAATTTTGCTTCTATAACTCGATAAATACTGTCAGCAATTTCATATTTTTTGCTCATAACTTTAAAAGTATTCCAAAGGTACATTAATTCTATAGCCGGTAAGCAAAGTGATTTTCCTTGAGCAAAGTATCTCTCGGATTTTTTGCATATGAATTTTTCCATGGGCAAGGATTTTCCAGCTATGCGTTGCTTATAGGCGGGACAGTCTCGCATTAAATTCTCTATTGACAGTTTTTCAGTTGTTGTTAAATTTGGTAACATTAACATAACAGCAGCTTTTTGAAAGGAATATATAGTGCGAGACCATTTGCTATTTTCAACTAAATACGTCGCGTACAAACTAGCTTCACGCCAGTTTAATCTTAAACTGAAAAGTCAATGTATAAGAAATAAATTTGACATTCATGGTAAATGGTAAATATTTCTAATTAAAACGCGTTTTTACCCTATTCTAGCATTAGTGGTGTGTGTAATGGTACATACAGTGGCTGTTATAAATTTGAGACATTCGTGCCAGTGGCATAGAAAGAACATATTTTGTGCACATTTCTGGAGGAAAAATAGGCCAAGTTTTTATCATTGAATCCTTTAATTCGGCAAAATTTGGAGGATACTTTTCATTTATGTTAATTTTTAGTCACTCCGATAGATTTGGCCTAAACGAGGAGGCTAGCTATACGCTATCAGCTAAATATTTTGAAACCAATTTAACCTTATGAATAGGTAGGTGCATTTTCCTGCTGTTGGATAAAATTCTCAACAATTAAGCGATTACCTTTTAGTACTGTTACATCTTTCAACAAATTAAGGTAAACTTGGGAATTGATTTTACCTTCGATTACCACTATCTTTCCTACTTCATTGTTAGAAATGTACCCCTACGCTGTATTTTAGTGTTGGTTTTGAGCACTTAAAGGATAGAGCTTCATAATTTTTGTATCAAACATACATCTGGCCTCTATTATACTTCATATGAATCATAGAATCAGCCGTCTAGAGAATTATCTCCCAAAAATTATCAGGTTTTAAGACATGATCTGCATAGAACTTCAGTCTCTTTTACAAATTTATTCTAATTATGATGGGAATTTTCCATACAACACGACCATGATTTCCTTCTATGGCAAAGCAAATACGTCGTGTGTATAAGCGATTGCAAATACTGGCGTTCTAGGCGTTTGTCGCAAACAAGTGGTGCTAGTGGTGTGGCAAAAAAAGGAATTCATACAAGACATTGAGAAAGTATTTAAGATGCGCTAGTATTTTTAATGCTTTAATGGGTTTTTTTTTTGTAATACGTATCTGCCAGTAAGTTTATATTTTATTGATCTTTTTTTTTTTTTTTTGATAAATCTAGAAGGGTTAATTCATATAGTAATTAAAAAATTACTCTATTGAAGCAAACAAGTGGTCAAGCATCTTATATTATGTGAGAGATCGCACTCTCATGTCCTATTGGGGCGCTATCACAATTAGAGTTGCCACAAAGAAAATATATTTTCTACCAAACTTTTCTCTAAAAACTACCAAAGCCTACCAAATTTTACTAACATTTCAAATACACTTTTTTGTACAAAATTATATTTGAAATTAGTGTATGCAAAACGTCCAATAATAAAACTATAAATATAATAAAAAAAGATTATGGTTAAATAACTCACTGCAAAATATGAATATGTATGTATGTTTGTATGTATGTATGTACATGTGTAATTTTCATAAAAACCACTTCGAAGTTACCTTTTTAAAAATTGAAAATAGATAATTTTAGTTTTTAACACTTTCGGGAAACTACTTTTATTTAAATATTTATGCTCCAAAAAATGGGATGAAGTACCAAAAGTTTGAAAAATATTTTTATAAAGGTTTAGCTCTTTTTCAAGAACTCCTACTACTAATTTTTTCTATTCTGATTGATAATGAAGAATAAGATACCAGCAAAAAAATAACTGAAAAAGTAATGATTTTAACATTGCGTTATCATTGGAAAGGAATACTTAGTGCTGAAAAAGAGCCGCAGAATTAGTGGTTTAAGAACAAAAAATAGAGTGTATATTTTTTTAAAAACATATTTTTCAAATTGTCGAAATCGCAATTTTCTTAGAAATTATTAACCCCGTTTTCTGCCAAAAAATCAATTATTTTCACTTTTTTCGAAGTATATAGTTGTTAACAACTTGCACAAAGTAATTATTATTCCTATTTTCTTTGGACATCTTTATTTATTTCTTCTGATAAAAAACATTTCTTCAAAGTTATAAAGCATTCTACCGAAAAATTGGAATATTTGGAACAAACCAATCAAACTACCAAACCTCCGAAGATTAAAATAATTCTACCAATTTTGGTCCAATCGGACCAAACGGCAATGCTGATCACATCACATACAGCATTTGCTCATAAATTTGAAAAGCCCAAGCTCCGCTCACACATTGATTTAAAGCACTTGAAAAATAGCAAGTGTCTTGCAATGTCTTATAAGACATAGTTTTAATTTAGACTTTATCAGAAATTTAAATACACGCTCAGAATCTGGAGGTGTCGACAAAAACATATTTTTTTAAGACATCACGGTCGAAAAAATTTAACAAATTAATTTGTTCACTAATATTAAATTTTACTTCAAATAAATTTTAGAAAATAAAACAAAAAAACTGCCAAAGCAGAGAAAACTTTACTAAATGCCAGAACATGTAAGTGCAGAAGTGTTCGTCTTTCCAAAAATATTAAAAAAATAAATAAATCAGTGAACAAAGAATTTGTTGAAATTGTTTTCGCCCGTAAAGTCTGAAAAAATCGTTTTATGTCGATAACTCCAAATTTCGTATATAACCTAGACTAGGTCATTTTAAAAGTATGTTTTCACATGTAATCAAAACATATCCTATATAATATAAAAACCACCTCCGTAATCAGTTTGTTTTCGTGGTAAAAATACATATTAAACAAAGGAGTACCAAAGTGATGAATTTTATGTGGATAAGTTCACATTTAGATTAATTTTTTATCATTATAACAACGTCACACTTAACCGACTATAACGTTCTTACTTGAACTTTTTTTCTGTTATGAAGCGTACTTACCAATTGACCCATAAGAGTTCCCAAAAACTTAAGTGATGAAACTGCGGCCAAACATTTTGGGATTTCCATGATTTTTTATACCAAACCGAAGCTTCTTCTAAGTTGCCTTTCATAAACTCTAGACGACCTTTGAAAAATAAAAACCAAACTCCTTGTGGATATAACGCCAACTGACTGTTTAAAATTTCATTGGCGAATTTCAAATCGCCTTCTTGATGACTTAAAACATAGCAAACTATCAGATGGTATCCTAATAGGGTCATAGCACATAAAACTTGCCGCAAACCGGGTAGATTGTAGCCTGTTTGTAGATCTTCTAAACCACTTTCCTAACATATTTAAACAATGTATTAAACACATTTGTATTATAATTAAGTACTTAATAAATTTCAACATACCTTATTGCCGGAAAACCCAATGAACTCTAAAACCTTAACGACTCCGGCTGGAAGTAAAGATATCATAAGGTTAAATGTTCCCATGCCCATTCTTACACCACTCTCAAAATGAATTTTTGATTTTTCTGATTCCCATTTGCGATTATTAAGTATAAGCGCACATTCCCTAGAAAAAGATACAACATTATTAAATTAAGTAATTAAGTTTCAAAAAATCTTATAAATAATGACCTAAAAAATCTCCAAACAAAATTAGTAAAACAATTATAATAACATTATAAAATAATTATTATGAAAAATGATGAGCCCGCAATTTTCTTTTAATTTGTTACCATATTCAGAAACCCCAAAAATATAATTTTAGTAAGATACGGCAACCTAAAAATTTTGCACGCCATATTGTTTTCGCCATTTCGAATTTTTAATATTTCGTTAATTTTCGTTATCATAAACTTTAAAAACATATTGTATCCGTCAATTTGATTTTAAAAATTCGTAATCAATTTCAGATTAAGCAACTCTAAAACTGTCCTTATACAAAATTTTAGCTGGATCAGAATATTAAAAAAAAATATTACAGCTATTTTGATTCCACATTTTTAATTTTTTACGTTTTAGTTCATTTTTATAATCATCATGCCAAATATCATCATGAAGCACATTTTCTGCCATATCTGTCAACAATAAAGTCTTTTGCCTAAAAATCTATCTGTCTGGTCCTTTGTGCCTTGGTTCTAATTTCTGGACGTTTTTTTTTTTTAATTTTTAAATAAATTCTTAATATACTTCGCTGAAGTAAAAAAGGAGAATTACCGAATTAAACGTGGTATGCACAATTATGCAATATTACATGAGTGTGTTAAACATGACACTCATGTCAATTGGATACTATGGTTAATTTATTAAAAAGCTTAAATGAAGACACGAAATCTGTTATCTCAAAATTGCAATGTGTCTAAATCTATCATTAGTTAATAAAAAAACGAGAAAGAAAAATATAGCGGTCAAGACTGGCTATATGATACCCTACACCATTGTGTACGAGCATAGAAATTCTGGAAGAGGACATATATTACACCTGTGGGCAATTTTATTAAATGTGAAATAAAATACACAAATACAGAATAATGGGTTGATACTAACATCTAGATGATTTTATGCACTTTAGGGCGATTCCTGGAAATGGGTTTACATGGGAGCTACGGTAAATTATGGACCGATTCTCATAAAATTTGCCAATGTTGTTTCTACTTACATAAAACTTATTTGTGTCGGATATTAACTTGATACTAACATTTGTATAGGATTTATGTACGTTAAAGTGATTTTCCGAAGAGGGGTTTATATGGGAGCTATGGTCAATTGTAGATCGATCTTCATAAAATTTGGAACAAAGATTGATACTTGGACAGAACTTCTTTGCACCGAATTTCATTAAAATATTCTTATTTTTAAGGCATTTTTAAGTGTTTAAACTCTATTCCGGGGGGAGATTTGTATGGGGGCTAGGTGAAATAATGGACCGATAACAACCATAGGCTTCGTCCTTGTGTTATAAAATTCCCTTGTGCCAAATTTCATTGAATTATCTTCAAAATTGCGACCCGTACTTTGTGCTAAGGGTTTACATGGACAGCCAGCCAGCCATCCGTCCAGCCAGACGGACGGACATGGTTAGATCGATTTAAAAAGGATTCTGAGTCGATTGGTATACTTTAAGGTGGGTGTTGGATAACTTTTTCTATGTATTACAAACATTAGCACAAACGCATAATACCCCAACCACCTATAGTGGTGTAAGGTATAAAAAAGATAATGGGTTCTGTGTCAAAGTCCTTTCCTAAATATCCGGAGAAAGAAATGCGTGTTTATGAGAGGTTTTTAAATCAACGTGATAAGAACACTCTGAATGGATCTTAGCTAAAAGCAAAAGTTTTTATATAAAAATGCAAGTGATGGATGGTTTTCAAAATTTAAAAATTGATATGGAATATGGTACCTAAAAGTGTGCGACGAAATACTCTCCAATAATGTTGATGCGGTCACACCATTTATATACAGATTCCGTGTGAAAGTTGAAAATTGGATTAAAAGAAACACAAATCTAAATATAATGCAAAATAAATGGTAATTAGTCCGAATATTTTAAACTACTGTACTGTTATTGATGAAATTAGGGACATCGATAGAGAGGGATTATGCTTTCTTAATATTCTTGGCTGGAGTATGTAGCTGAAATACGGACGGCGCCAAAGTTGATTACTTCGGGAGTAAAAAGCGAATCAGAGCTTGCAAATATGAACCGATTTTCAATAATTGAACATTTCTGAATTCTACTACGCAAGACAAAGATAAAAATTTGACAAATTGCATTTTTTTCTTATTTCAAATTTAATTACTCGAAACCCTATGATCACAAAATAGTCACATTATATATCATTTTAAAGGACATTGTACCTCCTTTAAAATGATGTACAACAAATTTTACTATTTTAAACTTTATAGAAGACTTTTCTTAAAATAAAAAAATAAATAAATAAAAAAAATTTAAATTATTTTTACAGGAACATATTTCACAAATTTGAGCCTGAATATTTCCTATATGCTTATAGGTTTCAAAATAATTTTTTCACATTTTATAAAGTGCTTAATGAAGAATTGATAAATGAAAATATCAGAAAAATATATATAACTTTACTATATATTTTTAAAGGTAAAATTTTTGTGGTTGTCACAATTTTTTGCAAAAGCTTTGAAAACATACCATATCGCCTAACCTAATTCACAAAAGTACCGAAATCAACAATCAAAACTTTGTACAGGCTGAAAAATTGAGCTTTTGAAAAAGAATGATAATTTTCAACCACGGTTGGGACCTCTATTGATGTGCCAAGTTTCATCAAGATCAGTTCAGCAGTTTAAATCATACTAAATAAAACATTTGTTGCAGGTTGTCAAATAATGCGCGAAATTGCTATATTCGGCTATGCCGAATCTTATATACCCGCCACCACATTATTTATTTAGAAACAATTCTTTCGAAATTTTTGACGAATAAGGTGTTAAAAGTAATAATTCCATGTTCCATATTCCATTAGAACTTTAAGAAAATAAAAAATAATAATAATAATCAATACCGTATTTAAGATCCCATAACTCCGCTCGTGAGGAAGGACCTACATACATATATTTCTCATCAAAAATATTAAATAATAATAAAAATATAAATAATAATAATTTGAATTTATAAGAGATTCTAGAGAAAAAGTAACGAAAATCTGATACCTTATATTTATTACAAAAAATTTATTATTTTAGTAAAAAATTTAATTTAATTTTATATATAAAGAAACTAAATTTGTTAGACAAATAGGAAAAAAACCGATTTTTATTTAGTAAAAACTAAAATATTATTTTGAACGAAAATTTGTTTTCACTTGCATGTTATATCTCTATAAATTTTTAGTGAAAACTAAAATTTAATTTTATAAGGCGCTAGAAAGGAACGAAAAATATAAGATCAATAAGACAAGCTTTTTAAGCTTTTCACATGAATAGTAAACTTTTGCATAATTCACAAGTATTTTACCAAAAATTAATTAAAAAATTAACAAAAATAAAACGAAATTATTACTATTTTTTTAGGTTGACTATCTGATTTGTACAAATTATTTAGTTAGTTTCTTGAATACCTCGTTAAAGTCGAGGACAATTAGCATTTTAGTTAGAAAATGCATATTTACGCATACTTGTATAATAAAAAAAAACATGAATTTCTCTGTTTTTATGAATATTCTTCAACTTTTTGTATATTTATGTGCTGTTGTGTCTAGGGTTGCCAGGTTCGAATTGTGATTGAACTTGACATTCATGAAAAACGTGATTAATCTTCCAAAAAAGAAAAAACTTCACAATCGACTTCCGCCAAAAATCTTTTATTTTTATGTGACACCTACGTATATAAATATTTCGTACAATAGAGATATACGAGTAGCTTTTAGAATTTTTGCGAAAATGAGATTATACATAGCATATCCATTTAGGCTATGGAAAAATATTAATAAATGCGGTATTAGATTTTTGTAATTTTTATTTGAAAAAATAAATAAAACATATGGCACAGTTTCTTTATATTGACTCAATACAAATATTGAACATTTATTAACGGCATTAAAAAATAACTATATCGAAGAAACAAATATGTTTTGAAAGTTTTCAAATATGTAAGTCTCGAGGAAACAGTGGTGGATGTACAACATATCGTAATCAGTTTGTCCGAAAAAATTTGTTTAAATTTAAAACAGTCCTCTTTTGAAAAACGATTCGAGATATCCGAATATATACATATTTATATATATAAATTTATTATGTGGTGTAGTTCTGTACCAGCTTCACTTTCAGGATGTAATAAAGTAATATGCTTCGGGATTATCACTATCAAAAAGAAAAAAGAATATATATATATATATATATATATATATATATATATATATATATATATATATATATATATAAAATATAAATAAATAAATATTGAATAAATATAATGCACAGAAAAATATTAGATCAGCTTTTAAGAAATATATTCATCCTCTATCACTAAAAATATCAGCAATTGATTGAGAGATAAAAGTATTTAACACCTAATTTTTTATTTTTAAATTATATTATTTTTGGATTTAAAAACTAAAGATGAATTTAGATTTTTTTAAATAATAGTAGTATTAGTTGCAAATTTTTTTAATTTTCAAACGTTAACATATTGGACTTGAATTTTCTATCCAGATACTGAAATACAAAATTTCCAACAATTCAAATTTATTTTTCAATGAAAAATGAATATACTGAAGTAGTAGGGAAATGCGAAGGCAATAGTTGTTTTTGTTTTTAATGAGGAGTAAGAGCAGTTTTGAAGAGCAAATTGTTTGTATGAAATTGAAAACCAATGAATTTGTTTTTGTAATTTTTTCTTGTGAGTGCATTAATAGGAGGAAAAATTGTTTTGCATTTTATGAAATTGAAAACCAATGTATGTATGTATGTATTTATGTAATTATGTTAAAAGTACATACAAACAATTTAACAGGGAGACACATTTTTATTTCTTTGCACTTTTAATTGTGATGAAATTAAAAACTGATGACTTGTATAAATAGCTTTTGAGTTTTTTTTTTTTTGTTTATTCATCTACATGTTTTTATATGGTTATTTTTGTTTTTGTAAGGTGGAAAATAAACTTGAGAATTGTTTTGTTTATATGGAAAAAATAACCTTGTGTAAGCTTTTTGACATTAATGAAGATATATTTTATATTGTTGAGTATGATTAATGATTAATTTTGAATATTCGAATAACAAATTAAGAGGGATTATATTTTATTTACATAACTAGTATATAACTCAATATTTCTATATGAAAGCTAAATTAATATTTTTCTCTATTTGAAATATTAATGAGAAATACACAAAGTATTCAATTTACTTATTTAAATATAAATTTGTATAAAAAGAGGAATATCACATCATATTTTTTTACCATTGATCTGAGGATTACTTCAAAGTATAGTTAACAGAATGGTAAGCTATCACTATTGGATGTATCTAAGTTTTGATGTATTTATAAATTTTTTATTTTTATACATTAAATTAGACATTATATACATTAAAATTATTGAAGATGAAATAATGCTAACCACCATAACCTATAGAAAAAAAATTGTCACTTATAACCACAAGTGATAGTATTGAAGAATCTTTGAAAGCACAATACACATGTATGTGTAAAAAAATATCAGAATTGCAGGAGAAGGATAGTGAATGATCCCTAATACGAATGAAGCATTTAGAAATAAATATAAAAAAGTCTTAATTCATTAGAGGCTAGAAATATATAATATCACCACATTGGATAAAGAAAAAAGATGCCTGTTTCAACTATCCAAATGATGATGAATATTGTTTCATCGCTTCATTCTTATATAATGAAGCGAATGGATTTATGAATTGTAATGGATTTGTAAATATTCAAAAATATATGAGGAGAAAATTTATGTGGAAAATTAACTATACTATACTATACTATACTATACTATACTATACTATACTATACTATACTATACTATACTATACTATACTATACTATAGTATACTATAGTATACTATAGTATACTATACTATACTATAGTATACTATAGTATACTATACTATACTATACTATACTATACTATACTATACTATAGTATAGTATACTATACTATACTATAGTATACTATACTATACTATACTATACTATACTATACTATACTATACTATACTATACTATACTATACTATACTATACTATACTATAGTATACTATACTATACTATACTATACTATACTATACTATACTATACTATACTATACTATACTATACTATACTATACTATACTATACTATACTATACTATACTATACTATACTATACTATACTATACTATACTATACTATACTATAGTATACTATACTATACTATACTATAGTATACTATACTATACTATACTATACTATACTATACTATAGTATACTATACTATACTATACTATAGTATACTATACTATACTATACTATACTATACTATACTATAGTATACTATACTATACTATACTATACTATACTATACTATACTATACTATACTATAGTATACTATACTATACTATACTATACTATAGTATACTATACTATACTATACTATACTATACTATACTATACTATACTATACTATACTATACTATACTATACTATACTATACTATACTATACTATACTGTACTATACTATACTATAGTATACTATACTATACTATACTATACTATACTATACTATACTATACTATACTATACTATACTATACTATACTATACTATACTATACTATACTATACTATACTATACTATAGTATACTATACTATACTATACTATACTATAGTATACTATACTATAGTATACTATACTATACTATACTATACTATACTATACTATACTATACTATACTATACTATACTATACTATACAATACTATACTATAGCTATACTATACTATACTATACTATACTATACTATACTATACTATACTATACTTATACTATACTATACTATACTATACTATACTATACTATACTATACTATACTATACTATACTATACTATACTATACTATACTATACTATACTATACTATACTATACTATACTATACTATACTATACTATACTATACTATACTATACTATACTATACTATACTATAGTATACTATACTATACTATAGTATACTATACTATAGCTATACTATACTATACTATACTATACTATACTATACTATACTATACTATACTATACTATACTATACTATACTATACTATACTATACTATACTATACTATACTATATACTATACTATAGTATACTATACTATACTATAGTATACTATACTATACTATACTATACTATACTATACTATACTATACTATACTATACTATACTATACTATACTATACTATACTATACTATACTATACTATACTATACTATACATACTATACTATACTATACTATACTATACTATACTATAACTATACTATACTATACTATACTATACTATACTATACTTACTTACTATACTATACTATACTATACTATACTATACTATACTATACTATACTATACTATATACTATACTATACTATACTATACTATAGTATACTATACTATACTATAGTATAGTATAGTATAGTATACTTATACTATACTATAGTATACTATACTATAGTATACTATACTATACTATACTATACTATACTTATACTATACTATACTATACTATAGTATACTATACTATACTATACTATACTATACTATACTATACTATAGTATACTATACTATACTATACTATACTATATTATACTATACTATACTATACTATACTATAGCTATACTTACTATACTATACTATACTATACTATACTATACTATACTATACTATACTATACTATACTATACTATACTATACTATACTATACTATACTATACTATTACTATACTATACTATAGTATACTATACTATAGTATACTATACTATACTATACTATAGTATACTATACTATACTATAGTATACTATACTATACTATAGTATACTATACTATACTATACTATACTATACTATACTATACTATACTATACTTATAGTATACTATACTATACTATACTATACTATACTATACTATACTATACTATACTATACTATACTATACTATACTATACTATACTATACTATACTATACTATACTATACTATACTATACTATACTATACTATATACTATACTATACTATACTATACTATACTATAGTATACTATACTATACTATACTATACTATACTATACTATACTATACTATACTATACTATACTATACTATACTATACTATACTATACTATACTATACTATACTATACTATACTATACTATACTATACTATACTATACTATACTATACTATACTATACTATACTATACTATACTATACTATAAACTATACTATACTATACTATACTATACTATACTATACTATACTATACTATACTATACTATACTATACTATACTATACTATACTATACTATACTATACTATACTATACTATACTATACTATACTATAGTATACTATACTATACTATACTATACTATACTATAGTATACTATACTATACTATACTATACTAATACTATACTATACTATACTATACTATACTATACTATATACTATACTATACTATACTATACTATACTATACTATACTATACTATACTATACTATACTATACTATACTATACTATACTATACTATACTATAGTATACTATCTACTATACTATACTATAGTATACTTATACTATACTATACTATACTATACTATACTATACTATACTATACTATACTATACTATACTATACTATACTACTATACATTACTATACTATACTATACTAAACTATACTATACTATACATATACTATACTATACTATACTATACTACTACTATACTATACTATACTATACTATTCTATAATATACTATACTAT